>OX578153.1:28870714-29315714 GCA_951213105.1 Amaurobius ferox
ATATTTTAGAGATGTTTAAAGCAGGCAATTTATATTTCAATGCCGTCATTTGAATGTAGTTCATTTTTTTCGATGAAGGTTTAAGTTTTCAAATATAATAAATTAATGCAGTATTGTGATAAGTTTTAAAATATTACCGAAAAATGAATTGCATTTTAGACATGTTTAAATAAAATTGCATTGAAGTTGGAATGTGTTTCATAATCAATGCTTTAAGCATGATTGATCTTTCTTGTTTTAATTCTGTTTATATCAAATTCAATGGAGGCTATATAGAGAAAGATTTAGCTTCTCTTATAAGATCAAGCATTTGAAACTATGTTTTAAATACTTCAATAGCCGATGATTTCACAGTTATATATGAGAAAAAATATTTTTTTAATTCGGTTTATTGATTTTTATCTGTTTCTATTTTTTTTTTCAATTCTGATTACATCAAGTTCAATGGAGACTATTATATTATTTAACAAGAAAGATCAATCATGCTTAAAGCATTGATTATGAAACACTTTCCAACTGCAATGCAATTTTATTGAAACATGTCTAAAATGCAATACATTCCTCGGTAATATTTTAAAACTTATCACAATACTACATTAATTTATTATATTTGAAAACTTAAACCTTTATCGAAAAAAATGAACTTCATTCAAATGACGTCATTGTTTACATTTTACATAGGTGAAAAATAGGCTTCGTTGTAGAAATAATTAAATTTGGATGAGCATTTAAACTCAAATATATTGTAATTGCGTTGTTTCAATATGCAGATGCACATAATTTAACCAAAAATAAAGTGGTTTTAAGAAGTATACAACACTCAATATGAATTAAAAAGAACTTTAAAAATAACGATTTTGAGACAAGATGGATGCCATATATCATTTTGAAGTATGTCACGTGATCTTTTCATATCATGGTCACCTGATCGCTTCATATAAGTGGTGTTATTATTATTTTAATTTTTATTTAAAAAACTACTGAATATATTTCGCTGAATTTTTTTTATATATTTTATGGAACAATTTAAATATTACCCAAAATTTTCGAAGCAATTTGTGAATTTTAAAGCCGCTTAAAAAATGTTTGAAAAATTAGGTCCCATACGGCTCAATGTATTTCATTTTTTCAATCCGGGTTCAATCCAAAACTAATTGGGTGATATTATTTATTTATATTCCCATAGGTCTTACAGACCGTCTGAACAACATACTAAAATTTCATTTTGATTAAGTCATTTTTACGGCAGTTATCGTGCAAACGGGCAGACAGACAGACAGAATGAACAAAGTCATAAACACTTTTCAAATTTGTTGTAAAGTGTTAATAAACATATATTTAACACAACAGGATTTTTTGAGACAAAACGTTTCCAATTAAATATATTTCACAGAATATCTTTTATTCTTCCAAAAGCAGGTTACTACCATCGTTACGAACTCAACTCTCGGTGGCTACATTTTTTAGAACGTTCAGCACTCAGAAAATGGCTAAATCTAGCCATAAAATAGTTAAGTGGCAATGCTGTTTATAAATAATTGGAAATCTATTCATCTTTGTTAGGATTTATGCCACAAGGTACATGCAATTGCCGACAATACTGCCAACAGTTGCATAAGCTTTCAAGTAACTTACTTTACAGCTCTTGAAATTCTCATCTGATTACATACGATGAAGTAACAACCATGGCATTCTGCTACACTAATCTACAGATACCTATTTTAGGTATCAGCCCAACACATAATTAAACAATTGTCAGGAGAGTTTGTCGAAATCTTTTGGTGTGAAACTCTTGCGAAAGAAACCGTAAAAACAAATGAGCAGTAAAAGAACTAACTCCTGCGTAAGCGTAGAACGATGATTGAAGAAATTCTTTGAGACATTTTTCGCTAAGTTCGCGGTGATTTCTAGTGACTAATCCAAGGGGTACAACAGGCATTCTATTCTGTTTGCCCCCGAAGCACTAAAAATACGCCTGATTCAGTGAAATGGTTGTGGGTGACACTGGAAGTGTTTTTGTCAAATGGTTTTTCTGGGATTCGTGAATAAGTGTGAACGAAGCATGCGTGGACGTGGCGTTGTTAACGTAAAATAGTTGTGATGCCATTGTTGAAAAGCTAACGTAGCTGATTTATTCGTCATTTTGTTTAAGCAACACACTTAAACCGGATGATATTTGTGTGCTTTGAAGCTTCTGTAAGTGAAAATATGTTATTGATTGTTTAGTTTTTGTCCAGTTTTAAAGATTGACCCCTTTTCGAGGATTAACTGATGCTTGTTGTTTAGAGGTAAGTTTGTTTTTAGAATTCGAATACAACTATTCTGAAATATAAATATCTAGCTGGTGAGTCTTCGCCTGCTAAGTATACAGTATGCATTTGCATACAGTATCAGAGTAAAAAATTCTGGTCAGCAGCACGCCACTTTCCCTACAGTCAAAAATCAATTATTTCTCTACATAAATTTAAGATTTATTGCAGTAAAAATCGTTTGGAATGAACGCTTATTTCAAATTACATCGAATTTTCAGTTTTTCAAATATTTCTTTTTTTATTTGACGACTTATGGCAGTTATAAAGGCGCTAGCTTAAAAAAAATCTTAAAACACTGAACTATCACGAGAACGATTTATTCTAGAATAATAAGTCTGATTTTATTCGTTTTATCCTCAACATTTATATACAGAAAAGTATTTAATTACAATGTGTTTTGCTGAGATTTTATGGACCGTTGAATACAAAGACAGACCAGCTATGTACAATTAGGCAGCAAAATCTTTTGTAAGCAACAAAAAGCTTTTATTGCCTATTTTAATAGAGCATTTAGCGTTTGTTCTGTATTTAAGTGTTTAAAGATTTGTTTTACTTTCCATCTATGATGTGAAGCTACCTATAAAACATAACTTTTTCTACAAAATATTTTCTCATATTCTGTCAAAGTTTCTTTATCAAATATCCTCGCTTGCCAGATTCTCCTGTTCTATTATATCTCGGGGTTCTTCAATCTAAAATTTATTCGCCATTTGGTCTGTTTTTATCGTGAATTTAATTTTAAACTTGCTAATTCCACTGCTATTTCTTTTTGCAGTAGTATCCGTACTGATAAATTTAAATGCAGTCTTCCAAATCAGGCTGGGGTACACACCAGCCTTGCGCGATAACTTACATAAATTTTATATAGATGGCACAAAACGGACTGTTAGCATCAGTTTGTCTGAACATTCTCGTGATAATAAAAGTATAAAATCTTTCTCTTTCTTTATGTCAAAATGTCTGTTTTCAATTAAAGTTTGTTTGAAAATTTTTTCTTTTAACCCGCTGGAATGGCCGCAAAATTATTCTACTCTGTGAATCTATTATTTTCCCTACAACACATGGTAATGTATAGGGAAAGTATTGGAATTCTATCGAAAATCGCAACTCGAGTTTTTGACGAATCTACAGACGTCTAGAACACGACAAAACTATTTTTAGCGCAACATCTGTGCGTGTCTTTCTGTGCAATGTATATGTCCACTCTAGCACAAAAACTAATGGACCAAATTTCATAAAATTTTATAGGTACGTCACTTGTGGGATGTCTTGGTGCTCATTACATTTTGGTACGATTCGGGATAAAAGAACCTGCTTTCTTGATTTGACTTATAAATAATCAGAAGAATCTAAAATCTTAGAATTTTATTTCAACAATTTAAACTATAACCCGAGAACAGCTAAACATACAAAATTTGTTTTTACACCATCATGCGCAGAAAGGGAAATATGCTAAATTTTCTTAATCAACTCTATTGGTGTACAATCAACCGTGCTTGAGATATTTTAACTTATGAGGATTACAGCAGACATTATTTGTATTGCATTTTATCCACATTGTATTTTATTGTATTATTATTATTTTTTTTTTTTGCATTTTATCCACATTGCATTTTATTGCATTATTATTAATTTTTTGCATTTTATTGCATTTTTATTGTATATTATCTACGGTTTTTACTTCCCCGCAATACATGGTAATGTGCAGGGAAAGTATTGGAATCAAGCCGAAAATCGCAACTCGAGTTTTCGACGGATCTACACGTTTCGAGACCTCTAGAATACGAAAAAACTATTTTTAGCCTGACGTCTGTGTGTCTGTCTGTCTGTCTGTCTGTGTAGATTTTGTATCCACTCTAACTAAAAACTAATTGACCGAATTTCATAAAATTTGGTAGATAAGTTACTTGTGAGCGAATCTGATGCTGATTAGTTTTGGATACGATTCGGGATAAAAGAACCCGCCTCTTTTTGCGAAATGGTTCGCAAAAGCGTGTATCCACTCTAGCTGAAAAACTAATGGACCGAATTTCACAAAATTCGGTAGCTACGTCGCTTGTGGGTTACCCTGATGCTGATTAGATTTTGGTACAATTCGAAAAAAGTAACCTGCCTTTTTTTTGCAAAATGGCCGGCAAAAATCGTCAAAATCTAAAATAAAAACTACGTAAGCTCAAATATATCCATTAAATGATTGTTTTATACGTAATTGTTAACGAAGAAAAGAATAAGACCAACTCCATTACACTAGGACTAACCGTTCCAGAGATATTTCAGTTTCTTCGTATTTTCTCTACGCCACCTTTGAAAATAAGTCCAGTTACCAAATGAAAGCGAAAATTGAATTAAAAGTGAATTAAATTTAATTAAAATAAAGAAAACATGGATACAAGTCTGCAGAGAAAGTCATGTGCTGCCCACATCAGATTTTTGATTTCAGTGTGAAGCTATCATAACCGAGTTACGTTTCAAATATTGAAATCGTTTTCTGAATATTTTTCAAATCAAGCTATTAAAAAAATGCTATAATTAGCTTAAAATATATGTACACATTGAAATAAGGCAACATAGTAGTATGAAAAAAATCTGATGTGGGCAGCTTATGACTTTCCCTCCAGACTCAAATTCATATTTTCTTTATTTCTTTAATAATTCAATAAATTGAGTTTAATTGCACCAAATAACACTAAATTTGCATTTTTAATCCAATTTCTGTTTTTATTTGGTAATTGGACATTCTCCCAAAAGTGGCATAACTAAATGTGAAAATCTCAAATATCTCGAGAACGGTTAGTCCTAGAGTAATAGAGTTGCTCTTATTCTTCATCAAAAATTACGTATGAAACAAGCATTTAATTGATATATTTGAGCATACGTAGCTTTTTTTTAGATTTTGGCGATTTTTGAGGGCCATTTCATAAAAAAAGGCAGGTTGTTCTTTTTCGAATAATACCAAAATCAGCACCAGAGTATTGTACAAGTAACTAATCTACCAAATTTTATGAAATGTGGTCAATTAGTATTTTAGCTAGAGTGGATACATGACATTTTTACGGGCCATTTCGCAAAAAAAGGCGGGATCTGTTTTTACGAATCGTACCAAAAACTAATCAGCACCATGGTCATACCCAAGTGACTTACCTACCAAATTTTATGAAATTCGGTCCATTAGTTTTTGAGTTAGAGTAGATGCATACATTGCACAGGCACACAGACACACGGACACACACACACAGACGTCCCGCTAAAAATAGTTTTTTCGTATTCTAGAGGTCTTGAAACGTGTAGATCCGTCGAAAACTCGAGTTGAGATTTTCGGCATGATTCCAATGCTTTCCCTATACATTACCATGTATTGCAGGGAAAGTAATATCGTTTTATAGGACGCCATTTCCACGTCAACAGAAAGATAAAAAAATCTGATGTGGGCAACACATGACATTCCTTATATAATGTAATGAATTTACTACTTTTACAGTAAAAAAATAGGTTTTTCTTATAGTAGATACTAATATTCTTTCCAAGATATTGAATTTTCGACAATTAGTCGTCATTTTCATTGATTTAGCGTCATTTTTATCCATTTGGCGAGATTTTCGCTAATTTGGCAACATTTCAAAAAGTCGCCAAGTTGGCGACATTCCGCCTAATTCGTCGCCGAAATCTCGCCAAGCGTTATGGATGAAGAAATAAGTTATTCTTACAGCAGACAAATGACTATTGGTATTCAAATACAAAAGTATTACTCAAAGTATCTTTTTCCATGAATGGAACGAGCTAGATTCACGAGAATGATGTCACCCAATTTATCGTATAGTATTACAGATGAAAAATGAATATGTTTCTCAGTAGGAAATATTTTTTTTTTATTTTATATGACTTTTTGATAATTTTTTTGAAAAATGTGCAATATCTCGAGAACGGTTTGTGTTAGCGTTCTAAAATTTATGCCAATCGTTTTCTAATGAAAAATTACATAAGAAATGCCTATTTGCGTAACTTTATTAGTGGTTTTGATTTTTTGACGATTTATTCAGAATTTTATTCGAAAATTTAGGGGGGTTCTGGACATTCGATTGCGTATAAAAGCAATAGGCTTCCAGTGTTTACGGATTATGATTTTTGTACCAAATTTGGTTCGAATCGGTCCATTTGTTTGTCAGTTATCGTCTCCACAGATTCACTGACACATACACACACACACACACACACACACATCACTTCAAAAATGTTTGATTCGTGATCAGGGATGCTTGAAACGTGCTCTCCCGTCGAAAACTCGAATTCGAATTTTCGACCCCGTCACAATACTTTCCTTATACATTATGTATATAAGGAAAGTAATATGAGCCATTGATACGGTTAAATTTGATACGGTTTTTGATATTCGGAGCTTTCATTAAGGTTACAGATGGCAGCTCATTCGTATAGGTGGCAATGATTGACTAAATTTTACTTAAAATAAAAACTCTATTATAAGTTGCCAATGGTACAATTCTAAGTTCTATCTCAGTTGTGAATGTCCCGCTAAAACTATTTTTTTTACTATGAGTAAGAAGTTTCGGATATTAGCTTAGGCCCATGAATACCGAGCAGCCTAGTAGTTAGGCCTCTGTCCAAATACATTAAAACACTTCCGTAAACTTTAATTGCTAGTCGCCACATAGATTCTTAATAATTACGATACAGCAACTTTTTTACTTTCCCTGCAATACATGGTAATGTAAGGGAAAGTATTGGAATTATGTCGAAAATCGCAACTCGAGTTTTCGACGGATCTACACGTTTCGAGACCTCTAGAATCCGTAAAAACTATTTTTAACGTGACGTCTGTATATCTGTCTGTCTGTCTGTGTGTCTGTCTGTGTGTCTGTGCAATGTATGTATCCACTCTAACTCAATAACTAATAGACTGAATTTCATAAAATTTGGTAGGTAAGACCCTTGGGTATGACCCTGGTGCTGATTAGTTTTGGGTACAATTCGGAAAAAAAAAACCCGCCTTTTTTTGCGAAATGGCCTGCAAAAATTTCATGTATTCACTCTAGCTGAAATACAAATTGACCAAATTTCACAAAATTTCGTAGATAAATCACATGTGGGATACTATAGTGCTGACTAGATTTTGGTACAATTCGTAAAAGAGCAACCTGCCTTTTTTTACGAAATGGCTCGCAAAAATCACCAATATCTAAACAAAGACTACGTATGTTCAAATGTATCAATTAAATGCTTGTTTTATACGTAATTTTTGACGAGGAAAAGTATAGGAACAATTCTATTATTCTAGGACTAACCGTTCTCGAGATATTTGAGATTTTTCGCATTTTTTCATGCCGCCTTTGGGGAAATGTCCAATTACCAAATAAAAGCAGAAATTGAATTAAAAATGCAAATTTAGTGTCATTTTGGGCAATTAAACTGAATTTAATGAGTTCTTAAAGAAATAAAGAAAAAATAAATTTGAATCTGCAGGGAAACTCATGTGCTGCCCACATCAGATTTTTTGCTTCCAGTACTGTTGTTGGATATTTCATACTAAGCCCGATACCAATCCACAGAGGTTATAGTCGTTGCACTTAGTGCTCAGAGTCATTTAAACCCTTGCAAGGGTCCATAGGCAAGATGAAATTCTAGAGCCTTTCCCATAAACCTTTTATGTTTGAAAAGGGTACATACAAAACAGAAGATGGGGCCCCAAAACTTCACGGGTCCACAGCATTTGTCTACTTTACCTATATGATCAGAAACGGCCATGTAGTACATCAATTCCAAGTAGACTAATTTCTTGTAGCGAGATATACAAGATTTGTTATATCTCACTTTCTTCAGATATTGTTTCCAAATGCACTGTTTGCCAAACTGAAAGTGATCACTGTTCATTGAACGTCAATCCCATGCCAAGCATGTCTTCACACGATTTGGCAACGAATCAATCAAAAAAGAATTTCCTTTCAATCGCTGCCAAATGCCAATGCACTTATTTATTTCCACACTTTACGTAGGCAGAAAAAATTCCATTCCCTGGGACTTAAAAAAAAGTCCGAAAAGTTTCGTAAACTTTTCCCCTTTTACTTATCTGGAAAATTCAGAATAGCTGAGTCGGTAATCGTTTTAGATAAAGATAGACTAAATATTCAGTTAGTATTTGGAATTCAGCATGTTTAGCATGTTAGACAGAATACTGGTTCATATTAGTTGGCTGAATATCTACAGGGATCCTACGAAAGTCCTAAAGAACTCAAATAACTTTAGAATGAAAAATTCCTAGGTGTACAGTTAGGTTCATTCATGTACAGTAAAGTGAGTATGCCGCACCGAGTAAAAGGGATTGCAGTGCCCTCAGCGAAGAGTCGAAAAAGTTAGAAGTAAGAACTGGGCAACAAAACGAGATGGAAGAAAAATCTACAAAAATTTGTAGAGAATTGTTTTGTAATAGGTATCGACGGCTGTCAAAAAAGCGTATCATCATGAACTGTAACATGATAAACACTTCAATGCTTTTCAAAGAGCTCGGCCATATTCTTTCTCAAATTCAAATGTGTATTGTCTCTGTCGGAGAACATTTTGAACCGGCTAAATTCCTGCGTAAGTTCTGTTAATTGTATAATTCCGGAACAGGACAGCTGATCGCTTATAATTATATTATTTTAAATTAATTCTTCTGTAACCAATTTAGTGTCGATGCCAACTCATTAGGCTAAGCTCAACAATTTCTTGTCTAATGAGTAGACAAAGCTCCACAATATTGCCTAATGAGTAGACAAAGCTCTAAAATATTGTCTAATGAGTATACAAAGATCTACAATTTTGTCTAATAAGTAGATAAAGCTCTACAATCTTACCTAATGTGTAGATAAAGCTCCACAATTTTGCCTAATGAGTAGAGAAAGCTCTTAAACATTGTCTAATGAGTAGACAAAGCTCTAAAATATTGTCTAATGAGTATACAAAGATCTACAATTTTGTCTAATGAGTAGATAAAGCTCTACAATCTTACCTAATGAGTAGATAAAGCTCTACAATTTTGCCTAATGAGTAGACAAAGCTCTGAAACATTGTCTAATGAGTAGACAAAGCTCTAAAATATTGTCTAATGAGTATACAAAGATCTACAATTTTGTCTAATGAGTAGATAAAGCTCGACAATCTTACCTAATGAGTAGATAAAGCTCTACAATTTTGCCTAATGAGTAGACAAAGCTCTGAAACATTGTCTAATGAGTAGACAAAGTTCTAAAATATTGTCTAATGAGTATACAAAGATCTACAATTTTGTCTAATGAGTAGATAAAGCTCTACAATCTTACCTAATGAGTAGATAAAGCTCTACAATTTTGCCTAATGAGTAGACAAAGCTCTGAAACATTGTCTAATGAGTAGACAAAGTTCTAAAATATTGTCTAATGAGTAGACAAAGCCTTGCAATTTTGTCTAATGGGTAGATAAAGCTCTACAATTCTATCTAATGAGTAGACAAAGTTCTAAAATGTTGTCTAATGAGTAGACAAAGATCTACAATTTTGTCTAATGAGTAGATAAAACTCTACAATGTTGTCTGATGAATAGACATAGATCTGCAATTTTGTCTAATGAGTAAACAAAACTCTTTAATATTGTCTAATGAGTAGACATAGCTCCACAGTATTGTCTAATAAGTAGTCAAAGGTCTACAATTCTGTAATTAACAAATTTCTTCTATCTCGATTTATTGCCAAGTTTGTGTTTCTGACATCTTCAATTCTCATCTAAGAGCGCTGCAATCACGTTTATTCAATAGGGTGTAGTCACTTTACTATAGAAAGACCTAAAGTGTATACTCAGGTATTTTTCCTTCTGAAATTATTTGATTGGTTAAGGATTTTCGAGAATTCCTGTACTTCTAGTTGTATTGTAAACCACATTTTGGTATAAGAATTAAAATGCGAAAATAAAAATAATCTATTAGTAACAGCATAAACAGTTGCTTAAATGTATGAACCAGTTTCAAAGAAAAAAACACTTTTTTATTTTGATAAAGGAATCAGAGCAGCCACCAAGGTGCTTTAATATAAGGTTGAGCACTCAGCTCGGCAACCAATAAAAAAGTCGACAGTTTGACGTCATAGGAATTAATTTTTTTCATTTGTGATGTCACGGTCTAGAGAAATTGAGAGGAGTTACCAAAACACAAACAGTTTTCTCATTATTACAGTTAACAATTATTTGTTAATTTTGAAGTGGAAATATCCAGGCGTAAAGAATTTGCACAAAGATTTGAAATTGTACTGTGCGCACAGTATCCAATGACGTCCAAGAAAATTTAGTGACATGGGTGGAGTAAGATGACAGTCGCAATTAACAAGTTCGGTCCCTCTTGAGAGCTCGATAACAAAATGCGCATGTTACTAATTCCCATGTCGTCATACGCGCAGAGCCAAGTAAAAATAATCTGATGTGGGCAACACATGACTTTCCTTATATAATGCAATGAATTTACTACTTTTACAGTTAAAAAAATATGTTATTCTTATAGTAGATACTTATATTCTTTCCAAGATATTGAATTTTCTTCAATGAGTCGTCATTTTCATTGATTTATCGTCATTTTTATCCATTTGGCAAGATTTTCGTTAATTTGGCAATATTTAAAAATGTCGCCAAGTTGGCGACATTCCACTAAATTCATCGCCAAAATCTCGCCAAGCGTTATGCACGGAGAAATAAGTTATTCTTACAGCGAATAAATGACTATTGGCGTTCAAATACAAAAGTATTACTCAAAGTATCTTTTCTCGTGAATGGAACTAGTTAGATCCACGAGAATGATGTCACTCAATTTATCGCATGATATTACATATGAAAAGTGAACATGTTTCTTAACAGTTAATATTTTTTTTTTAATTTATGGGACTTTTTGATAAATTTATTTGAAAAATGTGCAATATCTCGCGAACAGTTCATGTTAGCGTTCTAAAATTTATGTCAATCGCTTTATAAGGAAAAATTACATAAGAAATGTCTACTTGTGTAACTTTATTAGAGGTTTTGATTTTTTGATGATTTTTTCAAAATTTGACTCGAAAATTTAGGAGGGTTCTGAGCATTCGATTGTGTTTTAAAACAATAGGCTTCCAGTATTCAAGGATTGTGATTTTTATACCAAATTTCATTCGAATCGCTCCATTCGTTCGTGAGATGTCGTCTCCACAGGCTCACTGACACACACACACACACACACACACACACACACACACACACATACACATACTTTCACACACACACACAGACATCACCTCAAAAATGTTCAATTCGTGATCAGAGATGCTTGAAACGTGCTCTCCCGTCGAAAACTCGAATTCGAATTTTCGACCCCGTCACAATACTTTCCTTATACATTATGTATATAAGGAAAATAATAAAGTAACCAGTCACGCCTGGGATAAACACCCCCTGTGACAGCCACTTCCTCAAAGGTAAGAACATTTTCGTAAGGAGAAGCTTTCCCTTATCTGGTTTCACCCAGTCATTGTTGATTAAAGGACCATAAATAATCCAGAGAGATCAATAATGTTTTATTACAATAAAGCATTTAATGATGAAAATATTAGAATATATAGCATATTAATATTTTGTCTTTTAAGGATATTGAGAAATAAAATTTACGTAGAAGTGTATACCAGAGATAAGTAAGACAGATGGTTAATAGAAAAATGTGTCTCCTTATAAAAAGCTACCAGAAATTGTAAATCTGCAATTAAAGCAATTAAAGTAATTAATTGTAAAAGCAGCACTGTATTAGTTGTGAAGTTAATTTAAAATGTCGAATATTCAGTATTCGGACTTTAACAGGAGGAGCCGAATATTCGATATTCGTCGAAATCTTGTCTCGCCGTATCATTAACTATCGTACATCAATAGTTCGGGGTGGAATCTTTTTACTTTTCTTATGTACATAATGTATAAGGAAAGTATTGTTGTTGTTGAAACCCAGACCGTCCGACCTACCAGAAAGGTGTAAGGTAACCGTTTGGACGGTCGGGAAGTACGAGGAAAGTATTGTGACGGAGTCGAAAATTCGAATTTGAGTTTTCGACGGGAGAGCACGTTTCAAGCATCCCTGATCACGAATCAAACATTTTTGAAGTGATGTCTGTGTGTGTGGGGGGGGGGGGGGGGGGGTCAGTGAGTCTGTGGAGACGATATCTCACAAACGAATGGAGCGATTCGAATGAAATTTGGTACAAAAATCACAATCCGTGAATACTGGAAGCCTATTGCTTTTAATCGCAATCGAATGTTCAGAACCCCCCCCCCCCCTCCCCTAAATTTTCGAGTGAAATTTTAAAAAAATCATCAAAAACTCAAAACCTTTAATAAACTTACGCAAATAGACATTTTCTTACGTAATTTTTCCTTAGAAAACGATTGACATAAACTTTAGAACGCTAGCATGATCCGTTCTCGAGATATTGCACATTTTTCAAATAAATTTATAAAAAAATTCCATAAATTAAAAAAAATATTAACTGTCGAGAAACATGTTCACTTTTTATATGTGATATCCTGCGATAAATTGGGTGACGTCATTCTCGTGGATCTAGCTCGTTCCATTTATGAGAAAAGATACTTTGAGTAATACTTTTGTATTTGAACGCCAATAGTCATTTATCTGGTATCAGAATATCTTATTCCTCCGTCCATAATGCTTGGCGAGATTTTGGCGACAAATTTGGCGGAATGTCGCCAACTTGGCGACTTTTTAAATGTTGCTAAATTAACGAAAATCTCACCAAATAGATAAAAATGACGCTAAATCAATGAAAATGACGACGCATTGAAGAAAATTCAATATCTTGGAAAGAATATAAGTATCTACTATAAGAATAACATTTTTTTAACTGTAAAAGTAGTAAATTCATTGCATTATATAAGGAAAGTCATGTGTTGCCCACATCAGATTTTAAGGACTAGTGTGCAGTCAAACACATAGGGCAGTAGAGACCTATCTTACACGTGATGAAAGAAAAATATATCCAGTGTTGAGTATAGCTGCACAAGGACAGACTTCTCAGGAAAATTTCTATCTCTAATGATTAAATTTTATTTCATTTTTTGCAGCATATTTCCGCCAAGTAAGTTCGAAATTTTCTAATACAGCAACTAATGATCCAAGTATTATTTGAGACAAGCCTGTTTAAGATAGACGTTTTATTGAAGCCAAAAGACAGCTGAATCTAAATGCTACTATTGTTAATATAAAGTACAGCAAAAGCACAATATTGCGCGGTTGTCCAGGTGCATATACTTCACTCCGGGTTATAGTTGTGTACCGGGTTATAGTTGTGCACTGCACTGGTATTTACTTTCTCATAGGTAGTATTGAGAAAGTATTGTTTTCACAATAATTTTCGATTTTGAGATTTTGATGCTAATATACGTTTTAAGATCTCCTGAACACGTTTTGACTATTTTTGGGATGATGGCCGTCTGTCTGTATATCTGTGGTCGATTTCTTGTATACACAATAGCTGCCACAAATATTAATGGAATTTCACGAAACTTTATATGCGACTTTTTTATAAAGTAAATCTAGAACTGAATAGAATTTTTTTTAAATTCGAGAGAAAACTTCGAAATTTATATGAAATTATATATTTTTTTAACATAGCAGCATAGGACAAAATTTAACATAATTATGCATAAAAGGGTTTATATTTAGCCTAATGATCGCGAGATTTTATAGTTTTAATCATTGTTGTAAACAATAACCGTGATACACTTTTTTTGCTCGTGACGTCATTAGCCACCATCGGGGGGTAAATCACCCGCTTCCGGGGGTACATTGTCAAGTATGGTATCAACCGAAAGATATTTTCAAGCATTTTAAAAGGGTAACATGCTATAATTGTAACCATTTGAACCCATGAAACCAATTCTTCAAAATTTTTCGTATAAAATTAAAAAAAAAAACTACTAAATGCAGTTCCTGGTATGAGAAAGTCGAGTTGCTAAATAAAACTTCCTGCAACAATCATACTCTGAATTCTTTCTAATGCACTGTCACTTGATGAAATACCATCCGCAAGATCTTCATCGCAATCCTCCTTGTGTATTAACATCCAGATACACCACTCAGTGGAGATATCATTTAGCAGACCTCGTGCCAAGCATGGCCCCAGAGACACTTGACATGAACGATAGCAACCTTGCACTCTTCGATAAGGGTAGCTGCCCAACTAACAGAGCCTCGTCTTGTTTCAAGTCAGAAAAAGAAATCCGTGCTTGTTTTTGTAGTTGTTATCTTAGTGGACTACTGGAAATAGAGACGGTGGAATATAGATCTTACTAAAAATACAACATTTAGGATTGTAAATAGAAGTAGTGACATTTTTGGCAGATATGTAAGAATGTTGTCAGAAATGATGTGCATGGAGAGCTGAGAGAAGACTGTTGTGAACAAATGAAGTGTATGGTTTTGAGTTTTTTGATTAATCCTTTGCATTGTTACACCTAATTCAAAATTTTCAAAATATTAAAAAGGACCGAATAAGACAAAAACCGAGTTTTGGTTCTAGTGGGAGTACTCAATCGTTTTGGAAAGTGGTTTTAAATGTTTCTATTATCTCTTAGTACTGTCACCTGTGTTTCAAACTTTCCAAATTTTAGATTTTTTACTTAGTCTCAAAGAAAAGACGGATTGAATAACACTAACACCAAGATTCCAGCTACTGTAAAACTGCTCGAAAATGTTGACACATCACCCGCTTCAGTCAGTCAGTTCAGTGCACATATTATATAGATATTTAACACTATAATAATAGATACTAACTATAAAGCTATATCTTAATAGATGTCCTTATGAAATTGGATAATATGAGAGGGTTAATTCCTCTCATGTTATCCAATTTCACTAGGATCAAGACCAATTTTGCTAAATGAAACTTCTTCCAACAATCTTACTGTAAATTCTTCCTAATGAACTGTCACTTAATGAAATACCATCCACAAGATCTTCGTAATCCTCTTGCGTATTAACATCCAGATACATCACTCAGTGGAGATATCATTTAGCAGACCTCGTGCCAAGCGTGCCCCCAGAGACACTTGACATGAACGATAGCAATCTTGCATTCTTCGACAAGGGTAGCTGCCCAACTAACAGAGCCTCGTCTTGTTTCAGGCCAGGAAAAGAATCCGTGTTTGTTTTTTGTACTCGTTATCTTAGTGGACTACTGGAAATAGAGACGATGGAATGCAGAACTTACTAAGAATACAACATCGAGGATTATAAATAGAGGTAGTGACATTTCAGGCTATTATGTCGGACTGTTGTCAGTAAATGATGAGCACGGAGAGCATTAAAAGGAACATTGTATGCTGAAGTTGTGACATAATATGGAGCTTTTTAGGGTTTTTTTTAGAGTCCGGATAGTTTCAGTAGAATCTGATATTTTCCACTGTCCAATGTTACTGTATCATTATTTTTTGATTCCTTTAAAATATAATGAGGTATATGGTACAGTATGAAGTCGTTGATTAACTGAAGAATAACTTGAAATATCCAACTTAATAAAACTTATATATTGTTATTAACTATATTATGTTGAAATAGAGGTAAAACGTGGAACAGTATTGAAATACAAGAAATATACACAAGAAGTGTGGTTCTGGAAAATAATAAGACAAGGAGCAATACACTATATCACCATGGCATGGTATGCCCTTGGCCATGCAAATCGAATCTTATGTTATTATTTTTATACACCTCCCCCAATTTCTTGTCCACATTTTCTGCATTTTAACACTATTACTAGGTGGTGCTACTACTGAGGCTGTTTTACATTTTCGCTACCACGTGCTTAAGCTTTCATTTAGTTGTCATTATACCCTTTTTTTCACCAGACCAAATTTCTCCCCATTTTGTTTATCACATAGACGTATACAGTATCTTTTCTGGGTCTATGGTTTGTCACTAATTCGTTCGAACAACAACATAGACATTGTGGATGATGTACACCATAATTTCTTAACTTGGGCCCCAGAGGGTGAAAGACCCAGGCCACCCAACTCACCCTAGGGTATGAGCAGCTGCTTGAGTGGCAGGAGGGGGCCCCAGAGGGTGAAAAACCCAGACCACACGACAGACCCGAATGCTTGCTGTAGCTAAATGTGTGGCCGGAAGGCCCCAGAGGGTGATGTAACTTTTGAAGGAGATGGTAGTGGGCCATTTTCACGTTGTAAATATCATATCCTGTAACCGTTAAACATCAGAACCCTTCTATGTTAATATTAAGAAGAGTTTAAATATCAATTAATGTCTCAATTTGAATGGTAAATGTGGTATAATTTGTAATTTAAAAAAGTACAAGTTATCACGCATCAAGAAACTTCAGTTCAAGACAATATAGACAAGAAGTGTGGTGCAGGAAAGGAGTTGGGCAAAGAGCAATAAATTGTATCACCATGGCATGGCATACCCATGCCATTCCACCCTCTTTTCTTTTTTACTTGACGGCGCGTTCTCGTTTGACACAATCTTATTACGCTTAAGAAATTCATTGATAGTATTAGTAATATGCAGTTGCAGAGTCCATTTCGATGATAAGAGCTTGTAATTTCGTCCCAGTAGCTCAACGGTAGAGCGTCAGCTGACAGTTCGGAGATCCAGGATTCGACTGCCAGTTGGGACAGCAAGGCGCTTTACAATGGCGCCTGCACAAATAAACCCTGTAGGTTAAAGAAAAAATGTCGGAGGTCTGAAGACCTCAGACCGTGCGACTCACATAGTGGGTTTAGAGTAGCTAGCCGCACGGCCGGGAAAGGATACCTCCTGCATTCAGGAGGCACCCAAGGTCTACCATCCCGCCAAGTGAACTTTTATTTAGGTCTAAAAATATAACAATTTATGAAAAATATTGTCATTAAACAGACAGTTTTACATTATATTTGAACTTGACAAGTACGTCCATTTTACAAAAATGGGAAAAGGGTTATTGCGAATATAGATAAAAAGATCATTAAAAAATAAAATTTAGAGTGAGGTATAATAACATAATGAAAAATAGATTAAAATGAAAGAAAAAAATAATAAAATTTCAAAAGTAAAATTTAGAAAATATATGAAAACGAAAAAAAATTAGGCGAATGAAAACAAAAACAGAAATTTAGAATAAAATTTAGAGAAGAAAAATAAGAAAAAATACAAATAAAAAGGTCAAAAGAAAAAGAAAGATCCAAGAAAATAAGAACAGTTAACATAGCTTTTTTTTATGAAAAAAATGGAGGGAACGCAATAAGTTCATATAAGTTAATAAGAATGAAATAAAGGGACTCATTGATCAACCACGTGCTTAAGCTTTCATTTAGTTGTCATTATACCCTTTTTTTCACCAGACCAAATTTTAAGCTAATTCAGACCTAATGAAAGCTAATTGAGAGCTGAATCTACTCATAAACTTAGGTCACTTTATTAGAAATTTCCATGGCAACAAGAATACAGTTTTCAATTTTATTTACTGAAGAGGGATTTGAACTAACTTTGGAGAACCAAATTGATTTATTAGAGGGGGAAAGTTTGCAGAGATGAAAATTTTTAGAAAAAGGACAATCGAAAATGTAATGGTCAACGTCACCGAATTTATTGCTAATACAGTTAGAGGTGGATTTAATTTTGAAAAAGTATAAGTAATCAAGAAAGGGGCCATGACCAATAAGAAAGTAAATGAGGTATTTATTAAAAATTTGTAAATTAGGATTCACGATAGGGGGGTAAGACAGGATTCTAGCCGGATCACTCGTCCTGTTGGAAATATAATCATTAAGATAATTTTGCCAAAGATTAAGGATATGAGATTTACAAAATTTTGAGCGAGTAAGGAAAGGGAATAGTAAGAGGGGAACCAGAGATAGCAGCAATTTTGGCATTGTAATTAGCAATTTCATTTCCAGATATGTTATTGTGAGCTTTTGCCCAAGAAATATTGACAAAGTTTTTGGCAAGGAGAGCTTTGGATTTAATGGAGTTAAAATAATTAGATTTATTACTTTCCTTATATACATAATGTATAAGGAAAGTATTGTGACGGGGTCGAAAATTCGAAATCGAGTTTTCGACGGGAGAGCACGTTTCAAGCATCCCTGATCACGAATCAAACATTTTTGAAGTGATGTCTGTGTGTGAAAGTATGTGTGTGTGTGTGTGTGAAAGTATGTGTGTGTGTGTGTGTGTGTGAAAGTATGTGTGTGTGTGTGTGTGTGTGTGTGTGTGTGTATGTGTCAGTGAGCCTGTGGAGACGATAACTGACGAACGAATGGACCGATTCGTACCAAATTTGGTACAAAAATCACAATCCGTAAACACTGGAAGCTTATTGTTTTTATATGCAATCGAATGTTCAGAACCCCCCTAAATTTTCGAATGAAATTTTGAAAAATTCGTCAAAAAACCTAAACCACTAATAAAGTTACGCAAATAGACATTTCTTATGTAATTTTTCATTAGAAAACGATTGACATAAATTTTAGAACGCTAACATGAACCGTTTTCGAGATATTATACATTTTTCAAATAAATTATCAAAAAGTCATATAAAGTAAAAAAAAATATTTCCTATTGAGAAACATGTTCACTTTTCATATGTAATACCATGCGATAAATTGAGTGACATCATTCTCGTGGATCTAGCTCGTTCCATTCATGAAAAAAGATACTTTGAATAATACTTTTGCATTTGAACGCCAATAGTCATTTATCTGCTGTAAGAATAACTTATTTCTTAGTGCATAACGCTTGGCGAGATTTTGGCGACGAATTTGGCGGAATGTCGCCAACTTGGCGACTTCTTTGAAATGTTGCCAAATTAACGAAAATCTCGCCAAATAGAGAAATATGACGATAAATCAATGAAAATGACGACTCCTTGTCGAAAATTCAATATCTTGGAGAGAATATTAGTATCTACTATAAGAAAAACCTATTTTTTTCCTGTAAAAGTAGTAAATTCATTACATTATATAAGGAAAGTCATGTGTTGCCCACACATCAGATTTTTTTTTATTGAGTTAAGAACTTGAATGGAAGAGAGGCTATCGGAAAAAATATTAACAGGGGTATTATTAGAGGAATTCCAGTCAATAACAAAGGAAATAGCGGTAAGTTCGGCTTGAAATACTGTATTCCTGTTGTCAAGTTTATAGGCGAGAACCTTTTCCAGAACATCATGTTTAAAAATACAGACTGAAAAACCAGTGTTATTGTCAATATTTGAACCATCAGTATATATATTATAAATGGCAGAGTCTTTATCCATTCTGTTAACTAAATTACGGACCATTTAGAGGGGTGAAAATCTGAGAAAGGAACAAGGAAATCAAAATCAGAGGGAGGCGGGAGGGAGGGAGAAGAAAAGGAATCAATTCAAGAAATGTCGGAGGTCTGGAGGTGATCCTGGTATGACTAGTACGGATTCAGTGGACTCTGGAAGGTTGAGCGCCGATTTCAAATTGAAAGGATAACGATCACGCAGGATACTAATCTGAGTAAAAATCGTAATAGCAGGAGGCTAACCTGAGGAAAAAATAGCAGAAGGTAGTCAGACAAATTATCAGTTGCCCGTCAATCTGACATTAGAGGGTGGAGAATGCAGAGTCCACTTCGACGATAAGTGCTTGCAATTTCGTCCCAGTAGCTTAACGGTAGAGCTTCGGCTGGCCAGTTCCGAGATCCAGGGTTCGATTCCCGGTTCTGGCAGCAAGACTTTTTACACAGTTAGTGGAGGCTGAACTTTAATGATATTGGCATTTTTTTTTCACTTTGGGACCTTCTTTCTTTTCTTTTGGGGCAGTTTTCAAGGTTTTAGATCCCCTTTTTTTCAATTTTAGGAACTTTTTTTGTTCTTGAAAATAAAAGTAGCTACCTATTTTTAAAAATGCCTAAATGTAAATCTAGCAAATCTTGCAATTTTCTAAAACCAGATACGGAATTTGAGCAGTTATTTCTATAGATGGGGTAATTCTCTTCTGCAAAGTATATGAAGGTAGCAGAGAGTACAGATCATTAAACATCTAGAGTACCTCGATCGGCTGCCGGGTTGTGGATTCAACCAACCTGCTGGCATGGATGTTGTGTTGTTGGGCGGAGTGTGTTCCGTCCCCACTGGTGCGCCGAGGCAACGTCATACGACGGCTAAATGGTTCACGACACTGCAAGTTGATTGGCTAATGATAATTGTATTAAGAGCTACTGTTAGAAAATAAAAATATCTGATGTGGGCAGCACATGACTTTCCTTGCAGACTTATATCCACGTTCTCTTTATTTTAATTAAATTTAATTCACTTTTAATTCAATTTTCGTTCTCAATTCAATTTGATAACTGGAGTTATTTTCAAAGATGGCGTAGAGAAAATACAAAAAAACTAAAATATCTCTAGAACGGCTAGTTTTAGTGTAATGGGGTTGGTCTTATTCTTTACATCGTTATAAATTACGTATTAAACAAGCATTTAATAAATATATTTGAGCATACGCTAGTTTTTTATTTCAGATTTTGGCGATTTTTGTGGGCCATTTTGCAAAAAAAGGCAGGTTATATTTTTCTGAATCGTACCAAAATCTAATCAGCACCAGGGTGACTCACAAATGACTTATGTACCGAATTTTGTGATATTCGGTCCATTAGTTTTCAGCTAGAGTGGATGAGTGGATACAAGCTTTTGCGGACCATTTCGAAAAAAAGAGGCGGGTTCTTCTATCCCGAATCGTACTCAAAACTAATCAACACCAAATTCGTCCACAAGTGACTCACCTACCAAATTTTATGAAATTCGGTCCATTAGTTTTTTAGTTAGAGTGGATACAAAATCTGCACAGTCAAACAGACACACAAACGTCACGGTAAAAATGGTTTTTTCGTATTCTAGAGATCTCGAAACGTGTAGATCCGTCGAAAACTCGAGTTGCGATTTTCGGCATGATTCCAATACTTTCCCTATACATTACCATGTATTGCAGGGAAAGTAAAAACATATAAAGTACACATTATTAAAATTCATTTATGACTGATATTTGCTTGCTTTCCTCTTCGCTTCTGAGGTTTTATAGTGCATTTTATAAAGAAAAGACAAAAGTCATGTGTATGAATTTTCAAAATTTTGAAAAAAAAAATTAAATAACTTTAATTTATTTTTTTTAAGCATAAACTGATTTAGAGTAATTTTCCCTTCAAATTTTAAGAGAAAATGTTCGATTTATAAAAACAATTTTTCGTGTGTTTTAAAGGCATTTTTAAAAATTTTAGGTCATCAAAATCGGGACCCTAACGATTAATAATGTGTGAATATTTTGGGTTGGGTTGTTTGAGCTCTACAATGTCGTTTGTGCATATACAGGGTTAATTTTCAAATGCGTAGAAATTGTATATTTTAAACGACAGAACTTACTTGTACTTTTTCAAAGGAAGTCATAGTACTTCCTAACGAATATTAATTTAATTATATTAATTATAATTCATCAAATATTCAATGATGAATAGTTTTTCACGACTTAAAAATAAAATTATTTTTCTTGAAATTTTTCGAGATGAAAAGTAGAGATGTTAACCTGCCCCGTATAATAATAGTGACTAGGAGCAATGACATTTTTAAATTTTGCTGGTGACCACAAAAGAGTGACTGAACACCTTAAAACTTCGTTTAATCCAAGATTAACTTCTAATAGCATTATATACCTTTCAATAACGGACATTTCTCAATTACCTGATGCATATATATTGAATTATATAAGTATGCTGTTTATAATATTTAATCTAATTGCCTAAAAAAGGCATGCGTGTTGGGCCGGGGCTTTCGCTCGAGAGAGGGCCATGGCCTCCGCTCGAGAGAGGGTCATGGCAGTCAAATTAGTGACTTCACGAAAAACGATCCACGGTTGGCGAAACGATCCGTTCGTCAGTTTGCGAGTTTATACGGGGCTTCCGCTCCTCCGCTCTCCGAGAGAAAGAAAAAAAAATCTGATGTGGGCAACACATGACTTTCCTTATATAATGAAATGAATTTACTACTTTTACAGTAAAATAAATAAGTTTTTTTTTCTAGTAGATACTAATATCCTTTCCAAGATATTGAATTTTCGACAATTAGTCGTCATTTTCATTGATTTATCGCCATTTTTATCCATTTGGCGAGATTTTCGTTAATTTGGCAACATTTCAAAAAGTCGCCAAGTTGGCGACATTCCGTCAATTTCGTCGCCAAAATCTCGCCAAGCGTTATGGACGAAGAAATAAGTTATATATATATAGATATATATATATATATAACTTATTAGATATTGAATTTTCGACATATATAACTATTATTGTATATTTATATATTATATAACTTATTAGATATTGAATTTTCCACAATTAGTCGCCATTTTCATTGATTTAGCGTCATTTTTATCCATTTGGCGAGATTTTCGTTAATTTGGCAACATTTCAAAAAGTCGCCAAGTTGGCGACATTCCGCCAATTTCGTCGCCAAAATCTCGCCAAGCGTTATGGACGAAGAAATAAGTTATTCTTACAGCAGATAAATTGGCGTTCAAATGCAAAAGTATTACTCAAAGTATCTTTTTTCATGAATGGAACGAGCTAGATCCACGAGAATGATGTCACCCAATTTATCGCATGATATTATATATGAAAAGTGAACATGTTTCTCAATAGGAAATATTTTTTTTTCTATTTTATATGACTTTTTGATAATTTTTTTGAAAAATGTGCAATATCTCGAGAACGGTTCATGTTAGCGTTCTAACATTTATGTCAATCGTTTTCTAATGAAAAATTACATAAGAAATGTCTATTTGCGTAACTTTATTATTGGTTTTGATTTTTTGACAATTTTTTCAAAATTTCATTCGAAAATTTAGGGGGGTTCTGAACATTCGATTGCGTATAAAAACAATAGGCTTCCAGTGTTTACAGATTGTGATTTTTGTACCAAATTTGGTTCGAATCGGTCCATTCGTTCGTCAGTTATCGTCTCCACAAACCCACTGACACACACACACACATACTTTCACACACACATACACACACACACAGACACAGACATCACTTCAAAAATGTTTGATTCGTGATCAGGGATGCTTGAAACGTGCTCTCCCGTCGAAAACTCGAATTCGAATTTTCGACCCCGTCACAATACTTTCCTTATACATTATGTATATAAGGAAAGTAAAAAGTACTAAAATATTTTTAAAAATTAGCTTTAAACTCGCAAACTGAGCGAACGCGATCGTTTCGCCTACCGTGGATCGTTTTTCGTGACGTCACTAATTTGACTGCCACGGCCCTCTCTCGAGCGGAGGTCCTGTTGGGCCCCCTTGACGCACGATCCCCTTACTCGTGCAGTATCCGTTCTCCTTTGTGAACGGCCCTAAACCTCTTCAGAAAAGCCTGGAAGATGTTAGTCTGATACCTTTAAATCTTAGTGTTATGTTGTTAATAACAGAGAATTTAAATTTTTAAATTTGTTTAAATAGCAGTTCGAACAAATAAATTTATTCTACTTTTTGATGCAACATACAGTCATTGGAAAAACCAAAGTGGCGGGGCGGTATACAAAGTCAGCATTTTATTCCAGTTTTGTACGATTTAATTTCCGCGACGCAAGCGTACAGCTTTTCATTTCAACTCGTATATCTGGATCTGGATTTTTACTATGTCACTTTAGTCTTATAATTGAAAATATAATTTTTAATTTCAATTTTCTGTTTAATAGCTCTGACTAATAATTTTTTCAAGAAGATTTGGATTCTTACCAATCAATATAATTTTCTTATAAATTTCATCCTTAGAAATTTCCGCATTGATATTCACGATCTTTACACCAGCCATTCAGTGAAGCGATCTGCCATTAACTTTTACACTGAACACATCGCGGTTGAATGCATTAACACCTTTTTAAGACAAAGCGATGTTAAGCACTTACAGTAAGACTACCTTTTCAATGTCACTCCCCCAAAGTTTGCACCTCAATCCATTCTAGTTGGCAACGGTACAACCTCTCCACGCGGAAGACTTCGCGGTATGGAACACTCTTCTTTTTAATTCTTTGCTCAACCAGAAAGACCCGGGAACAAAGACTTCTGTTGATTGTTGATTGGTGAGCTCAGCGTAAACCTATCCCTTGCTGATAAATTAGTTTGAAATTAAAAGATTGTGACTTCCTGACCTTGTACTGTGTTTTGGGGTTTTGGTAATATGTCAAGGTTTTTTCATTAGGAGATAAGACATCTTGTATATAAGACAGGATAATGTTTATCCCCGCCACAGTTTCAGTCTCATGTACAACGAACAGGGAAATATGAGTTGTTTGTTGTTCCGTGTGACCCACATACGTTGAAAAGCCTGTAAAAATAGCATGTTTATCTGGATTACCGTTCATAAATACAGTCAACTTTTGAGTAAGCTAGATTCCTAAAATGCAGTGAACTTAAAATTCCGAGTTACTAAGACTAACATGGAAAGTTCTTACATTAAAGTAGCATCAATTTAAAATTCAATATTTTAAATTCTGAAGACCTCAATTATTTGTTGTGCAGTTTGACCCATATACGCCGAAACGGCTGTAAAAATAGCAAATTTACCTTACAGAAAACTCCCCAAACGCAGCAAAAGAGTCAATAAGTTTGGTACGTTTTAAGAATCCTGTCAAACCAGTTACAAATTCCAGATTTTAAACCGTGAAGATCTCACCAATTCCGTATTTTCAACAATGAAGCAATTCCATATAATGTGGCAATATACAAGAATGTGCTTCAACTGCCAGCTTTTTAC
Organism: Amaurobius ferox; assembly: GCA_951213105.1. Lineage (NCBI taxonomy): Eukaryota > Metazoa > Arthropoda > Arachnida > Araneae > Amaurobiidae > Amaurobius > Amaurobius ferox. Next base: position 28,895,834 of record OX578153.1, read on the forward strand.
AAGACATTGACCAATGGCTTCGCGATATTTACACATTGTCAATAAGGAGTAGGCGATGAGATGGCCAGATTACAAAATTCTTTTTGAGTAAGATTTTTTATTTCTGATGGAAGTTTTGAAATGATTACTTGCAGCCAGCGGCATTCGAGGAGATTTTTTCCCATCTCCGTCTACATTCGACAAAGTCCAAACATACCGTTACTAAGTCCAAAACATTACTTTTCATTTCTTTTCTGTACAGTACGACAACTAGAGCAGAATCAGAACCAATCTCGGAAATTGAATCTAATACTAATATAGTGGCAATATATTAATCTTGAAAACATTAATCAAAACCAGCAACATCGGTTACGTCATCCAGAACCAACTTAAGCCTCATAACCAGAGCTAGAACCAGAATCGATCTTAGAAATTATATCCAATACAATGGGCATCCATGGGCTAAAATAATGCTCTTAACTGGCTGGAAGTAAATTTAAACTACTTTAGCCAATTTTATATCATTGTTTTAAAAGGAGTTTTGTGTTCTCTAGTCATCTTACCGTCTTCTCCCTGCGGACGAGCGACAAAAACAGAGAAACCATGGTTTTTAGGTGATGAAGAGGGGACTTTCCTACCAAACCTTAATAATTGCGAATTATACAGTAACGAAATTTGTTATCTTTGGAACATACGACTCAAAATTCACATATCTGAATATTACCAAAAACTGTATGGTTAAACACTTATGTACTCAGAGAGGTTGGTGGTAAGGAAAGGAGTATACGATCCCTGTGGATACCTCCCCCATCCCCCACTGGATTCCGATCTAAATTGGATGGCACTTCCCGGCCGTCCAATCAGATACTTTACACCAGGTCGGACCTTCCCGGCCGTCCAACTAGTTACTCTAAGTCCTCTGGACGAGTCGGACGGTCTGGGTCTTCAACACCAGGTCGGACGGTCTGCATCGAACAAACAAACACTTGTGTACGAAATGTACTTCATTATTTTGTGTATTAAAAAACGTTTGCGCCATTTTTATCCTATCTCATCCAGTAGATCTCTTTCCAACACCTGATAACATTCGTTACGCTATCCAAAGGCCCGACCTTCACCCACCTCTTCTATCATTTGAATACGCCCCGTCGCTTTGGGGTGTTGTATTCTTAGCTGACTTTTAACAATGTGTCGCTTCCAAGAAACCCTGCTGCGCGGGCACACAAATTGCAGCTGTTGTCTACGTCTAATTCGTTTATAAGCAGTATACTAAGCAGTTACCAAGTTCATGAACGCCAAAGTGGGAATGCATTCTTTAACGTGCCAATAAATAGTTTTTTCCAGCACTACGTAAGTACGCAGGAGCTGATGCAAATAGATCGCAAAACCTTTGAAAATGTTAACCATGGGTATTTTTGCTTTCCCTTAACTACGTAGAGTAAAACCTCCCAATAGCGGACATCTTGGAACTTGAACAATATACCCTCTATTCGGCAATCCCCGCAATCAGAAACCCGATGAAGAATTCTTAATTTTTCGCGGAATTCAAAATCAAATATACGCGCAATCAGGAACCCGATGGAGAATTCTTAATTTTTCACCCAATTCCAAATCAAATGCACACAATCAGGAACCCGATGAATAATTCTTAATTTTTCAAGCAATTCAAAATCAAATACGCGCAATCAGGAACCCGATGAAGAAATCTTAATTTTTCAAGCAATTCAAAATTAAATACACGCAATTAGGAACCCGATGAAGAATTCTTAATTTTTCACACAATTCAAATTCAAATACGCGCAATCAGGAACCCGATGAAGAATTTCTAATTTTTCACGCAATTCCAAATCAAATACACGTAATCAGGAGCCGAATGAAGAATTCTTAATTTTTCACGCAATTCAAAATCAAATACACGCAATCAGGAACCTGATGAAGAATTCTTAATTTTTCACACTATTCAAAATCAAATACGCGCAATCAGGAACCCGATGAAGAATTCTTAATTTTTCACACTATTCAAAATCAAATACGCGCAATCAGGAACCCGATGAAAAATTCTTAATTTTTCACACTATTCAAAATCAAATACGCGCAATCAGGAACCCGATGAAGAATTCTTAATTTTTCACACTATTCAAAATCAAATACGCGCAATCAGGAACCCGATGAAGAATTCTTAATTTTTCACACTATTCAAAATCAAATACGCGCAATCAGGAACCCGATGAAAAATTCTTAATTTTTCTCACTATTCAAAATCAAATACGCGCAATCAGGAACCCGATGAAAAATTCTTAATTTTTCACACTATTCAAAATCAAATACGCGCAATCAGGAACCCGATGAAAAATTCTTAATTTTTCACACTATTCAAAATCAAATACGCGCAATCAGGAACCCGATGAAAAATTCTTAATTTTTCACACTATTCAAAATCAAATACACGTAATCAGGAGCCGAATTTAGAATTCTTAATTTTTCACGCAATTCAAAATCAAATGCACGCAATCAGGAACCCGATGAAAAATTCTTAATTTTTCTCACTATTCAAAATCAAATACGCGCAATCAGGAACCCGATGAAAAATTCTTAATTTTTCACACTATTCAAAATCAAATACACGTAATCAGGAGCCGAATTTAGAATTCTTAATTTTTCACGCAATTCAAAATCAAATGCACGCAATCAGGAACCCGATGAAAAATTCTTAATTTTTCTCACTATTCAAAATCAAATACACGCAATCAGGAACCCGATGGAGAATTCTTAATTTTTCACCCAATTCAAAATCAAATACGCGCAATCAGGAACCCGATGAGGAATTCTTAATTTTTCACGCAATTCAAAATCAAATGCACGCAATCAGGAACCCGATGAAGAATTCTTAATTTTTCACGAAATTCAAAATCAAATACGCGCAATCAGGAACCCGATGAAAAATTCTTAATTTTTCACACTATTCAAAATCAAATACACGTAATCAGGAGCCGAATTTAGAATTCTTAATTTTTCACGCAATTCAAAATCAAATGCACGCAATCAGGAACCCGATGAAAAATTCTTAATTTTTCTCACTATTCAAAATCAAATACACGCAATCAGGAACCCGATGGAGAATTCTTAATTTTTCACCCAATTCAAAATCAAATACGCGCAATCAGGAACCCGATGAAAAATTCTTAATTTTTCACACTATTCAAAATCAAATACGCGCAATCAGGAACCCGATGAAAAATTCTTAATTTTTCACACTATTCAAAATCAAATACGCGCAATCAGGAACCCGATGAAAAATTCTTAATTTTTCACACTATTCAAAATCAAATACACGTAATCAGGAGCCGAATTTAGAATTCTTAATTTTTCACGCAATTCAAAATCAAATGCACGCAATCAGGAACCCGATGAAAAATTCTTAATTTTTCTCACTATTCAAAATCAAATACGCGCAATCAGGAACCCGATGAAAAATTCTTAATTTTTCACACTATTCAAAATCAAATACACGTAATCAGGAGCCGAATTTAGAATTCTTAATTTTTCACGCAATTCAAAATCAAATGCACGCAATCAGGAACCCGATGAAAAATTCTTAATTTTTCTCACTATTCAAAATCAAATACACGCAATCAGGAACCCGATGGAGAATTCTTAATTTTTCACCCAATTCAAAATCAAATACGCGCAATCAGGAACCCGATGAGGAATTCTTAATTTTTCACGCAATTCAAAATCAAATGCACGCAATCAGGAACCCGATGAAGAATTCTTAATTTTTCACGAAATTCAAAATCAAATACACGCAATCAAGAACCCGATGAAAAATTCTTAATTTTTCGCACAATTCACATTCAAATACGCGCAATCAGGAACCCGATGAAGAATTCTTAATTTTTTACGGGTTCAATTCAAAATCAAATACACGCAATCATATTAATTCTTATATTGTAGCATAATAAAATTTCAAACAAGAAATGTATGACGGAGCCGTAATGTTCGTGCAAGTACACTTCATTTGTGATGGAACAATTAAGTATTTTCATTCTTTTTTGGGTGCTTCTTTCATACAGTCATATCAATTTTCGGAAAACTGGAAATGACATCTCCAGAACAGGAAATAGAAATTCTTAATCCTTTGACCCCCTTTGGAATTCGTAAATAAATTTGTAAATAAACATGTCAATTTTCCAGTAATTTGGACTCATATTTGTATCCAAAAGCATACAAACGATTCCAGAGGATGCTTTATAACAATACAGGAGAAAATTTTTAACACTTGATACTACTCATGGCGAATTTTGAATGAAAGAAAGCTTTCATCTCCAAAACGAAGTTTATATATTTATTTATTCTTTTGAATATACGAATGCTTTTATTTATTTATTTATTTGTTAAACTTATGTAATCAAAATAATTGTCTGTTATTCAAAGTGTCCGTTATTTGGAAATAAAGAATATGTTTTAGGACGAAACTGTCCATCATATGGCTGTGTCTTATTCAGAAATGTTGTCCGTTATAAGAGGTTTTACTTTCATATTTGAACTCACATTTACTGCTATTACTGCAAGTTTCGATGTTTCTTTAACTTTATTGAAGTATGAAAGTTAAAGCAGTTAAACGAAAGTTAATTAATTAACTTCTGATAGTAAGTTAATGTTAATACTAATTATTGTATTAATGAATTTTAATCACCATGAAGTTAATAATTTTAATAATTATCTTTAACACAGAATAACTATAAGAAGTTAACAAAATTATTATGAATTTTAATAGTACATATATTAAAACTTTTTATTAACATTAAATAATTCGTTAATAATAATATATTTATCACTTGAAAGAAGTGTATATTTAAAAGCGTTTAAGCTGATCGTAAATCTAATTTAAAAATAATTTATTTATAATTATTCAAATCCAGAATTGAAACCCATCCGCTAATTGAGTAAATTAACCAGAAAAAGGTGTTGAAGTTCACGGTTAAACACAAGGAACATTGAAAACCTTGCCAATGAAAAGTATTGTAGACTCAGCTAAAAAACACAAAGCGAAAGGAAAGGTTGGGGGGGGGGGGGGGGGTAGAGCTTTCTGGATCGTCAGCAAATGCGTCTCCCCTGAAGGTTAAGACAAAGTAAGACGTTACGGCAATTGCTTCTTTTGTCACTAGAACAAAAGGACATATTAGCGTTTTTTATGCTATGGAACCGACGAGTTTTTCTCCGTCCCGGTTGTCACGACTGTTGTTGTTGTTGAGACCCAGACCGTCCGACCTACCAGAAAGGTGTAAGGTAACGGTTGTCACGACTGTGTCTTTCTTTATTCTCATTGCGGTACAGAAGTGCATGAGATTTAAAAATATCATGTGTACAAAAATAAAGCAAATATTGACCATGTGCACGTACGTCATAGTATAACGCCACAACTTGTTTATAAGGCTCCCCTATTCTTGAGCTGACTGGTCAAGCATATTGAAGCCCACAGAGGCCTTAAACGCAGCCCATTAGCAATAGCTCTGTTCGTATTTTCACTTTAGGGAGTACTATTGAAATAATTTTTGGTGGGTGATCTGTTCTAAACATACTGGAAAATATTTTAGAATATTTCGCTCTCCCTGAAACGAAGAGGGAAAAATCTGATGTTGACAGCACATGACATTCCCTGCAGACTTATATCCACGTTCTCTTTATTTTTTTTTTTAATTTAATTCACTTTCAATTCAATTCTCTTTCTCATTTGGTAACTGAACGTATTGTCAAAGGTGGCGTAGAGAAAATAGGAAAAAACTAAAATATCTCGAGAACGGCTAGTCCTAGTGTAATGGAGTTGATCTTATTCTTTTTTTCGTTAAGAATTACGTATAAAACAAGTATTTAATGGATATATTTAAGCATACGTATTTTTTATTTTAGATTTTGCCGATTTTTGCAGGCTTTTTCGTAAAAAAAGGTAGGTTGTTCTTTTCCGAATCGCACCAAAATCTAATCAACACCAAATCACCCTACAAGTAATTTATCTACCGAATTTTGTGAAATTTGGTCAATTAGTATTTTAGCTGGAGCGTATGCATGAAATTTTTATGGGCCATTTCGCAAAAAAAGGTGGGTTCTGTTTTTACGAATCCTACCAAAAACTAATCAGCACCAGTGTCTCACCCAAGTGACTTACCTACCAAATTTTATGAAATTCCGTGCATTAGTTTTTTAGTTAGAGTGGATACATACATTGCACAGACATACAGACACACACACAGACGTCACGCTAAAAGTAGTTTTTTCGTATTCTAGAGGTCTCGAAACGTGTAGATCCGTCGAAAACTCGAGTTGTGATTTTCGGCATGATTCCAATACTTTCCTTATACATTACCATGTATTGCAGGGAAAGTAGTACAAAAATGGCTTATACATAATCGGGTGTTATCGGTAATCACATGTGTTTCAAAAAATAAATAATTCAAGGTCTTTTTGAGTTCATAATAAGACCCTAATATTTTCTATATAATATTGCAACAGTAACAGATATGAAATATAAATATAAATAGCATTTCATGAATTTTGATAAGACCGGATTTTTGAAAAAAATAAATAAATAAGAAAATAAATAAAAAATAAAAAAGTCCATCTATTTCATTCCTTATTTGTTAATCAGCTTATAGAGTGGGAATCACATATTTGATTCTTGGTAGTAAATGTCGCGAAATTGCAAATGTTACTCCAATTTTATTCATATTTATAAAAATATAACCCAATTGCAAATTTGTTAACGTTATCAAATGCGCGTAAAAATCAATATTTGAAGCACATGCTAAACCGCCAAATATGGTAACCCATGTATTTACAGAAACCTCACTGGTCTTCAATATGCTTGATAAGTCAGCCTGTAATACAGTAGCCCTAGTTCGTTCACGCTGCCATGTTGGACAGCATGAATGCCGATATGGTAATGGATTCATTGCGATGTCATCAGTAACATTGAGTTTAATTCAACATTTATAGATTTAAAAATCATCATTAAAAACTTTTATTCCAAATTATTTATATTAAATTTTAATTATGCTATTCAAAATTATTTAAATAAAAAAGGTTTATCAAATGTTATAATAAAGACTGCCAAAGGGAATTAATTAGTTAATGCAAAATTATGTAATTAAGCAGCTGTACTACACCGCCTAGTTTAAATCGGATATTTATATATAGTTATAAAAAAATTACATTAAGCTAAATGAAAAAAATCTTAATGTGGGGGGACCATACAGTGGGGTACTACATTTTAGGATAATTTTAACAAAGCTTTGTGTTAATTTTACATTAAGTTAATATAGAGTCTGCATATAGATACCTAGAAAAACATGAGTATAAATTATATATAATCAAATACATAATAACATTTCTCAAAATTCTTACACGAATTTCTTGATAATAATATATATATTGTGTTAATAAGAAATTTGGAAATAAACTTCCATACGGTTGATTCCCACTAACTATTAGTACTAGTACTTGTTGTCGATTTCGTTGTCTCAACTTTTTAAATTATCCGTTAGGGTCGCTGCAATTACTTTTATTCGATCGGGCATGACCACTTTACTATAGTTATACTGTATGTGTACACTCATGAACTTTTTCTTACAAAGTTATTGGGGGGGGGGGGTATGAAAAACTTTCCTTAAAATCTCTGTAATCATTATTATCGAGTTTCGATACATCGCATTCTGTTTTGCATAAAAATATTTTAGAAGGAATTCCGTTTACACTTTTACGAGATCTGCTTAACAAAAATATCACTCTTCTACTTTCTGCTTTCTCATGCTTTTACTTTCCTTATATACATATAATGTATAAGGAAAGTATTGTGACGAGGTCGAAAATTCGAATTCGAGTTTTCGACGGGAGAGCACGTTTCAAGCATCTCTGAACACGAATCAGACGTTTTTGAGATGATGTGTGTGTGTGAAAGTGTGTGTGTGTGTATGGGTGTGTGTGAAAGTGTGTGTGTGTGTGTGTGAAAGTGTGTGTGTGTGTATGGGTGTGTGTGAAAGTGTGTGTGTGTGTGTGTGTGTGTGTGTGAAAGTGTGTGTATGTATGTGTGTGTGTGTGTGTGTGTGTGTGTGTGTGTGTGAAAATATGTGTGTGTGTGTCAATGAGTCTGTGGAGACGATAACTGGCGAACGAATGGCGCGATTTGAACAAAATTTGGTACAAAAATTACAATCCATGAATACTGAAAGCCTATTACTCTTATACTCAGTCGAATGTCCAGAACGCCCTAAATTTTCGAGTGAAATTTCGAAAAAATCATAAAAAATTAAAACCTTTAATAAAGTTACGTAAATAGTCATTTCTTATGTAATGTTTCATTCGAAAACGATTGACATAAATTTTAGAACGCTAGAATGAACCGTTCTCGAGATATTGCACATTTTTCAAATAAATTTATCAAAAAAATCCCTTAAATTAAAAAGAATATTAACTGTTGAGAAACATGTTCATTTTTCATATGTAATATCATGCGATAAATTTGGTGACACCACCCTCGTGGTTCCAGCTCGTTCCGTTCATGAGAAAAGATACTTTGAGTAATACTTTTGTATTTGAATGCCAATAGTCATTTTTCTGTTATAAGAATAACTTATTTCTTCGTCCATAACGCTTGGCGAGATTTTGGCGACGAATTTGGCGGAATGTCGCCAACGTGGCGACATTCCACCAACTTGGAAAGTTTTCTAAATGTTGCCAAATTAACGAATTAATTATCTTTCCAAATGGATAAAAATGACGATTAATTGACGAAAATTTAATGTCTTGCAAAGAATATAAGTATCTACTATAAGAATAACCTATTACTTTCCTTATATACATAATGTATAAGGAAAGTATTGTGACGGGGTCGAAAATTCGAAATCGAGTTTTCGACGGGAGAGCACGTTTCAAGCATCCCTGATCACGAATCAAACATTTTTGAAGTGATGTCTGTGTGTGTGTGTGTGTGAGTGTGTGTGTGTGTGTGTGTGTCGGTGAGTCTTTGGAGACGATAACTGACGAACGAATGGACCGATTCGAACCAAATTTGGTACAAAAATCACAATCTGTAAATACTGGAAGCCTATTGTTTTTATACGTAATCGAATGTTCAGAACCCCCCTAAATTTTCGAATAAAATTTTGAAAAAATCGTCAAAAAATCGAAACCACTAATAAAGTTACGCAAATAGATGTTTCTTATGTAATTTTTCATTAGAAAACGATTGACATAAATTTTAGAACGCTAACATGAACCGTTCTCGAGATATTGCACATTTTTCGAAAAAATTATTAAAAAGTCATATAAAATGAAAAAAAAATTTCCTATTGAGAAACATGTTCACTTTTCATATGTCATACCATACGATACATTGGGTGACATCATTCTCGTGGATCTAGCTTGTTCCATTCATGAAAAAAGATACTTTGAGTAAAACTTTTGTATTTGAACGCCAATAGTAATTTATCTGCTGTAAGAACAACTTATTTCTTCGTCCATAACGCTTGGCGAGATTTTGGCGACAAATTTGGCGGAATGTCGCAACTTGGCGACTTTTTGAAATGTTGCCAAATTAACGAAAATCTCGCCAAATGGATAAAAATGAAGCTAAATCAATGAAAATGACGACTAATTTTCGAAAATTCAATATCTTGGAAAGAATATTAGTATCTACTATAAGAAAAATCTATTTTTTTACTGTAAAAGTAGTAAATTCATTGCATTATATAAGGAAAGTCATGTGCTGCCCACATCAGATTTTTTTTATATAGTATAGAGAAAATAGTAGTTTCGCGAAAATTTCCGAATTCGACATTTTGATTCCAATATGTGTTTCAGGACCTGAATACTTTTTGACTATTTTTGGAGGGATGTCTGTCTGTGGTCGATTTCTTGTGTACACAATAGCAGTCACGAATCTGAATGGATTTTCACGATACTTTATATCCAGCTTTGTTATCAAAAAATCTTGAACTAAACGGAATTATTTTAAATTTGAGCAAAAAGTTCGAAACCTATTCGAAATTTTATATTTTTTACTTTCCCTGCAATACATGGTAATGTATAGGGAAAATATTGGAATCATGTCGAAAATCGCAACTCGAGTTTTCGACGGATCTACACGTTTCAAGACCTCTAGAATACGAAAAAACCATTTTTAGCGTGACGTCTGTGTGTGTATCTGTGTGTCTGTGTGTCTGTCTGTGTGTCTGTCTGTCTGTCTGTGCAGATTTTGTATCCACTCTAATTAAAAAACTAATTCACAGAATTTCACAAAATTTTGCAGGTAAGTCACTTGTGGGCGAGTCTGGTGCTGATCAGTTTTGGGTACGATTCGGGATAAAAGAACCCGCCTTTTTTTTGCGAAATGACCTGCAAAAGCTTGTATCCATTCTACCTAAAAAACTAATAGACCGAATTTCACAAAATTCGGTAGATGAGTCACGCATAGGTTACTTTGGTGCTGATTAGATTTTGGTACGATTCAGAAAAAAATAACCTGCCTTTTTTGCAGAATGGCCCGCACAAATTGTCAAAATCTAAACTAAAAAGCTACGTATGCTTAAATATCTAGTTATACTAATTGCCAAGTGTCCGTCTGTCTGTCTGTCTGTCTGTCTGTCTGTCTCTCTGTCTGTCTGTCTGTCTGTCACGCTTTTTTCAGGCACTTCCCGTATAGATAGAGACTTGCAATTTGGTACACGGCTCGGACGTTCGATAAAACCCCCTGGAAAAATCGAATTTTTCGAAAATGTTCTCTAGGGGGGGTGTTGCACACCAAAACGTTCGAAAAGTGAAATCATAGGAAAGCATGCTTTGCGATGAGATACAGACTTCAAATTTGGTGTATGGGTAAACCGTTCGAATGGAAGAAAATGTGCAATTTCAGATTTCCAATATTGTCTAATTAAGGGGGTGCCGCAGACCCAAAACGTTCGAAAAGTGAAATTATAGGAAATTAGGCTTTGCGATGAGTTAGAAACTTCAAATTTGGTACATGAGTAAACCGTTTGAAAGGAAGAAAGTGTGCAATTCAGATTTCCAATATTTTCTACTTAAGGGGGTGCCGCACACCAAAACGTTCGAAAAGTGAAATGATAGGAAAGCATGCTTTGCGATGAGATAGAAACTTCAAATTTAGTGTATTGATAAACCGTTCGAAAAGAAGAAAGTGTACAATTTCAGATTTAAAATATTTTCTACTTAAGGGGGTGCCGCACTCCAAAATATTCGATTTACCGAATAAATGAGAAAAGGCTACATTAAAATTTGATAGCGGCTTGAAACTTGTTATATGGGTTAATCACTTGACGAAAACACCCAAGAAGAAAATAGTTTTCCAAAAATGTTCATTTGAGGGGGTGCTCCAGAGTAAAACGTTCGAAAACTGAGTTGATAAAAAGCCATGCTTCGGAATGAGATAGAGATATCAAATTTGGTGCAAAGGTAGATAGCTTGGAAGGAAGAAAGTGTACAATTTCAGTTTACCAATATTTTCTACTTTAGGGGGTGCCGCACACCAAAATGTTCGATTTTCGGAAAAAAGGAGAAACGTCCTTTCATAAACGTGATAGAGGCTTGATATTTGGTATATGGGTGAATCATTTGATAGAAAATACAATAAGAATGGAGTTTTTCCAAAATGTACACTTAAAGGGGTGGGTACTCCACATAAAAACATTCGAAAGGTGAAATAGTAAAAAAGCATGTTTCGCGATGAGATGGCGATTTCAAATTTGGTATATGGGTAAATGGTTGGAAAGGAAGAAAGTATGCAATTTCAGTTTTCCAAGATTTGTTATTATAGGGGGTGTCGCACACTAAAATATTCGATTTGACGAACAAATGAAAAACGCCTGCTTTACAATGTGATGAGGCTGAAATTTAGTATATGGGGTAATTATTTGATAAAAAACCTAAGATTATTACGGTTTCTCAAAAATGTTCATTTAAAGGGGGTGCTACACAGAAAAACGTTCGAAAGGTGAAGTGATAGAAAAACATGTTTCGCGATAGGATAGAGACTTCAAATTCGGTGTATAGGTAAACTGTTCGAAAGGAAGAAAGTGTGCAATTTCAGATTTCCAATATTTTCTACTTAAGGGAGTGCCGCACACCAAAATGTTCGATTTACTGAATAAATGAGAAAAGGCTCCTTTAAAATTCGATAGAGGCTTGAAATTTGATATATGGGCTGATCATTTGACGAAAACACCCTAGACGAATATAGTTTTTCAAAAATGTTCGTTTAAGGGGGTGTTCCAGAGTAAAACGTTCGAAAAGTGAATTGATAAAAACCATGCTTCGGAGTAAGATAGAGATATTAAATTTGGTGTTGTTAAGGTTTTGGTATTTTAGTTTGGAAAGAAGAAAGTGTGAAATTTCAGATTTCCAATATTTGCTACTTTAAGGGGTGCGCAAACTAATATGTTCGATTTTCAGTATAAATGAGGCACGTTTCCTTTTAAATGTGATAGAGGCTTGATATTTGGTATATGGGCCAATCATCTGATAAAAAACCCAAGATAGAGTTTTTCAAAAATGTTCATTTATGGGTGTGCTTCACAGAAAAATGTTCCAAAGGAGAAATAATAAAATAGGGGTGCCTCTGGATGAGATAGACTTTAATGTCGTGTACGAGTAGATAATTCGAAAGGATTAAATGCGCAAATTAATTTTCCCAATATCTTCTTTTTTAGGGGGTTCTGCACACCAAAATATTCGATTTGTTGAATAAATGTGAAACGTGAATTATAAAAAAATTTACATTATTCAAGGGTTGCTTATTGCAAGACCGTTGATTTTCAACGGGTATTCGGCTAGTATCTATTAAATGCTTGTTTAATACGTAATTTTTAACGCAGAAAAGAATAAGACCAACCCCATTACACTAAGACTTGCCGTTCTCGAGATATATTAGTTTCTTTGGTATTTTCTCCACGCCACCTTTGAAAATAAGTCCAGTTATCAAATGAGAACGAAAATTGAATTAATAGTGAATTAAATTTAATTAAAATAAAGGGAATGTGTATATAAGTCTTCAGGGAAAGTCATGTGCTGCCTGCCCACATCAGATTTTTTTATCATGGCAGCATAGTTGAAAAGTGCTTAGAACTTCATACACCAATTATCAGTACATTGACTAACTATATAACCAAGAAGTTTATAATTTTTAACACTTTACAACAAAGTTGAAAAGTGTTTATGACTTTGTTCATTCTGCCTGTCTGTTTGTCTGTCTGTCTGTCTGTCTGTCTGTCTGTCCGTTAGCACGATAACTGCCGTAAAAATGACTTTATCAAAATGAAATTTTAGTATGTTGTTCAGACGGTCTGTGGAATCTATGGGAATCTAAATGTATAACCTCACCTAATTAGTTTCGGATTGAACCCTGGTTGAAAAAATGAAATACATTGAATCCTATGTGACCTAATTTTTCAAACATTTTTTAAGCAAATTTCAAATACACAAATTGCTTCGAAAGTTTTAGAAAATATTCAAATTATCTTATAAAATATATAAAAAAAATTTCAGCAAAATATATTCATTAGTTTTTTAAATAAAAATTAAAATAATAATTACACCCTTTATGTGAAGAGATCACGTGACCATTATATGACGAGATCACGTGATCATTATATGAAGAGGTCATGTGACCCACTTCAAAATAAAATATGGCATCCATCTTGTGTCAAAACGTGATTTTTAAAATTCTTTTTAATTTATATGTAGTGTTGTAACCGTCCTAAAACCGCTTTATTTTTGCTTAATTTTTGTGCATCTGTATTCTGAAACAACGCAATTAGAATATATTTGAGTTTAAACGATCATCAAACTTTGATTATTTCCACAACGAAACCTAATTTTCACTTTTGTAGAATGTAAACAGATTAGGCTGTAAGATGAGTTGTATAAGAATTGCTGAATTTATTTAACGCTTATTTTTTTCTGGAGTCTGCAATATATATGATATGAATGAAACATTCATTGATTTTATATAGAGAAGCAGACGATTTAATGGCAGACTTCTTCGACGAAGTTTTATGCATAGAGTTAAATTACTTTTACCTCCATGGTTTTAAGTTTTTAAGTAGAATAAATTATTGTAGTACTGTGATGAATGAAATAAAAATGTATGAATGAAATATTTACTGCTTTTACACAGAGAGCCAGGCGATTTATATTTCGATGACGTCATTTGAATCAAGTTCGTCTTTTTCGATGAAGTTTTTAATTTTCAAATATAATTAATTATTGCAGTAGTATGATAATTTTAAAAATATCACCGCTGAATGTATCGCATTTTAGAGACATTTAAATAAAAGTGTTTCATAATCAGTGCTTTATGCATGATTGATCATTCTTGCCATTCTTATGCTGCTTATGGATTTATCTTACTTGTTACTTTCCTTATATACATAATGTATAAGGAAAGTATTGTGACGGGGTCGAAAATTCGAATTCGAGTTTTCGACGGGAGAGCACGTTTCAAGCATCCCTGATCACGAATCAAACATTTTTGAAGTGATGTCTGTGTGTGTGTATGTGTGTGTGTGTGTGTGTGTGTGTGTGTGTGTGTGTGTATGTGTGTGAAAGTATGTGTGTGTGTGTGTGTGTGTGTGTCAGTGAGTCTGTGGAGACGATAACTGACAAACGAATGGACCGATTCGAACCAAATTTGGTACAAAAATCACAATCCGTAAACACTGGAAGCCTATTGCTTTTATATGCAATCGAATGTTAAGAACTCCCCTAAATTTTCGAATGAAATTTTGAAAAAATCGTCAAAAAATCAAAATCACTAATAAAGTTACGCAAATAGACATTTCTTATGTAATTTTTCATTAGAAAACGATTGACATAAATTTTAGAACGCTAACATGAACCGTTCTCGAGATATTGTTCATTTTTTAAAAAAATAATTATCAAAAAGTCATATAAAAAAAAAATTCCTATTGAGAAACATGTTCACTTTTCATATGTAATACCATGCGATAAATTGGGTGACATCATTCTCGTGGAACTAGCTCATTCCATTCATGAAAAAATATACTTTTAGTAATACTTTTGTGTTTGAACGCCAATAGTCATTTATCTGCTGTAAGAATAACTTATTTCTTAGTGCATAACGCTTGGAGAGATTTTGGCGACGAATTTGGCGGAATGTCGCCAACTTGGCGACTTTTTGAAATGTTGCCAAATTAACGAAAATCTCGCCAAATGGATAAAAATGACGACTAATTTTCGAAAATTTAATATCTTGGAAAGAATATTAGTATCTACTATAAGAAAAACCTACTTTTTTTTACTGTAAAAGTAGTAAATTAATTACATTATATAAGGAAAGTCATGTGTTGCCCACATCAGATTTTTGTAGCCATGACAATATTAGCCCCCTCGGGTGGAAAATTACCCCCGGTGTACATTGTCAAGTATAGTATCAATTGAGAGATTTTTTTCAAGCCCTTTAAAGTGAAGGGTGATAGCACGCTATAATTGTCATCATTTGGACCAACAACAAGCTACTTATACATGGATTCTAGTGTGAGTTCAATTGGTCCACACTCCAATTAATTAAGTAAAGATTTTTTTTTCTGTTATATATTTAAAAGTATGTTTACTATTTGAGTCTTTCTTGCTAATTTATTAATTTTTACTTTCCCTGCAATACATGGTAATGTATAGGGAAAGTATTGGAATCATGCCGAAAATCGCAACTCGAGTTTTCGACGGATCTACACGTTTCGAGACCTCTAGAATACGAAAAAACCATTTTTAGCGTGACGTCTGTGTGTGTGTCTGTGTGTCTGTCTGTCTGTGTGTCTGTCTGTCTGTCTGTGCAGATTTTGTATCCACTCTAACTAAAAAACCAATGGACCGAATTTCACAAAATTTTGTAGGTAAGTCACTTGTGGGCGGGGCTGGTGCTGATTAGTTTTGGGTACGATTCGGAATAAAAGAACCCGCCTTTTTTTGCGAAATGGCCCGCAACGTTTGTATCCACTCTAGCTAAAAAACTAATGGACCGAATTTCACAAAATTCGGTAGATGAGTCATGTATAGGTCACCCTGGTGCTGATTAGATTTTGGTACGATTCAGAAAAAAATAACCTGCCTTTTTTTGTAGAATGGCCCGCAAAAATTGCCAAAATCTAAACTAAAAAGCTACGTATGCTCAAATATATCCATTAAATGCTTGTTTAATGCGTAATTTTTAACGAAGAAAAGAATAAGACCAACCCCATTACACTAGGACTAGCCGTTCTCGAGATATATTAGTTTTTTTCGTATTTTTCCACCCCACCTTTGAAAATAAGTCCAGCTATCAAATGAGAACGAAAATTGAATTAAAAGTGAATTACATTTAATTGAAATAAATAGAACGTGGATATAAGTTTGCAGGGAAAGTCATGTGCTGCCCACATCAGATTTTTACTTTCCTTATATACATAATGTATAAGGAAAGTATTGTGACGGGGTCGAAAATTCGAATTCGAGTTTTCGACAGGAGAGCACGTTTCAAGCATCCCTGATCACGGAACAAACATTTTTGAAGTGATGTCTGTGTGTGTGTGTGAAAGTATGTGTGTGTGTGTGTGTGTGTGTGTGTGTGTGTGTGTGTGTGTGTGTGTGTGTGTGTGTGTGTGTGTGTGTGTGTGTGTGTGTGTGTGTGTGTGTGTCAGTGAGTCTGTGGAGACGATAACTGACGAACGAATGGACCGATTCGAACAAATTTGGTGCAAAAATCAAAATCCGTAAACACTGGAAGCCTATTGTTTTTATACGCAATCGAATGCCCAGAACTCCCCTAAATTTTCGAATGAAATTTTGAAAAAATCGTCAAAAAATTAGAACCACTAATAAAGTTACGCAAATAGACATTTCTTATGTAATTTTTCATTAGAAAACGATTGACATAAACTTTAGAACGCTAACATGAACTGTTTTTGATATATTGCACATTTTTCAAAAAAATTATCAAAACGTCATATAAAATAAAAAACAATATTTCCTATTGAGAAACATGTTCACTTTTCATATGTAATACCGTGCGATAAATTGGGTGACATCATTCTCGTGGATCTAGCTCGTTCCATTCATGAAAAAAAAATTCTTTGAGTAATACTTTTGTATTTGAACGCCAATAGTCATTTATCGGCTGTAATAATAACTTATGTCTTTGTCCATAACGCTTGGCGAGATTTCAGCGACGAATTTGGCGGAATGTCGCTAACTAGGCGACTTTTTGAAATGTTGCCAAATTAGCGAAAATCTCGCCAAATGGATAAAAATGACGCTAAATCAATGAAAATGACGACCAATTGCCGAAAATTCAATATCTGGGAAAGAATATTAGTATCTACTATAAGAAAAACCTATTTTTTTACTGTAAAAGTAGTAAATTCATTACATTGTATAAGGAAAGTCATGTGTTGTCCACATCAGATTTTTTTCTGTTATATATTTAAAAGTATGTGTACTATGAGTCTTTTTTACTAATTTAGTAATTTTTTATTTTCCTATAGGACAACCGTTTAAAATATTTTAACGTCATCTTTCGAAACTACCTGTTAGAAATACATTGAAGTAAGTCATATTTTTGTAAGTTATTTTAAAGTGAAAATACTTTTATTTTTTACAAGGTAATTCACAATACAAAGTAATTCCTAAAGCTGTGCTCGCTCTTAATGTATTATACCGGATATTCCACGATGAGTGTTTGAAAGGAATATAAATCAACAGATGTTCGTAGAAGTTAAATAACATATGAAAAAACAAATCAGTAGGAGAGCAGAATTAACCTATCATAATTTCACCCCCCCCCCCCCGGAACTGATAAAATTATAAAAATGCATAATTTATTTTTTTATACGACCACCAATAAAAAGAATGTCAATTTGTAAAATTGTTCTTTTGTATTATTTGTTCAATTTTCGATCAGTCAAAAGCTTTTCTACATACTCTTAAAAGAACGGAATACAAATTCATTGTCACAAACAAAGCAAAAGAATTATTTCAAAATTAAATGGAAGCAAATCCCATTTGACGGATTTTCTATTTAAAATAGGTTTGTTCCTATCCCACATATTTTCATAGAACCTCGCCCCCCCCCCCCCCCCCCCCCGCTTCTTCATTTTCAGTTCAGGTAAAATTGAACAAGTCGAGGATTTCAATTATCGATATAGCACCTTATTTTTCATCAAAATGTGCCGGTTAGATTTCTTTTGCCCTAATAAGGGCGGCAAAAATGTTATTGAAGTTTTTATTAGGGGGAGGTGGCTTATAAAAAATTAAATTTTACATTTTCATGACATATAAATTCCGGGGGTGCAACTATCATAACTAAATTCTCTTCAGTTTGATGATTAATTTTTATATTTCACTTTACTTCAAAAACCAACAACTTTTTATCCTTTTCGTGACACTCTGTATTGTCACAGTAGTTTTTATTAACACAGAGAAGCAGTTGGAGATAAAAGTATGGGGTTAAAATGTCATATTAAGAAAACTCCATTACCGTTTGAGACAATAACTCAGGTGGCGCTGGGATAAAATAAGTAGTCCTGCATTGTTTGCATTTCTATGGCGAAAGGCCTAAAATATTTTTTTAAACTGTCGATTTCGTAAAAATAAATTAGTTGCACAATGCAAGGTAAAACTGAAACAATAAAAAATACTCCTACGTATTCAAAATTATTTTACCTTTCAATCTATTTTTATTTCCCTATATTCTGTACTGTATCCTACAACTATGAAAAACAACTGGATAATTATACTCATAATTAAGGAACTCTTAATTAAAAAAAACTCTGATGTGGGCGGCACATGAATTTCCTTATATAATGCAATGAATTTACTATTTTTACAGCAAAAGAAATAGGTTATTCTTATAGTAGATACTTATTTTCTTTCCAAGATATTGAATTTTCGACAATTAGTCGTCAGTTTCATTGATTTAGCGTTATTTTTATCCACTTGGCGAGATTTTCGTTAATTTGGCAACATTTCAAAAAGTCGCCAAGTTGGCGACATTCTGCCAAACTCGTCGCCAAAATCTCGCCATACGTTATGGACGGAGAAATAAGTCATTCTTATAGCAGATAAATGACTATTGGCTTTCAAATACAAAAATATTACTTAAAGAATCTTTTCTCATGAATGGAACGAGCTAGATCCACGAGAATGATGTCGCCCAATTTATTGCATGATATTATATATGAAAAGTGAACATGTTTCTCAACAGTTAATATTTTTTTTAATTTATGGGATATTTTGATAAATTTATTTGAAAAATGTGCAATATCTCGAGAACGATTCATGCTAGCGTGCTAAAGTTTATGTCAATCGTTTTCTAAGGGAAAATTACATAAGAATTGTCTATTTGCGTAAATTTATTAAAGGTTTTGATTTTTTGATGATTTTTTCAAAATTTTACTTGAAAATTTAGGGGTTTCTGACCATTCGATTACGTTTAAAAACAATAGGCTTCCAGTATTCATGGATTGTGATTTTTGTACCAAATTTCATTCGAATCGCTCTATTTGTTCGTGAGATATCGTCTCCACAATCTCACTGACACACACACACACACACATACTTTTACACATGTACACTTCATTTCAAAAATGTTTGATTCGTGATCAGGAATGCTTGAAACGTGTTCTCCCGTCGAAAACTCGAATTCGGATTTTCGACCCCGTCACAATACTTTTCTTATATATTATGTATATAAGGAAAGTACGTAATAATAAAAAAAATCTGATGTGGGCAGCACATGACTTTCCATATATAATGCAATGAATTTACTACTTTTACAGCAAAAATATAGGTTATTCTTATAGTAGATACTTATATTCTTTCTAAGATATTGAATTTTCGTTAATTAGTCATCATTTTCATCGATTTAGCGTCATTTTTATCCATTTGGCGAGATTTTCGTTAATTTGGCAACATTTAAAAAAGTCTCCAAGTTTGCGACATTCCACCAAATTCGTCGCCAAAATCTCGCCAAGCGTTATGAATGGAGAAATAAGTTATTCTTATAGAAGATATATGACTATTGGCGTTCAAATACAAATGTATTACTCAAAGTATCTTTTCTTATGAATGGAACGAGCTAGATCCACACGAATGAATGATGTCACCCAATTTATCGCATGATATTACATATGAAAAGTGAACATGTTTCTCAACAGTTAATATATGTTTTTTATCTTATGGGATTTTTTTATAAATTTATTTGAAAAATGTGAAATATCTCGAGAACGGTTCATGCTAGCGTTCTAAAGTTTATGTCAATCGTTTTCTAAGGAAACATTACTTAAGAAATGTCTATTTGCGTAACTATATTAAAGGTTTTGATTTTTTGATGATTTTTTCAAAATTTAACTCGAAAATTTAGGGTGGTTTTAAACATTCGATTGCGTTTAAAAACAATAGGCTTCCAGTATTCACGGATTGTGATTTTTGTACCAAATGTCATTCGAATCGCTCCATTCGTTCGTAAGATATCGTCTCCACAGGCTCACTGACATACACATACTTTCACACACACAGAGACAGACAGACATCATCTCAAAAATGTTTTATTCATGATCAGAGATGCTTGAAACGTGCTCTCCCGTCGAAAACTCGAATTCGAATTTTCGACCCCGTCACTATACTTTCCTTATACATTATGTACATAAGGAAAGTAATTAGTTGCATAATGCAAGGTAAAAGTGAAACAACAAAGAATATCCCTACGTATTCAAAATTACTTTACCTTTCAATTTATTTTTATTTCCCTATATTCTGTACAGTATCCTACAACTATTAAAAAATACTGGATAATTATACTCATAATTAAGAAACCCTTAATTAAAAAAAATAATCAAAAATACATATACTAAATACTACGACTTTCTGTTTTGTCAATTAATAATAACAGCTACTTTACTAACACTTGCCATACCTAGATACAATTCTCAAAACATTATGGTATTTTCAAGCGTTCATCCATAGGGGTTTTATCTAATTCTTTCTAACTCCATGTTTAAACCAAATGCATCTATCAAGGAGTTAGAAAGTAGGAGATAAAATTCCTAAAAATGAAAGACTTTCATTCTCGGAGTATTAATGCCATAATACTCCGAGAATTATATCTAGGTGTTGCTAGTGTTAGTAAAGTATCCGGTATTGTTAAGTGACATAACAGAAAGACGTATTTTTACTTTCCCTGCAATCCATGGTAATGTATAGGGAAAGTATTGGAATCATGCCGAAAATCGCAACTCGAGTTTTCGACGGATCTATACGTTTTGAGACATCTAGAATACGAAAAAAATTTGTTTAGTGTGACGTCTGTGTGTGTGTGTATCTGTCTATGCAATGTATATGCCACTATAACTCAAAAACTAATGGACCGAATTTCATAAAATTTGGTAGGTAAGTTACTTGGGTATGACCCTGGTTTTTAATACGATTCGGGATAAAAGAACCCGCCTTTTTTTTGCGAAATGGTCTGCAAAAGCTGCCTGTATCCATTCTAGATGAAAAACTAAAGGACCGAATTTCACAAAATTTGGTAGATAAGTTATTTGTGGAATACTCTGGTGCTGATTAGATTTTGGTATTATTTGAAAAAGAGCAAACTGCCTTTTTTTACGAAATGGCCCTCAAAAATCGCCAAAATCTAAAAAAGGTAGGTATGTTCATATATATCAATTAAATACTTGTTTTATACGTAATTTTTGATGAGGCGATCAATAAAAACAACTTTATTACTCTAGGACTAACCGTTCTCGAGATATTTGAGATTTTTCGCATTTAGTTATGCCACTTTTGGAAAAATGTCCGTTTACCAAATAAAATGAGTTGAAGAAGAAGTGAAAGAAAAGTTGAATTAAAAATGCAAATTTAGTGTTATTTTGTGCGATTAAACTCAATTTAACGAATTATTAAGGAAATAAAGAAAATATGAATTTGAGTCTGAAGGGAAAGTCATGTGCTGCCAACATCAGATTTTTAGTACATGTATTTCTGATTATTTTTAAATTAAGCGTTCCTTAATTATGAGTATAATTAACCAGTATTTTTCATAGTTGTAAGATAGAGTACAGAATATAGGGAGATGAAAGTAAATTGAAAGATAAAATAATTTTGAATACGCAGGAATATTCATTTTTGTTTCAGCTCTACTTTGTATTGTGCTAATAATTTATTTTTACAAAATTAACAGTTTAAATAAATATTTTAGACTTTTTGCCATAGAAATGTATACAATACACTACTACTTATTTCTTTCCTTATATACATATAATGTATAAGGAAAGTATTGTGACGGGGATCGAAAATTCGAATTCGAGTTTTCGACGGGAGAGCACGTTTCAAGCATCCCTGAACACGAATCAGATGTTTTTGAGATGATGTCTGTGTGTGTGTGTGTGTGTGAGTGTGTGTGAAAGTATGTATGTGTGTGTGTGTGAAAGTGTGTGTGTGTGTGTGTGTGTGTGTGTGTGTCAGTGAGTCTGCGGAGACGATAAGTGACGAACGAATGGACCGATTCGAACGAAATTTGGTACAAAAATGAGAATCCATGAACACTGGAAGACTATTGTTTTTATACGTAATCCAATGTTCAGAACTCACCCCCCCCCCCCTAAATTTTCGAGTGAAATTTTCAAAAAATCATCAAAAAATGAAAATCTTTAATAAAGTTACGCAAATAGTAATTTCTTATGTAATTTGTCCTTAGAAAACGATTAACCTAAACTTTAGAAAGCTAGCATGAACCGTTCTCGAGATATTGTACATTTTTCAAATAAATTTATCAAAATATCCCATAAATTAAAAAAAAATATTAACTGTTGAGAAACATGTTCACTTTTCAAATGTAATATCATGCCATAAATTGGGTGACATCATTCTCGTGGATCTAGCTCGTTCCATTAATGAGAAAAGATGCTTAGTAATACTTTTGGTATTTGAACGCCAATAGTCATTTAGTCATTTATCTGTTATAAGAATAACTTATTTCTCCGTTCATAACGCTTGGCGAGATTTTGGCGGCGAACTTTGTGGAATGTCGCCAACTTGACGACTTTTTAAATGTTGCCAAATTAACGAAAATCTGGCCAAATGGATAAAAATGACGCTAAATCAATTAAAATGTCTAAAATTAACGAAAATTCAATATCTTGAAAGGAATATAAGTATCTACTATAAGAATAACCAATTTTCGTTTTACTGTAAAAGCAGTAAATTCATTGCATTATATAAGGAAAGTCATATGCTGTCCACATCAGACGTTTTTATCCTAGCGCCACCTCAATTATTGTCTCAAACGATATTGGCGTTTTCTTAATATGAAGTTTTAACTCCTTGCATCTAATAACGTCATTGAGCTATTGCCAGCTTGATAAAAGGAAACTCTTAAATATACCTTTGTGAAATATTTTAAAAGGAGAACTTGGGCACGAAATCTGAAAAAAGATACATATTTTTATTCGTTCTGATAATGATTGTGAAGCAAGTAGAACTAAACACTCTGGAACATGAATGTACGAGAAAATCAAGAGGTGACTCACATTCCAAATATTTTCACTTTGATTGGATATAAGAGAAATGAATATAAGCATAACTGGTGTTTAAATGCAAATTATCAGCCCCACTTTCTTCAGCGATCTACAACTAATCTCTGAAGCAGACGATTTGGTGCGAAACTTATTCGACCCTGATAATATCGGTCAAGGAGATCGGCATCGCGCGTCAAATAATTCTTAAATAATGAACATAATAATAGAAGTCTGTTTCATAAATCCGCTGAATATTCATTCCAGATATTGTGGGAAAATCGTGGGATGACATAAGCGGTACGACTGCAAGAAACACGAACAAAAATCGTGCGGAGAAGAATGCGAAAAGCCTTGAGTTAGACCTCTTATTTCAAAAAAAGTAACAGGATTTATAATCCGTATAACAGAACACGACAGTAAGATCTCTAGAATATTGCTACGCAGTTTTTTATTCCATAACTTTCCGTATCTCATTTACTGTGATTATATTTGATTGAGGCGGCTACAGGAATTTAGTATGAGTCAGATATTTTAAAAAAATTGACAATTGATATTTAATATATATTTTTACTTTCCCTGCAATACATGGTACTGTATAGAGAAAGTATTGTAGACATACCAAAAATCGCAACTCGAATTTTCGACAGATCTACACGTTTCGGGACCTCTAGAACACTAAAACACTATTCTTAGCCTGATGTTTGTGTGTGTGTGTGTGTGTGTGTGTGTGTGTCTGTCTGTCTGTGCAATGTATGTATCCGCTCTAACTCAAAAACTAATGGACCGAATTTCATAAAATTTGGTAGGTAAGTCACTTGTGGGTGACCCTGGTGCTGACTAGATTTTTGTATAATTCGGGATAAAAGAACCTTCCCTTTTTTACGAAATGACCCGCAAAAATCTCATGTATCCACTCTAGTTAAAAACTAATTTAACGAATGTCACCACATTTGGTGGACAAGTCCCTTGTAGGTTACCCTGGCGTTGATTAGATTTTTGTATGAATCGGAAAAAAAAATAACCTGCCATTTTTACGAAATGGCCTACAAAAATCATCATAATCTAAAATAAAGGACTACGTATGCTCGAATGTATCAATTAAATGCTTGTTTAAAACGTAATTTTTAAAGGTGAAAAGAATATAATACCAATCTACTCTAGAACTAACTGTTTACGAGAGATTATATTTTTTTTTCACATTTTTGCTACGCCGCCTTTATAAATTATGTCCAGTTACCAAATGAAAACGAAAATTGAATTAAAAGTGTAAATTCAGTTTCATTTCAAATAATGATGCGTGGTATTTTGAGCAATTAAACTCAATTTAGTGAGTTATTAAAGAAATGAATTTGAGTCTGTAAGGAAAGTCATGTGCTGGCCACATCAGATTTTTTTCGCTAGAGGAATAAAATAATTTAGATATCCACAAGTATCGACAGATGTATCCCAATTATAGGCAAGATATTTTGTTTATCATTTTCCTATAGGAGGCATAATGTAAATAGAAAGTATTATTTGATGAGGTCAAAAATTCCACCTTCTGAATTTTCATGGAATAATGGTCGAATCTTTTCATATGTAGTACATCTGAATCATTTTTCGATTATGCCTACCTGTGTGTGTCCATGTATACAATACATTTGAACAAATTGGGCGATTAGCATAAATTTTGGCACTACTAATTAATTTAGCAAAAATGAGAGGACTATCGATTTTCTGAGAGTTGCACACACAAGAAGACCTCCGACTCTTCAACATTATGTCGCCTTGAACTCTGCCTAGGCCCCTAGACAAAAGCAAATTCTAAAGCTCCCCCCTACAAAAATTTTTTAGCAATAAAGCATTGAGGACGGAAAATAGGACCCCCACAGCTTAGTAGGAATCAAGCATTTGCTTACTTCGTCTATGGTGTAAAACGGGCCTGTTCAACATAGTGTTTAAAAAATTAAAAATATAATATTTAAAAATAATTATGCGAAAAATGTTAAAGGAATAATCCTGTTCTGAGCAATTTACAATGTAAAATCGAATGACATTATTTACAAAACACTAAAACTAGTCGTTTTCGAGATTTGTATTTTTTCTTTACTTATATACATGTATAAGGAAAGTATTGGGACGGGGTGAAAAATTCGAATTCGAGTTTTCGACTGGAGAGCACGTTTCAATCATCCCTGATCACGAATCAAACATTTTTGAAGTGATGTCTGTGTGAGTGTGTGTGTGTGAAAGTATGTGTGTGTGTGTGTGTGTGTGTGTGTGTGTGTGTGTGTGCGAAAGTATGTGTGTGTGTGTGTGTTAGTGAGACTGTGGAGACGATAACTAATGAACGAATGGACCGATTCGAACGAAATTTGGTATAAAAATCACAATCCGTAAACACTGGAAGCCTATTGTTTTTATACGTAATCGAATGTTCATAACCCCCTAAATTTTCGAGTGAAATTTTGAAAAAATCGTCAAAAAATCAAAACCACTAATAAAGTTACGCAAATAGACATTTCTTCAGACGTAATTTTTCATTAGAAAACGATTGACATAAATTTTAGAACGCTAATATGAACCGTTCTCGAGATATTGCATATTTTTCGAAAAATTCTCAAAAAGTCATGTAAAATAAAAAAAAATATTTCCTATTGAGAAACATGTTCACTTTTCATATGTAATACCATGCGATAAATTGGGTGACATCATTCTCGTGGATCTAGCTCGTTCCATTCATGAAAAAAGATACTTTGAGTAATACTTTTGTATTTGAACGCCAATAGTCATTTATCTGCTGTAAGAATAACTTATTTCTTCGTCCATAACGCTTGGCGAGATTTTGGCGACGAATTTGTTGGAATGTCGCCAACTTGGCGACTTTTTTAAATGCTGCTAAATTAACGAAAAACTCGCCAAATGGATAAAAATAACTCTAAATCAATGACGACTCATTGATGATGACGACATGGAAAATGACGACTCATTGACTCATTCAATATCTTGGAAAGAATATAAATAACCACTATAAAAATAATCTATTTTTTTTTACTGTAAAAGTAGCAAATTCATTGCATTATATAAGGAAAGTCATGTGCTGCCCATATCAGATTTTTTTAATATAAAATTAAAAAACTATTAATAAATATATAGGTTCAATGTAATAATGAGTGAATGTTTCATAGGATTTTTTAACCGGGAATAAATTAACGTGGAGTTATGAGGAGCCTTTCTTCAGATATTAAAATTGCTACCTATAATATTGTTACCTATATTGTATTAATTTCACAATCAAAATAAAACTTGGAAATATACATATTTAAATTTCTTCATTGTGTAACCCATACATGGATTTGCTCTGAAGTTTGACGCCTTTTCTTTGAAACAATGACAGGTGATTGCATTTAGCATTTGTAGGTCACGTTTGTAGTATGCGAGCCAAAATTAAACAATAGCTGACCCTACCGTAATTAGCATGCAGAGCTAATCCCCTTATAATAGTGTTAATTAGAAAGAAAACATAATTACGGCCCGAGTTTGAAGGTGTGTTTGTAAAGAAATGATACATGATTTAGAAGATACTGTTATAAATGAACAGATTCAAGGTCTGTTTGGCTGCTTTAATGACTTGGCTGACTTACGGATATCTCAGTGTTACTAACAAGAAAACTTCTTGTCGTCTGTCATTTAGCATAAACTTTATAACAAGAAACTTTCTTGTATTGCCTGTCATTTAGCATAAACTTCATAGCAAGATACCTTCTTGAATCTCTTGTTATTTAGCATAAACTTCCTAACAAGAAATCTTCTCGTATCTCTTGTCATTTAGTATAAACTTCATATACAGAGGATTCCCAATACACCTGTCCCCCGATTTACACGGAAGATAGGTTCTGCACAAAACCGTGTAAATTGAAATCTTGGATTTTGCTAAATAAAATCGTGTAAAACGAAAATAACCCCAAAATGTGCATGATTCAGTCATTTATTTAAGTAAAACAAAAGTAAGACATCTTAGAAAACTTAAAATTATACTTAGTTTATAAAACAACAAACATATGAATGTAGTAATATAACATATTTAATTTATTTTACATTAGGAATAAAGAACAAATAAACAAAAAGACCCTTAAAAATTAATTATAAGTTTAATCACTGTCATCACTTTCATGTACTGTCAGTCTTTTCTTTCTGATAGGTATGATGTCACTTTCATCATTTGAGCTTTCTTGATGCGATTCTGGCTCAATGGTTGACGAATTAGGCAAGATCTCGGGTTGCAAGATCTCGGGTTGTTGTCATGAAATCGGTAATTAACAATTGCGTAGGTTTTTTTGCTAAATCTTTATAGACCTCTTCATATTGATTTAAGCAGTTACGAAGGTCTCGCTGGAATCAGAGACCTCGATCAACATTTGTGTCATATTGTAAGAAATGGTTGCCCAATTTTCTTCCCAAATCAAGTCCTACGCTTATGATTCTTGCTGTGAACGCAACTGGTTCAAATTGCTCTTCATCAGAATCATTGTCTTCATCATGTTTGTTTTTTTCACGAATCATGTTAATTAAATCATCTTCATTCAATTATTCATCAGCCATTATTTCTTCAATATCTGCCTGAGCTAAATCTTCAAAACCTTCTCCTCCTATAGTATGGACCAACTCAGTGATCTGAGAATATTCATGCTCTATTGGTGATTTATCATTTCCACTTTCAACAACATCCGGCCATATTGCTTTCCAGCAGGCGTTGATCGTTGATTGTTTGATCTGAGTGTATTACAGTCCAACATGCTTAACACAGTCTAAAATTGTAAATTTCTTCCAAGCATCCATCAGAGTAAGGGATTCATCATTCTCCATTTGTTCTAAGATATACCTGAAAGTTTGCTTGATGTACAGTCGAAATTTTCCCTTGATCTAACGGCTGTAATAAGGAAGTTGTATTCTTTGGTAAAAAAACAACTTTTACATTTTCGTGTTGTAAATCTGGAGAATGACCTGGTGCATTATCAATTAATTGAAGAGCCTTAAAAGGCAATCCCTTTTTAGTTAAATAATTTTTGACATCTGGAACAAAGAAGTTATGGAACCATTCATTGAAAGCTATGGCAGTGACCCATGCTTTTCTATTAGCCATCCAATAGACGGGAAGGTTTTTGATATTTATTCCTTTGAATGATCGTGGTGATTTTGATTTGTTAATCACCAATGGTTTCATCATATAATCGCCAGAAGCATTGTAACAGAGAAGAACTGTTATACGACTTTTCGCTACTTTATGACCACTGGCTGATTTGTGAGCTTTGGCTATAAAGGTTCTTTCCGGCATTTTTTTCCAGAATAATCCGGACTCGTCAGCATTGAAAACCTGATCAGAAGTGTAGGAGTTAGCGGCAATGATTTCAGCAAGTTTTGCTGGATATTGTTGTGCCGCATCCGAATCAGCAGATGTCCTTTCAGCTTTCATTCTCAGATTATGTAAAGAATGTCTTTGTTTGAATCTCTCGAACAACCCATGGTTTGCGGAAAAAGATACCTTCTTTTCATCGGACGAAGTCGACGGCGACTGATTCTTAAGTGATTGATAAATCTTCAAAGCTTTATTTGTAACAGCATTGGTATCGATCAGGATTCGCTTTTGAGTTTGGTCTTCTATCCATATCACTAAGGCTTTTTCCATATTTTCCATTGTAACATCTTTAACATATGAAGTCGTACTCTAACTGCTGCAGGTTCCAGCTGCTACACTTTTTCTAATGAAGTCTTCATTTTTTCTTATTGTCCTTATTGTGGCTTCATTCATGGAGTAAAATTTAGCAACATCCGTTACTCTTTCTCTATTACGTAGACGGTCTAATATTTGAATTTTAGTTTCTAAAGAAATAACTTTTCTTTTCATTTGATTTTTCTTAATCCTTTGACATTATAGAACCTTAACATATTTACGCAAACTATAAAGATGCAAGAAAAACTATAAATGTTGAAAACTTACCAGTTCGAAAGATAAACGCACAATAATATAAGCTTTGCTGCTAAAATGTTTCTGCACTATGTACTTGCATGAACCAGATAGCTTTACTGTTGTGAAATACATACGGGGATTCCCCCAAATGTATATATATTTTACAACACTGGGAATCCCCTGTTGTTTTCATCAGTGTTACCAAAGGAATAAAATTCAAAAATGTCATCAAATCTTTGTATAGGCGTATATGGATCGGAATATACATTTTTATTCAATTTTTTAAAATCTGTTAATTTATAAACCGTGTAAAAGCGAAATCGTGTAAAACAAGTGCCGTGTAAATCGGGAGATAAGTGTAAAGTCCTTAAGGGGACGGTGGACGTTGAAATGAGCAAAAATCGACTAAAAAATTTTAATATATAACTTTATTTTACACATTTGGCATTTGCTTGTGGGTGAGACAACGTCTATCCTAAACGAAGAACCTCCCAAAAAGACAGGTATTTGACATACCCTATTCCAAACAATTCGACCCCCTTTGCAGGCATTGGCGTCTATGGAAATCGCTGACAGAAACATTGCACCTACACCGCAGGTGCAATAATCGTCAAACCTCTAATAAAGTTACGCAAATAGACATTTCTTATGTAATTTTTCATTAGAAAACGATTGACACAAATTTTAGAACGCTAACATGAACCGTTCTCGAGATATTGCACATTTTTCAAAAAAATTATCAAAAAGTCCTATAAAATAAAAATATTTTCTATTGAGAAACATGTTCATTTTTCGTATGTAATGCCATGCGATAAATTTGGTGACATCATTCTCGTGGATCTAGCTCGTTCCATTCATGAAAAAAGATACTTTGAGTAATACTTCTGTGTGTGAACGCCAATAATCATTTATCTGCTATAAGAATAACCTTTTTCTCCGTCCATAACGCTTGGCGAGATTTTGGCGACGAATTTGGTGGAATCTCGCCAACTTGGCGATTTTTTTTTAAATGTTGCTAAATTAACGAAAAACTCGTCAAATGGATAAAAATGACGCTAAATCAATGAAAATGACGACTCATTGACGAAAATTCAATATCTTGGAAATAATATAAATATCTACTATAAAAATATTCTATTTTTTTTACTGTAAAAATAGTAAATACATTGCATTATATAAGGAAAGCCATGTGCTGCCCACATCAGATTGTTTGTTAACAAAAATTTCTGTTTTGTAGATCAGCAAAAATTATATTATAATGGAAAGAAAAAGGAAAATTAAAATAGATAAGTTTGAGTTACGTTAACGTTAAATAACTTTGAAATAAATTGTTAAGTTTATTTCAGTAAGTAGGATAAGTCATGAGCTGCCCACATAAAACATTTATACCATATGTTGGTCTAGCGTTCCTTTTCCCTCCCCAATACATACTTTTGAGATGATATAATGAACTCTAATAAATTTAAATAACAAAGAAGAGGTTATTATTCTGTATAGTCAGACACATTTTTGCTTTTGTACGTCGCAGACCTCTGTGAGTCAGCAGGATAGTCAGTCTCAAACTTCCTGATCTAGTCTCACGCGTAAATGTACAGGTGAAGGAAAATGGAAACGTGATTGAGAACAATTTTAACGACTTACTCTATAATGGTGGTTAAAGAATATATGTTTACAATTGTTCTCCTGCAGATGTAGAAAAATCGATATATTTGTGTGGCAAACTTTCCTTGTAGCTTTCCCTTCTTTATCTCCCTCGTCATTTTCTTGTATTGGAGTTTTCAAGAATCAACGGGAGCAAATTGCACTACGTAATGATTGATAATTTTGTGTTGCCACTTCCGCTTTCTAAATTGCCAAACGTTTAGTTATTCATGCATTGGTCATAATGGGGAATTGTGCAACAGAATAGAATATATTATCACGTGTTAAGACAAAAAGTATTCAGGATGCAAACGAATGATTCTTTGTTCAATGTAAAACATTGTTGGTGACTTTATTGTCATTGTTTCAAGGCTATAGATGTGATCAGAAACTGATAGATATGTATAAAAAAAAAACCGAACTCAATCCAAACGCTTCGGTGTACTGCATTTTCGGACATTTTAAAATTTGAGTTTCTGCCGTGAGAGCTCCTCTCCGATAAGTAAAACAGTTTTACATAAAATTCGATATTTGAAGTTAAATAGAATTTCTAGACTAGAAGTATGCACGCGGTGTCAGGTCTAATCCCGGGCCTGGTTATAAGCCGGGTTCAGCTACTTTTCGACAGGGCACAAATGGGGCTGAGTTTATAAAATTTCGGAGTGGACGAATTTCATGTTTGAAAATTTATAAATGAATATAAATATAAAATGTGTGACACGTTATTGATTTCAGCAATACGGACAAAATTTCTTAAAAAAACATCATTTTACATAATTCTAGATAAGTAAATGGTACGAATTTATGATTTGGGATATATTAAAGAATAAATGTTTAAATCAGGCAGCAATTGGGGCTAAATAAGATTTGGACAGGGTCAGGCTTGGGCTTTAGATTGCAAAATGTTTTTGGATTCGGAACGGGATTAAACTCTTATTATTTTCGGACCGGAACGAGGGAAAGGGATTGTATAAATAAAATTTCGTTCCTTGCAATCCTTTGGTTATTAATTTAGTCATTAATTTTTACTTTCCTTATATGCATAATGTATAAGGAAAGTATTGTGATGGGGTCGAAAATTCGAATTCGAGTTTTCGACGGGAGAGCACATTTCAAGCATCCCTGATCATGAATCAAACATTTTTGAGATGATGTCTGTCTATGTGTGCATGTGAAAGTATGTGTGTGGGTGTGTGTGTGTGTGTCAGTGAGTCTGTGGAGACGATATCTCACGAACGAATGGAGCGATTCGAATGAAATTTGGTTCAAAAATCACAATCTATAAATACTGGAAGCCTATTGTTTTTAAACGCAATCGAATGTTCAGAACCCCCTAAATTTTCGAGTGAAATTTTAAAAAAATCATCAAAAAATCAAAATCTTTAATAAAGTTACGAAAATAGACATTTCTTATGTAATTTTTCCTCAGAAAACGATTGACATAAACTTTAGAACGCTAACATGATCCGTTCTCGAGACATTGCACATTTTTCAAATAAATTTATCAAAAAATTCCATAAATTAAAAAAATATAATAACAGTTGAGAAACATGTTCACTTTTCATATGTGATATCCTGCGATAAATTAGGTGACATCATTCTCGTGGATCTAGCTCGTTCCATTCATGAAAAAAGGTACTTTGAGTAATACTTTTGTATTTGAACGCCAATAGTCATTTATCTGGTATAAGAATACCTTATTTCTCCATCCATAACGCTTAGCGAGATTTTGGCGGCAAATTTGGCAGAATGTCGCCAACTTCGCGACTTTTTAAATGTTGCCAAATTAATGAAAATCTCGCCAACTAGATAAAAATGACGCTAAATCAATGATGATGACTAATTGAAGAAAATTCAATATCTTGGAAAGAATATAAGTATCTACTATAAGAATAACATTTTTTTTAACTGTAAAAGTAGTAAATTCATTGCATTATATAAGGAAAGTCATGCGTTGCCCACATCAGATTTTTTTTAAGTTATTAATTTCAACAATACGAACAAAAAAAAACACTATTTTACTTAATTCTGAATACGCAAATGGCACCAATTAAAAAATAGTTTAAATCAGGCAGGAATTTCATCTAGAAAAGATATGGACCGGGTCAGGCTTGGGCTTTAGATTGTAAAATGTTTTTGGATTCAGGACGGGATTGAACTTTTATTAGTTTCCGACCGGGCCGAGGGAGAGGGATGGTATAAATAAAATTTCGTTCCTTGCAAGCCTATAGCTATTAATTTAGTTACTAATTTTTCAGTTTAATTGTTTAGTTTTAATTTTTCAGTTCTAATTCTTTAGTTTTAATTTTTTAGTTTCAATTTTTCTGTTCTAATTCTTTAGTTTTAATTTTTTAGTTTTAATTTTTCAGTTCTAATTCTTTAGTTTTAATTTTTTAGTTTCAATTTTTCTGTTCTAATTCTTTAGTTTTAATTTTTTAGTTTTAATTTTTCAGTTCTAATTCTTTAGTTTTAATTTTTTAGTTTCAATTCTTCGAGTTTCAGTTCTATTACTGTCCAACCGGGCCGAAAGATAATATAAA
Organism: Amaurobius ferox; assembly: GCA_951213105.1. Lineage (NCBI taxonomy): Eukaryota > Metazoa > Arthropoda > Arachnida > Araneae > Amaurobiidae > Amaurobius > Amaurobius ferox. The sequence continues at coordinate 28,929,514 of OX578153.1, forward strand.
TAAAATTTCGTCCCTTGCAAACCTTCAGCTATTACCGTATCTGTCTAAGACGGAAATATGTTGAAAACAGATTGAATATATTTTTTATAGATTCCATGGAATCCTGGTTTTGTACTTTCTGCAGAAATCATGACTATGACTATCTGCGTGACATAATTTAATAAAAGTTAGCATATATCACATTTACAACAGAATATTCCCAAACCCGGTATCATTTATTGAATCAGGTGGAACATAACTTTGCAACAGTAGTAAGCAGAGTGGCATAGAAAGCAACATCATAAATAAATCAACAAAGCTGGTCTGACTAAATATTTGGAAAAGCATTTTCTTAGCAGCTGTGTGTGCGGACGGGATTTGACGGCGTTGATATCTTCCTGTTATATGGGAGAAATATTTTCAGTAAGGTGTGATACGGGATTAGTAGTCTGCACGAGTGGTTGGAAAAACTATTTTATTATTATAGTGATCTACAACTACAACTACATTATGACAAATGTAGTTAACTACAACTACAATTACTTTTTTCAAAAAGTAGTGACTACAAACTACTTTTAAAATTTAGTCACTACATAACTACTTTTATAAGACGAATTTTGCCACAGCTTCAATTTTCACAAAAAGTTGAGGATATAGGTATACTGCAGTAATTTAACATACTTATTCTGAATAATTACTGATTCCTAAATTTACTAATCAACTTATCAATCTTTAAGCTTTTACCCACTTATGAAAACAGTAAAGTAAAATAAAAGTATAAACTTTAAAATCAAAGGCAACCAAAAATAGGTTTTAAAGACCTTTAATAAAATCTCCTTTTCTGGACGTACAAAAATTACTCGGCCAAAGAGCTTTCGGGCATAACAACCACTCATGAAGGGCATTGTGATGCCGGAACGTGCTTTGGCCGTGTAATTTTTGTACGTCGAGGAAAGGAGATGTTATTAAAAAACTTTTAAAACCTATTTTTGGCTGTCTTTGATTTTATAGTTTAATTAAAGTTGATGTGTATCCGCTTTATTTATTAAAAGTATAAAATAAAATAAAAATTAAAACTATGTATTTAAAAACATGTTTGTTCATTATTAATAGAATTTATATCAGATAAACAGGATCTTTTGGGAAATAATACATCTCAATATATCCATATAAAAAATCAACTTCATGAGGCAATGGCCTTCCTAACCCTACAGCATCCCTGCAGTCATTCATCGTACATCGTTGCACAGAACACTAAATTTCATACAAATTAAGAAAGGGTGATCACGTGATATGTAAAATGGCACCTTGTTTGTTCACGGAAGTAACGTTAAAAGTAGCTTCCAAACTCGATACAAACTAGTGATTTATTGTATTCCGCTACTCGCTGCACTGCTTATTGCTTTCCTTATATACATAATGCATAAGGAAAGTATTGTGACGGGGTCGAAAATTCGAATTCGGGTCGAAATTCGAATTCGAGTTTTCGACGGGAGAGCACATTTCAAGCATCCCTGATCACGAATCAAACATTTTTGAAGTGATGTCTGTGTGTGTGTGTGTGTGTGTGTGTGTGTGTGTGTGTGTGTGTGTGTGTGTGTGTGTGTGTCAGTGAGTCTGTGGAGACGATAACTGACGAACGAATGGACCGATTCGAACGAAATTTGGTACAAAAGTCACAATCCGTAAACACTGGAAGCCTATTTTTTTTATACGCAATCGAATGTTCAGAACCCCCTAAATTTTCGAATGAAATTTTGAAAAAATCGTCAAAAAATCAAAACCGCTAATAAAGTTACGCAAATAGACATTTCTTATGTAATTTTTTATTAGGAAACGATTGGCATAAATTTTAGAACGCTAACATGAACCGTTCTCGAGATATTGCACACTTTTCAAAAAAACTATCAAAAAGTTATATAAAATAAAAAATAAAAATATTTCCTATTGAGAAACAAGTTCACTTTTCATATGTAATACCATGCGATAAATTGGGTGACATCATTCTCGTGGATCTAGCTCGTTCCATTCATGAAAAAAGATAATTTGAGTAATACTTTTGTATTTGAACGCCAATAGTCATTTATCTGCTGTAAGAATAACTTATTCCTCCGTTCATAACGCTTGGCGAGATTTTGGCGACGAATTTGGCGGAATGTCGCCAACTTCACGACATTTTTAATTGTTGCCAAATTAACAAAAATCTCGCCAAATGGATAAAAATGACGGTAAATGAAAATGGCGACTAATTGACGAAAATTCAACATCTTGGAAAGAATATAAATATATACTATAAAAATAATCTATTTTTTTACTGTAAAAGTAGTAAATTCATTACATTATATAAGGAAAGTCATGTGCTGCCCACATCAGATTTTTTTTTTTTAAAGTAGTGCGTTACACTACAATTTACGAGAAAAAGTTGTGACTACTGTAGTTTCGCTACTTGTAGCGTGTTACTTCCAACCACTGGTCTGCACGAGTGATATAGAGATATAGCCACGAATAATATGGTGATATAGCACGAGTGATATAGCCTTTCGCGACCCTTCACAGTTCGACCTACGTACCGGATCGTGCTAGGTATCTGTATTAGATTTCGTTCCGCACCGAGTCCATTTTAGTTATTATAAAAAATGAACAGGCCCGGACATGTCATTGATTAAAAAAAAATGTATTAAACTTTTTAATATAATTAATAATGAATTTGATAAATTTCAGCTGTACCATATAAAGAAAGTCAATATCTCAATCCGTTTGTCTCATTTGTAATGTTTATCACCAAATCCTGACTATAAATTTGGTGACTGTGGCGACTCATTTGAAACAAGAGCGCCAAACTTTCTGACTTTCAAAGATGTTGTCAAGTTAGAAGAAAATTTAATATCTCTAAAAATTTAATTTAATTTCTTTCAAAGTCCTTATAGTTTTGTGGGAATTATTTGTTTAATATTTTGATTTAAAATATAGCGAGTGTAGCTATTTGATGACACTAGTGTATGTTTTGTTAGTCGGGGGGGGGGCATTGAGGTTTATGATGTATTCACGTGTTGTTAGGGGTTTGGTATAGCAAATAACAGTCTTGATCGGTAGAATGAATGTCTTCCGTATCGGGCGGGATTCGAGTTACAGTACTCTCAGGTTGAAATGGAGAAAAGTATGAAACTTTGGACCGTGTAGAACCTATTGATTATTGAGCAGATAGATAGGTGTTTGGTTTTTATTTTACAACTAATATTTTTTTAGAAGTTCTGCTTTCTCTGAAAATTTCCCTAGCAGTTACTGACGTGCTGCAATTTTCCTAAATAACACTGTTTTTTTCCCCAAAATTTCCTCAACGGCTTCAGCATTAAACAATAATGTAAGTTTGGTATGAATTTTCCTCCCAGAAAAACATGCAACTTCATAATATGGAAAGAACGATGTCCTTGAAAAATAATTGCATGGTACTTGAAAGTCCTTGAATAGTGCTTGGAATGTTTTTAACGAACGTGTTCTACTCCCCCTGGCACTTTATCTCTGAAATTTCTTGAAGTATTTGCCAGAGATTAATTGAATTATCCTACAAAAATTTTTTTTTTTTTCTTAACTGTTGAAATCTTTTATTAATCCTTTTCGACAAGCATTTTTATGTATCCATTTTATTCTTTCACCATTTATCTTTCGCTGAAAATATACATTTTAGCATTGATAAAACCTTCATATTAGTAATTTTTTACCAATTTACTGTTCTTTCAATTTGGAGACATTTTGCATTCTGTCTTCACTTAGGACTAAATAATTTGACTGCATTAACCATCGAATTCTTGAAATAGTACTTTCCATGTTATCCAATCAATACTATCCATGTATAAAAAATTCAGCCTGCTAGATGACCGAGAGGTTTCTGGATGGTATAGAAAGACAAAAAAAAAACGTTCGACAATTATTATACAGATACTGAGTGCATTGAAATACCATATAATGAATTGAAAATATGCCATTCATCATACGTTCAATTGTACTGAAGCATTATCATTGCGTATTTTTTAATAATCTTTAAAAAATATCTCTGACTCCGAGAATAAAGCAATCTGCTGTCCATAACATATAAATTAATTGGATTTAATAAAAGAAAAAGCAAGCCTTACAATGTTTTTTAAGCGCCATTTTGCGGCCAAGTTTATTGAACCTTCTCTGAGAAAATAGAATAATAGACGCAAATATCTCGATTCATCTTCTATGTAAAAAAGTAATCTAAAACAAACATGAATCGAGGAAGTGAGCTGTAAAAGAAGATGGCTTTAATTAAAAGAGCATTTGTGATATTTCAATAATTTGGCTTTGTTGCTGAAGTGCGTTGCCTTTTGAACGGCGCGTTGTGAGACTATTTATATGCGAAATAAAAGATGGGGAGTAACATAAACTGTTGATTCAAAAACGTGAATAAATAGAATTGAAAAAATCTGATGCGGGCAGCACATGACTTTCCTCGCAGACTCATATTCACATTCTTTTTATTTCTTCAACAATTCATTATGTTGAGTTTAATTGCATAAAATAAAACCCATAATTATTTAAAATTACACTGAATTCGCACTTCTAATTTAATTTTCGTTCTCATTTGGTAAATGGACTTATTTTCAAAGGTGGAGTAGCGAAAATGATAAAAGACTAAAATATCTCGAGAATGTCTAGTTCTAGTGTAATGGGGTTAGTCTTATTCTTTTCATCGTTAAAAATTACGTATAAAACAAGCATGTAATTGATATATTTGTACATACGTAGTTTTTAATTTTAGATTTTGACTATTTTTGCCGTGACATTTCACACAAAAAAGTAAGTTATTTTTTTCCGAACCAAAATCTAATCAGCACCAGGGTCGCCCACAAGTGACTTACCTACCAAATTTTATGAAATTTGGTCTATTAGTTTTTGAGTTAGAGTGGATACATATATTGAATAGACAGACACACACACAGACGTCACGCTAAAAATAGATTTTTCATATTCTAGAAGTTCCAAAACGTGTAAATCCGTCGAAAACTCGAGTTACGATTTTCGGCATGATTCCAATAATGTCCCTATACATTACCATGCATTGCAGGGAAAGTAATAAAAACATGAAAACTATATCATCATTAAGGAACTGAAAATCTTCGAGTGACGGTAAATGTTCAAGAATTACTAGCTAAGTGGCAACAATGATTTGAAAATTATAAAATTTAAAATCAAGATTCAGCGACCGGTATGTTGTAAGAGAAAAAATTGTGATGCTGCCTTCATATTGTGAATTTCTGATTAAACTATAAAGTATTTTTGTACACTTCTGCACACTTATTTCGTAATATTATTATTTCGTCATACTAATTTTCGGAAAATCGGTTGCGACATCTCCAGAACAGGAAATATTTAGTGAACCATAATCGTCCCATAAACCACCGTCCAGAATTTTTAGCTGAATCCATATCAGTTAGCATGTAATCTCTGTCTGCAGCCAAATCTGAGATATAGATGTTTTAAGGAAAATTATAGTACAGGAAGTAAAAATAGTTAGGAATGTAAACTTTCAGTAAACTCACCTTCTGAGTTTGATGCTGAATCCATATCAGTCATCATCTAATTTTTATTTGTAGTCTAAATAGATGTTGCAAGGAAAATGTACATTTTTGAATCGGAAGGGATATGATATGGATTCAGCATCAAAGAATATGTTCGTATATTCATATCTCAATATGTTTATTTGTATAGATAATGTATTTATATCTTCAGAATCTCGGAAATGAAAATCCTTAGAAATTCCTGTAGTTTCAGGAATTTGATACTGAATCCACATCAGTCATCATCTAAGCTCTATCTATAGGCCAATCTTGAGAAATAAATGTTTCAAGGAAAATTTTTGAACCGGAAATGGAAATCCTTAGTAAACAACCCTATCTTTTTTAGAATTTCATGCTGAATCCATACCAAGTCCTATGCTCTATCGATAGCCTATCTCGAGAGATAAATGTTACAAGTAAAATGAAATTTTTTTAACTGGAATTAGTAAAAGATCAGGAAGTGGAATTCCTTAGTGAAGCCACCTATCTCCTCCGAGGGCGCGGTAGCCCATTGGTTAGCGCGCTGGAGTTGCACTCGGTAGGCCCGGGTTCGATACCAGCCACTGCCAAAACTGCCGCCGTGTTCATGCGGAGTACGATCGCGTTAAACTTGTGGGTCCGAAAGTCCTTCCGAGAGGTTGGTGGTAGGGGAAGGAGGGTACGGTCCCTGTGGATGCCTCCCCCACTGGGTTCCGGTCTAAATTGGGTGGCACTTCCCGACCGTTCAAACAGTTACCTTACACCTTTCTGGTAGGTCGGACGGTCTGGGTTTCAACAACAACAACCTACCTCCTCCGGACTTTAATACTGAATTCATATCAGTCATAATCTAATGTCTATCTATAGCAGATCATAAGAAATAGGTGCTTCAAAAAAGTTTTTATTAAAAATAATACAATGGCAAATTTTTCGCCAAAAATAATAACCATGTAAAAAAAATAATAACCAAGAAAAAAAATAATAATCAAGTAAGAAAAAATAATAACCAAGTATCTTTTATTTTATTTAAAAATACTCTTGAAAATTTAAGAAATGCAAAATACTTGATGAATGAAATACAAATGAAATACAAAATACGTATTTTGTATTTCTTTTCTGTATTTTGTCTTTGAAAAGTATTTGTGATTCCTAGCCTTGTGAACAAATACTAGTACAAAATAGTTTAAATAACATTTTTTTACCAAACAGCAAATAAATTGATTTGTGCGCTATCCGCTTCTTTACATAGCGGGACTTTGTCTATCTATACAGGGTGTCCCAAAAAGATTGAAACGCGCTTCAATTCTTTACGTGTTGGAGATAAGTGGGCAATGTAAATGGCAAAAATGTTGAAAGTAAGGTAGGAAATAAGACTACGTCAATGAAATAGTCCTCCCATTAATTTTCAAAAAGTTACACTTTTTAAAGTTTCATACGACCCCCTTAGACAAATTGAGTCAATCAGAAATTTTTTAATTTTAATGCAACAAGATCATTAAAAAAAAAAACCGCATATCTGTATCTTTAAAATTGAGCGAGTTATATTTAATTGAAAATTGAACATTGTGAATGGGGACCCTATATCAAATAAGAAATGTAAATGTGTGACATATCACAAAAAAGATAAAACTGGATGATAATACATAGGATACCCAATCGCGTAGTGAGTACCACTGCTTTATATGATCTCTGTGTAATGCTTTATTTAGATGCATTTGTGATAAAAAAATCGTGGTACATATTAACGTATTTTTGATCTAAACAATTTCCATCGTCAATTTGTTTATGATCCCTATTTTCACTGATGAAACAGTCCGTGACATGGTTCGGAAAAGTGGCATAAGTCACATTTTTTCCTTTATCATAATTCAGTTGATTTTAAAGATACAGATATGCGGTTTTTTCTTAATGATCTTGTTGCATTAAAATTAAATTTTTTCTGATTGACCAAATTTGTCTAAGGGGGTCGTATAAAAATTTAAAAAGTGTAACATTTTGAAAATTAATGGGAGGACTATTTCATTAACGTAGTCTTATTTCTTACCTTACTTTCAACATTTTTGCAATTTACATTGCCTATTTATCTCCAACAGGTAAAGAATTAAAACGCGTTTCAATCTTTTTGGGACACCCTGTATAATGGTTAGATCTCTTTCTACTTTAAAATAACACTTTATTGGAACCGAGAATCGAACAAGGGTTTTCTGATTTACTTAGATATGCTGATCATAATACCAGCCCAGCCATGCCAGGCAGTATTAAAAAAAACAAAAACAAGAAAGATCAATCATGCGTAAAGCATTGATTATGAAACACTTTCCAACTGAATTCACTTCCAACTGAAACACTTTCCAACTGCAATTTTATTTGAACAGCTCTAAAATGCGATACATTCAGCACTGATATATTTTAAATTATCACAGTACTACAATAATTTATTATATTTGAAAACTTAAAGCTTCATGAAAAAATGAACTTTAATGAAATGACGTCATAGAAATATAAATCGTCTGGCTCTCAGTGTAAAAGTAATGAATATTTCATTCATATCACTAATATTCCAAACTCCAGAGCTAAATAATTTTGCGTGAAAAAAATTCAGCAAATTCTTATACAACTCATCTTACAATCGCTTGTTTGCATTTTGCATCCATTAAAATTAGGCTTCGTGTTGAAATAATCAAAGTTTGATGATCATTTAACTTAAAAATATTGTAATTTCGTTGGCACGGAATATAGATGCACGGAAAATATGCAAAAATAAAGCGGTTTTAGGACGGATACAACACTAAATATAAATTTAAACGAACTTTAAAAATTACGATGTTTACACTGGAAAAAAAAAGATGGATGATATATTTTATTTTGAAGTGGGTCACGTGATCTGTTCATATACTATGGATGTAATTATTGTTTTAATTTTTCCTCAAAAAACTACCGAACATATTTTGCTGATTTTTTATATATATATATATTTTATAGAATAATTTGAATATTTAAAATTTTCTAAGCACATTGTGAATTTTAACTTCGCTTAAAAATGTTTGAAAAATTAGGTTCCATAGGGTTCAGTGTACTTCACTCTTTCAACAACTAATTCGGTGACATTATTCATTTACATTCCTATATGTCCCACAGACCGTCTCAATAACATACTAAAATTTTATTTTGATAAAGTCATTTTTACGGGAGTTATGGTGCGAACAGACAGACAGACAGAATGAACAAAGTCATAAACACTTTTCAACTATGTTGGAAAGTGTTAAAAAAGTAAATACAAAATTACCAAATACTTTTAAATTTAATGTTCGCGAAAATCATAAAATACAAAAAAATAGCTTCAAACGGAAATAAATACAAAATATCGGAAACATATATGAACATTATAATTTTAGAAATGTTAACAGAAATGTTAATCCAATTTCGTATGGTAAATTAAATTTAACATAAAGCTATTTATAATTTGCTAATCTCATAAATGTGACTAAACTGATATTTTGTTGCAATAGTTTGGGTTTTCAGATAATAGCTACAGAAAAACTTATTTTTTAATGTTTTGAGAATTTTTGAGGCCCCAAGCTGTTCCTGTTATTTGATACGTAGAACATATTTTTTACATATTACCCATTTAAAAAGCAAATAAGATTATTTATGCCAGAATTTGTATTGTAATTTTTCTTTTGTATTTTATTTATTTTACTGAAGGGGCAGACCACTGTTTTTTTTTTTTTTTTTTTTTTTTTTAAATTTTCATTGTATGGAAAGTTTTTATTTAAACCAGATATTAAAATGAAAAATATTTTTTAAGTTTCAAGAACGTTAATTCAATAAATTAATATAACTCACTATTTTGCAGTATTACACATACTTGCTCAATATTTTATTTTAAAACTAATTAATATCTTATTTAAGGTTTAAATTATTAACGTTATTCGTTAACGGTTTAAATCGAATACTTTTCGTTTTGATTTTTATTCAATTGATAACACTTTTATTTACGTGTTTCGTAATACTTCAAAATTTCAATATTTCATAAAAAAAAATTATAATTTAATTAAAAAATCCAAAATGACGTTCATAATATTCATAGAACGATTTACCCAGCTTTGTCCGGGTCGAAAGCCCAGACCTCACAGCCAACCCAGAGGTTTATGGCAGTTAAATGTGAGGCCGGGTCGTTGTCCGGGTCGTAAATGAACGGCCGTTCCTTTTCAATTCACGTTCCTTTTCAATTCTTTACGTTGTCCGGGTCGTAAATGAACGTCCGTTCCTTTTCAATTCACCAAGCACGCTATCCACAAAGCAAAATGAAATAAAATAAACAAATAAATAAAATAAAATAAAAACACGATCTCCACAAAGCAGAAAATAAATAAAAGATTCAAAACTTTGGAAGTTTCTTCCCGAATGTCAAGAACTCACCCATTATGCACAACCCTCTAACCCCTCTTTAAAATGGATCTATTCCAGAAAAGAGGAACACTGAATCTCCGTTGAAGTCCAAATCGGTATTACAATGACTGAATGCGATCACTTAAAAGAATAGAACATTTAAAATTACTTATGAAATCAGAAACTGTTTATTTTGTTAGAATGCGGAGATATATAGGGAAGTTTCAGCCAAATAAGTTGTAATTTTAAAATTTTAGATGCGACGATATATATATATATATCAGATCACGTAAAAATGTAAACTTTGATGTATTTAAAATAAATAAATATGAAGAAATTGTTTAATGGATTTGATTCAAACATTGTTGAACATTGTTGGAATGAACGTTTTTAGGTCTTTCCGACGGTGCCAAGATAAAAACTCTGGAATAATATTTTAGGTCGATTTGTTTTAATCGATTTGTTTGAACATCGGCCAAAATCGTTATAAATCGGGCTAAAACATAAAATACTTAAAAAATTAATTTGAATTGAAAAGAACAGGTGTACCTATCCAGGTCCTGAAGTATCTGTGCATCAAATATGTGGTCTTACGTCGATTAGATTACACACATACAGATATCTTCCTTTATTATGTTAGATACTTTTGGCAACAAATGCAAAAAATTTCAAAGCATTTTATTCATTATCTTCTGAGTTACAAGAATTTGAATAGTTTTAAGCAATTAAAATTTCGAAATTATGAAAACTGGATTTAAAGTTTCCAATTTCAGCCCTTTAAATGCAGATTGATACTTACCAAAACAATAGACAAAACCAAGGACAAAACGTTTTTAAGAAACGAAAGGTCTTTTATTTAACATCCTAAAAGACGAACAAAATATTATTAAAAACTGCAAGAGCGCTTTCGGGCGTATCTACGCCCTTCATCAGTGGCTACATGAGTAGTAAAGGCATGGAATGTTTGTATATAGAGAGACCATTTAAAAAAAAATTGCATAAAATATAAAATGGTAAATGAACTTACTAAAATAATACAAGAAATATACACGGAAATTACAAAATAAGTTTAAACGCTTACGAATTTTAAAATATTATAAGAAAAGAACTAATACAAATTTAAGAAAACGTCAAGCATGATATTCCTGAGAATGACGTCACACAAAGCAAGTATTTTGTACGTCTTTTAGGATGTTAAATAAAAAACCTTTCGTTTTTTAAAAACGCTTTGTCCTTGGTTTTATCTATTGTATGCAGACGTGATGCCAATCCGGATTACTTACAAAATCGTTTCTAACATGTGTTCAGTTATGATATCAATATGAAATTTATAGAATAGTTTTATTAATATATACACAACATTTTAGCCTCAAATTAGGAAAATCGATTTTTTAAGAATTTTTCAGAAACTACTAAAACTACTTAAGAAAACTATACTACTTAAGAAAATACAATATACGTTTAAAAATGTGATAAGAAGAAAAATATGAAATACAAAACCCGTATTTTGTATTTTACGGTTTGTTAGGCAATATCTACATCCTCCCCATTTAAGACAAGTAAGACGGGGCGTGCCTTTTTCTGCTACCCCAATTTTATTTCTCGGGTATAATGGTGTTCATGGGCACCAGGTTGGGAACCTCTACGCTATAGCATCCATTGTTTACCAAGGTTTTCTTGCAGAATATATCTTCCGGCGGAACTTCTAAATACATTGTTTTGCGTCCCAGTTTTTCCCTCGATGTTTTTATTCTTACAAGCTTCTACAATGGTAAAATGAAAACAGTGACACAATAAAAAAGAACGATTAGTAAATGCATATTAATGAGTATGAATGAAGAAAAATATGTTGTTTTATAAATGAAAACATTTCATTGAATATACATCTCGTGGTGTTAATCAATTACACGTTTATCGCCAACATGGCAGAATCTCTTTACACGAGTAATATTTACTTAATTAGACTAGGGTGGTATTTTCAAATTGGTACAAAATGAAGATTCGGAGCTTCATAAATTTATGCAGTTCAAGACTATCCTCTAAGTCAGTGTTTTCCATACTATGGTACATGTACCTCTGGGGTACATGAAAAAATTTAAGGGCCACTTGGCATTGTGTTTAATTTATTATGTTATTAGGACAAAAATATTTATAATTACATAAATTTCATAATTTTTTTTAATTAAATAAATATAAGTAGCACGAATATCCGGCGCAAGCTTGAAGACTCAAATAACAGTTGGATTCCGTTTGTTAGGAGACTGATATAACAATTGGGTTACGTTCAAAGAGGAGAAGCAGTGTGAAGGCCAGGAAGACAGGTTAAGAGAAGATTCCTCCACAGCAATCGGGAAAGTTATGCCGAAAATAGGAAGGCCTTGGTGTTCTAATCGTGTTCTTCCCATCCAGCAAAGCTATATCCATGGTGCGTGGCAGACGGAATTTTTCACCAGGCAGGAATCGAAGAACTACCGCCAATACAGGACAGATGAACGCTTAAATTTTAAGAGGGGCCATACCAAGCCTTCCCATCAAAATTTCATAAAATTCGACACAGCCGTACCGGAGCCAACAGCCCTACCGTGCTGAAAACACCGGTTCTCATTAGATCACCAAAGTCAAGCAGCATCGGGTGCCGTTAGTACTTGGGTGGGTGACAACCTGGCAACACCGCGTGCTGTTGGCACATTTCGGGCGCGGTAACCCGGTGGTTTGCGCGCTGGATTTGCACGCTGCCATAACTGCCGCCGTGTTCATGCGGAGTCCGATCACGAAAAACATATGGGTCCGTAAGTCCTTCCGAGAGATTGGTGGTAGGGAAATGAGGGTTCGGTCCCTGTGTATGCCTCCCCCACTGGGTTCCGATCTAAATTGGGTGGCACTTCCCGGCCGTCCAAACGGTTACCTTACACCTTTCTGGTAATTCGGACGGTCTAAGTCTCAACAACAACAACAGCCGTATCGTACCGGTCACCTAATCAGTTGCTCGAATCCTCGGATGAGTGGGGTGGCATGGGTGTTCAACAGCTGTAGCGTCTCCAAAACTATTTGGGTGGCTAGAGGTGTGGGGATGGGAGATTGGCAACCAAATATTTTGTTTCCTATTCCCCCAAATACACTTTTTCCGAACTTTATGGGTTTCGATGGGTTATTAGAGGGATTATGATTCCGCTTTACAGTGACACAACTAAGCCTGTTCCTCCACGATGATGAGACAAACAGACAGACAACAAATGAATTTTCTAATTTATCTGTATAGATTTGTTATTTTTGTCCTAATCGTACAGGAATATGTGCACAAAAACCGTTAAAACATCCTACATATTTAATAAAATTAGGGTTCGTTAGCTATAGCTTTCCAGTTAGAATAGAAATTTTAAATTTCGCCATAATTCTCAATATCCATTCTATAGGGAGGGCTTAAAATAAGGTAGCACCTGAAAATTGAACCCAGTCATATCTCTAATCACTGGAACGCCAGGGGGATTTGTGGGGTCATAACCAAAAGGGACCCATCAGGACCTTCGATGAGCTATTTAGGTCTGATAATAGCTCTGATAATGGCTCGAATATAATAGTTTCTGAGAATAACTCTTTGATCAGATCCCGCAGAAGTTCGTAAAAATGGTAATTGGAGAAATGGGAAACAAGATATTCTGTTACCCCCCCCCCCCCCCTTCACTCTCAAAAAACATTCTGGCTACGCTACTGTCCCTAATAAGGGTTACTAGTGAGCAGATTTTAGCATTTTAATGCTACTTTCAAACAATACCTGTTCATCGGATTCAGAATGATTTGAATTCCGTGACCCTTTTATTTATTTTTCGTTTTACCGGGCAAGCGGAGAATGTTCCATTAAATTCCCAACCAGCCTGAACAATGAACTGTGTGGGGGGAATCTGCTGCTGGAATGTTTTGATTACGAGGGCCGGCCTAGATACTTGCATCAGGTAAAAGTGCAGTGGCGTTTCGATTCAACAGAGGAGAAAGTAACTGTGGAATCAAGGTCATAAAAGAAAGTGATTCTTTCTCAGGCCCTGATTACCGGGGGGGCATGCGGGGCATTTACCCTGGCCCTTGCATATTTGAGGACATCCAAAACTACTATATTAAAATAATTATTATAATAAATTTCTGTTATTACTTTCCTTATATATATAATATATAAGGAAAATATTGTGACGGGGTCGAAAATTCGAATTCGAGTTTTCGGCGGGAGAGAACGTTTCAAGCATCCCTGATCACGAATCAGTAAAAAATAAAAAAGCAATTTCAAAATCAAAGACTTGTGAGAGTTAGAAACGAACAATATATAAAAAATGCTCTTTTAATAGTCAATATTTATAGAATATTTATAAACTCTAATTTAATATATAGCTAGTTAATGCATATATAGTGTAGAAACAGTTTATTCGAGGTTGTATGTATTTAATATAAAAAAAGAAATAGTACTAAGCTAAGCTTCCCCATTTGCTGCTTGGAGTGACGTCAGGATGTAATTCTGTAATAAAAACGAAAGTACAGGATGCTATCCTGTAATAAAAATGAAAAGAGTGAGGATAGGATTCTACCAGCATAAAAATGTAGAGAATGAGGAGGACAGGATGCTGGCCTGTATAAAAACGAAAAGAATAAGGGCCGGATTCTAGTTTGTATATAAAAGTAGAGTATGAAGAGGACAGAATGCTGGTCTGTGTGAAAAACGAAGAGAAGACAGGATTCTAACCTGTGAAAAAAAAAAAGAAAGAAAAGAATGAGGATAAGATTTTAACCTATTGCATGATAAAGTAGAGAATGAGGAGGACAGAATGCTAGTCTATATTAAAAAAGAATAGAACAAGGACAGGATTCTATTATGCATAAAAAAAGTAGAGAATGTGGAGGACAGGATGCTAGCCTGTATATAAAAGAAAAGAATAAGGATATGATTCTACTATCTTCCATATAAAGTAGAAAATGAGGATGTGTAAAAATCGAAAATGAATTAGTTTTGAGCCTGTGTAAAAATCGAAGAATATGAGGACATAACACAAGTCTGAAAAAAGTTAAGAATTAATAAGACGGGATGCTAGAGCTTCTATAAAAAATAAAAAGAATGAAGATATGATTCTAGCTTGCATAAAAATGTACAGAGTGAACTGGGCAAAATGCTAGCTTGTTAAAAAAGACAAAAGGAAAAAAAAGAAAAGGAAAAATGAAAAGAATGAGCACAGAATTTTTGACTGCATAAAAAAAGCAGAGAATCAGAAGCACAGCATGCTAGCCTATATTGATAAGAAAAAAAATGAAGATTCTAGTCTGCCTAGTCCTATAATAAATGTACTATTAACATAAAAATCCTATAAATGTGATGTCCCTTTAGGTCTTACGATTTTCAATTATAATCTAATTTCTAAAAATATATCGATATGCATTGATATTCATCTAAAAAAAAGGTAAATTTGCCAGTGTTATTTATGGGCATACAAGTACGGAAGATTTTGGAATTGTCAAAGAAAGAAAACGTCTGAGACTAATTAAAAAAATTCAGGTATAAATAGCAATAAATTTCAAAAGGCAAAAATACTATTGTCTATTCCCCAGGATGCAGTATCACAAATCACTAATTCAAAATATTTTTATTTACGCATTCTCTAATATCACTGTTCCATACACTCAGTGACACATAAACAACTCCGAAAGATCGAAGTCCGTCCTGTCACCTGAGTTACAACTCGTTACGTCACCGCTGCGGGGCTGTTTCCACTGTTCAGGCCAAACGGTAGGCCAAAAGTTTAACACGACACTCCGTGTGTTACATTTGGCTACTTATCGCTTCGGTATTCCCGTAAATCGGAAGAAGATTTGTTATCATTGGACTGATACTGTTTTGCTATTATTTCATTCTTTATGTTTGAAAGTGTTCATAGCTAATTTCTTCACCACTCTTGGACTATGATTTCCGGGTTTTTGTTGCTCGTCAGCAAAGATAAGAGGATAAGATGGAGAGATAACGCAACAGTGACATACGAAGAAGGGTGTACACATGGGCTTACGTAGGGGGTCAAGGAGGGGTGCTTTTTCACCCCGAGGAAAATTGTTAGTTTAATTAAAAGCCAATATGAGAGAGAAAAAAATGCTTTTTGGAATTAGAGCATTCAACCATAACTATGTGTTTTCTCCCACATGTATATTAATAAAAACAATTTAAACTTATACCTAAATGGAAAACTTCAGATTTTGCATTTGGTATGTTTATGAATTCCAATTTGTTAGTTTAGTTGCTTTGCCTTCAGGAAGGTTAAAGTTATGTTATGAAAGGGGGAATATTTTTTAAAGATGGTCCACACTAATTTTTAAAAATGAATTAATTTTTAAAAGGGCTATACACACTAATTTTTAAAATGTGATGCTCATCCCATCTATTCAAATTTACTTTGTAACAATACATATTTCAAGGTTGACAGTAATATCTCTCTCTCTCTCTCTCTCTCTCTCTCTCTCTCTCTCTCTCGTGCTGTTATGAAATTTCACACGTGGGTACATTCTATAAAAGGCTAAATTCTACTCGGTGATGGAAAAGAATCCCACATTCTCCTTCCCCTATTTTGAGACTATTCCTTATCCACAACGTAGGGGAGAGAGGGCCCCATGTGATATTTTAAATTATTGGTTTTTATAAATAATTCTTTATAATTCTAGCTTACCAAATACTCACTTGATATATATATTAAACACTTCCGCATAAGATAAAAGTATAATTCACTTAAAATGTCTTACACATAATTATTATACATTGTTTTTTCGAAACCCTTCCATTGTATATATTATCCAATATATTAACAGTACGGGCGACATCTACAGGGATCGTACCTTCCTTCCCCTGCCACTAACCTTTCGGATAGACAGATTAACGCAAACCCGGGGATAGTTTGGGCAGAACCGGGAATCGAACTCAGGTCCTATGCGTTGTTGTTATTGAGACCCAGACCGTCCGACCTACCAGAAAGGTGTAAGGTAACTGTTTGGACGGCCAGGAAGTGCCACCCAATTTAGACCGGAACCCAGTGGGGGAGACATCCACAGGGACTGTACCCTCCTTCCCCTACCACCAACCTCTCGGAAGGACTTACGGACCCACATGTTTAACGTGATCGTACTCCGCGTGAACGCGGCAGCAGTTTTGGCAGCGGCTGGAATCGAACCCGGGCCTACCGAGTGCAACTCCAGCCCGCTAACCAATGGGCTACCGCGCCCCGAGGTCCTATGCGTGCAATCTTCTTGCCTTAAACACTGGGCAATTCCGACTCGTGCAACATGGATTAGTTTGGTGTCCTCCTTTGCGACCTTGAACGCCTTTCTGATACTCAGAGGAGAGAAGTGCCCCCTTGGCCTTCTCCATAGACGTCCATAGACTGAATGACTAGAGCATTACACTGTCTAGGTTAAGATTCGTGGTTTAAATCCTGAAGCGATTTCCTTACATGCTGCAATGCTTTTCTTCCAGCCTGAAGAAAATATGAAATGCTTATTATTTTTCAATATAAAATATGCTCTAAAAACTATTCAAATTCTAACATTTGGGAAGAAATAATGTTTTCTCTTCAAAGAATTACGGGAAAATAATAAAAGCATGTTTTCTTAACTTTATAATTTAATTATAACTAGTATTTAACCTGTAAAAACCAGAGAAACGAACACTTAAAGTTATGTTCTAACTCTTTTTTAATAAGTTTTATTTTGTTTAACAATGCAGGGCGCTTAATGTAGAAAAGAATAATTTTATTCGAAATTCGACTCAGTTAGATTTTGTTCCGTGATCGATACTATAAGTGAACAAAGTTTCAACTCTTTAGTTCACCGGAGGGTTTCTGTGAGGTCTAGAAATACTTTCAAACCCCCTCTTTCCCATTTCTCCTTCTCCCGGAGAAGAAATAGAAATTCTGACTCTGTTAGTTTCAGGCCCGTGGAAGACACTAAAAGTGTGTAAAGACGCAGCTTTCTAGGTCATCGGGTCGAAAATGGAGGATCTGGAAAGACTTTTTTTAAATCTGATGTGGGCAGCAGATGACTTTCCCTACATTATGTAGGGACACAATGGATTTACTTTTTTCACAGCGAACATATGATGTATAAGATCCATGGCTCACTGTTTTTATTTTTGAATTGTACATTGGGGGGGTTTCCAGATGACAACATGTAAAACTAATTCGAAGAACACAATTAAATTATATTTCGCACAACTATAAATTGACAATTATCAGTAATGATATCAATCGCAGTAAGCAGTAGAATCCATATGCTAAAATATTTTAATAATTGATTAATCAGTTTGGCGCTACTTTCGTTAACTTGGCGTCATTTTTGCAATTTTAACGATATTTTCGTCATTTTGGGTGATATATCTCCAAATTGACGATATTTCGCTAAATGAGTGACCAAGTTCGTCAAATGTATCATCAAGCGTTACAGATAAGCAGAGAGAAGAGCATTTCTCATACATAAATGACTGTTAGCGAATTGTTTGGCATCAAAATACAAAACTATTCCCCAAGTATCTTCTTTCTTGAATGTAACAAACTTGATCCGAGATAATGATGTCAACAAATTTATCGCATAATTTGCATATAAAAGTGAAAATTACTTTTCACTTTTTTTCACTTATTTTTCACAAGTAGTTATATATATTTCTATAACTATTTCAAAATACCCAATTAACTTATATTTTGTTCAACTCTAAATAAACAATTATCAATAGTGATAGCATCCTAAATAAAATAATATGAATAGTGATAGCATTCTAAATAGCATCCTAAAATAGTCCATATAATAAAATATTTTAAGAATTAATTCATCAATAAGGCGTCATTTTCATTAATTTAGGGTCATTTTTGTAATTTTGACGATATTTTTGTCAATCTGGGACGAAATATCGCCAAATTGGCGATACTTTGCTAAATTGTTCGCCAAGTTCGCCAAATGCATCACCAAGTGCTACAGACAAACGGAGAGAAGAACATATATACTAATTTGCGAAACATTACTTCGCATTTAGCGTCATTTTCATCAATTTGGCGACATTTTTGTCACTTTGACAAAATTTAAAACAGTCCTCAAGTTAACGACGTCCCGCTAAATTTCTCACCAAGCGTTTCGGGCAGACAGACGGACAAATGGGTTATTCTTATAGTCTACTCTTGTGTTCTTTCCAAGATATTGAACTTTCGCCAATTAGTCGTCATTTTCATTGATTTAGCGTCAATTTTATCAATTTGGCGATATTTTTGTTAATTTGGCAACATTTAAAAAATCGCCAATTTGGCGACATTCCGCCAAAATTATGACAAGCGTTATGGACGGAGATATCAGTTATTCTTATAGCAAAAAAATGACTATTGGCGTCCAAATACAAAAGTATTACCCAAAGTGTATTTTCTCATGAATGGAACGAGCTAGATCCACGGGAATGTCACCAAATTCATCCCATGAGATTACTTATGAAAAGTGAACATATTTCACAATAATTAATACATCTTTTTTTATTTTATATTATTTTTTTTATTGTTATTTTTTTTAAATGTGCAATATCTCGAGAACGGTTCATACTAGCGCTCGAAAGTTTATGTCAATCATTTTCTAATAAAAAATTACATAAGAAATGACTATTTACGCAACTTTATAAAAGGTTTTGAATTTTTGACGATTTTATCAAAATTTCACTCGACAATTTAAAAAAGTTCTGAACATTCGATTGTTTATAAAAACAATAGGCTTCCAGTATTCACGGATTGTAATTTTTGTACCACATTTCGTTCGAATCGCTCCATTCGTTCGTAAGATATCGTCTCCACAGACTCACTGATACACACACACACCCACACACATACTTTCACACACACAGACACACACACACACACACACACACACACACACACATACACAGACATCAGCTCAAAAATGTTCAAGTGGTGATTAGGGTTGCTTGAAACGTGCTCTCCCGTCGAAAACTCGAATTAGAATATTCGACAATACTTTTCTTATACATTATGCTATATACGTATATAAAAAAAGTCATAAGGCTTCAAAATTTTAAATATATATATACTATTACTTTCCTTATGTACATAATGTATAAAGAAAGTATTGTTGTTGTTGTTGAGACCCAGACCGTCCGACCTACCAGAAAGGTGTAAGGTAACTGTTTGGACGGTCGGGAAGTGCCACCCAATTTAGACCGGAACCCAGTGGGGGAGGCATCCACAGGGACCGTACCCTCCTTCCCCTACCTCCAACCACTCGGAAGGACTTTCGGACCCACAAGTTTAACGTGATCGTACTCCGCGTGAACACGGAAGGAAAGTATTGTGACGGGGTCGAAAATTCGAATTCGAGTTTTCGACAGGAGAGCACGTTTCAAGCATCTCTGATCACGAATCAAACATTTTTGAAGTGATGTTTGTGTGTGGAAACGATATCTCACGAATGAATGGAGCGATTCGAATGGAATTTGGTACAAAAATCACAATCCGTAAATACTGGAAGTCTATTGTTTTTAAACACAATCCAATGTTCAGAACACCCCTAAGTTTTCGAGTGAAACTTTGAAAAAATCATCAAAAAATCAAAACCTTTAATAAAGTTACTCAAATAGGCATTTCTTATGTAATTTTTCCTTAGAAAACGATTAACATAAATTTTAGAACGTTAGCATGAACCGTTCTCGAGATATTGCACATTTTTCAAATAAATTTATCAAAAAATCCCATAAATAAAAGATATATATTAACTGTTGAGAAACATGTTCACTTTTCATATGTAATATCATGCGATAAATTTTGTGTCATTCTCGTGGATCTAGCTCGTTCCATTCATGAGAAAAGATACTTTGAGTAATACTTTTGTATTTGAACGCCAATAGTCATTTATTTGTTATAAGAATCTTATTTCTCCGTCCATAACACTCAGCGAGATTTTAGCGACGAATTTGGCGGAATATCGCCAACTTGGCGACTTTTTAAAATGTTATCAAATTAACGAAAATCTCGCCAAATGGATAAAAATGACGCTAAATCAATGAAAATGGCGACTCATTGACGAAAATTCAGTATCTTGAAAATAATATAAGTATCTACTATAAAAATAACTTATTTTTTTACTGTAAAAGTAGTAAATTAATTGTATTATATAAGGAAAGTCATGTGCTGCACACATCAGATTTTTTTAAAAAGGCAGTTTTTTTACATTCGTCTGTATTAGTTAGTTTTTGCAGTTAGAAGTGTTAAACTGTTTCACTTAGCAAGAAATAGTATGTAGGATATTTCTAAATCAAAAATACACTGATAAAATCTGATATTGTCAGGACATGATTTTCTCTTTGTAATGCAAATACTTTACTCCTTTCAATGCGAAATAATGATGGACAAGATCGGCTGCACAATGATTTCAACTTTGAAAAATGCACTGGCATTGGCCACTTTTCTGGGTGACAACATGTAAAATTATTTTAAAGTACCCAATTAACTTCTTAAGTCCCCGATTAACTTATTTCGCGCAAATATAATTTGACAATTAGAAATATTGCTAGCATAAGCAATATACTATACTCCATTATATTACAATATGTTAATTATAATGCCACCAATTTGGCATTATTTTTGCCAATGTGGCGACATTTACGTCAATTTGATCACACATCAAAGTCACCAAGTTAACGATTTTTCGCCAAATGAGTCGCCATTGTCGTCAAATGTTACATATTTTTAATGTGTTACATATTTCTGATATACTACTGTTCATTTTTATGTATTTTTTAGATACATTTATTTGAAAAAAGTGCAATATCTCGAAAACGGTTCAAACTAGGATTATAAAATTGTGTCATTCGTTTTATAATAATAATAAAAAAGAACATTCCAAATTATCATTAATTTAACATTATTGAATGTCTTATTTTAAAATAATTTTTCAAGAGTTTATTAGAAAATTTAGATTTTTTAAACGTTCGATCACGTTTAAAAATCAATAACGTTCCATTATTCTAGGATCGTAATAATCGAACCAAATTATGTTTGAAATGCTCCATTCGTTCGTGAGATATCGTATCCACAGACTCATGGACACACACACATACACACAGGCATCACCTCAAAAGCATTCGATTCGAGTTCAGGGATGCTTGAAATGTGCTCTGCAACCGAAAACTCGAATTCGAAATTTCGATCCCGTCACAATACCC
This sequence comes from Amaurobius ferox, assembly GCA_951213105.1. NCBI lineage: Eukaryota > Metazoa > Arthropoda > Arachnida > Araneae > Amaurobiidae > Amaurobius > Amaurobius ferox. Next base: position 28,951,657 of record OX578153.1, read on the forward strand.
CAAACTGTAATGTGGAATTTGAACTTAATACACTAATACACGAATATCTTCTCTTTTGAGTGAACGAATTAGATCCACAAGGATGATGTTATCAAATTTTTAGCATAATATTACATAATAATTGAACATATTTCAAGATAGTTAATACCTTTTTTAATTTTATGTAATACTTTCGATAAATTTATTAGAAAAGAGTGCAATATCTTGAGAATGGTTCATGCTCGCTTTCTAAAGTGTGTGCCATTCGTTTTCTAATGAAAAATTACACAAGAACTGATCATTTAGGTAACATTTTTAAAGGTTTTCATTTTTTAATGATTAATTCCAAAAAAATTGAAAATTTTGAGAGGGGGAGGTGTCCGCCCATTCGATCACGTCTAAAATCAATAGACTTACAGTATTCACCGACTTTAAACTATAATATTTATTTCAAATTTCATTCGAACAGCCTTATTCGTTCGTGAGACATCGCTTCCCCAAACTCACACACGTATTTACACACACACACACACACAAACACACACACACACACACACAGACACGCACACACGAATGCGCACACACATACTTACACACACGCATGCAAACACACACACAGACACGCACACGCGCACACACGAATGCACACACACATACTTACACACACGCATGCACACACATACTTACACACACGCATGCACACACATACTTACACGCACGCATGCACACACACATACATACACACACGCATGCACACACACATACATACACACATACATACATACACACACATACTTACAGGCACACACATATACATACACACATACATACATACACACATACATACATACACACACATATACTTACACACACACACACATACTTACACACATTAACACGCACACTTACATACACACTCACAACACACACACATACATACACACTTACATACATACACACATACATACATACACACATATACTTACACACACATACTTACACACACACATACTTACACACACACACACACGTATGCACACACACATACATACACACACATACTTGCACATACACACATACTTACACACACATATTTACACACACATATACTTACACACATACACACGCACACTTACACACACACTCACACTTACACACACACTCACAACACACACACATACAGACACACATTTACAACACACACACATACACACATTTACAACACACACACACACGCAAACTTACAACACACACACACACACACACACACACACACAGACATCACCTCAAAAACATTCGATTAGAGTTCAGGGATGCTTTAAATGTAATCTTTCGTCGAAAACTCGAATTCGAATATCCGATCCCACCACAATGCTTTCCTCATACATTAAACTGTGTAGATAGGGGAAGTAATATATCAGAAAGATTGAAAGGAACCAATACTTACAGTCCCCGATCCGAAATAAAAGCCCGCTACTTCACGTATGTAGCAAACAAGCAAAAAATATGGAAAACAAATATTTTTCAAAAACGCACGTGACTTCCTTGAGGTCTTTCACTTAAATTGAAAAACAAAACAAACAATAGGACCACTTGAAGAGTCTATGACCAATAGTTCTTTTACATTAACGGCCTTCATGTGTTCTAAAGGTATTTCTTTCATTATGTTCGTAATAAAGATATATCCTCGACGGAGTAAAAAAACTGAAATTGAATGGAAACAAGTATCTTTAGTATTATCTTATTAAAAGTTGTAAATTAATGACTTTATTTATGACTTATTCAAATTCAGTATCAGGGTAATATTAAGATAACGTTTAATGAGAAAGTCCTTAAGTACCCTAATAACTCTGTAAGGAAAGATTGGCGAGTGTACATGTTAGGTGTATGTATATATAGTAAAGTGATGATGCCCGATTGAATAAAAACGATTGCAGCACCCCTAGAGAAAAATTTAAAAGTTAGGATTTCAAATTTAGCAGCAAAACAATATAGACAAAAAAGGTCAATTACACAATTGTGGAGCATTTTCTAATAAGTAGGCATTAACATAAAGAAAAATTACAGTGTCTACGGAAAACAAGAATTACCTGTCAAAAAGGTAATAATCTGTCAAAAATGTCTGTATCATCAGGACTTGAAAGACGGTGATATCTGCAATGCTTGTCAAAGTATGTGGTAATATTTATAAATTCAAACGTGCATTTCTTCGTCTATTTCGCTTTGTTGCCGAGTTCTTTATCTTGATCGTTTAAATTCTCCACCAGGGGCGCTGCAGTTATTTCTTATCGATCGGACATGTTCATTTTACTATAAATAAATCAAACTGGTAAACTCCCCTAGTAACAATCCAATGTTGGCCTAATATTGGCAGTCAATATTGGAAATATTGGACCAATACGAAAAAATGGACATTTTGACAGAATTGGCTCAATATTGGCTAAAAATATTGGGACAATATTGAAACAATATTACGCCAATATTGGCGTATCATTGGAAATATCTACAATGTAACTCCAATATTGGCGTAATATTGTAATGAACATATTTAGCCAATATTGGAGGCCAATGTAACCCCAATATTTGCCTAATATTAGGATTACATTGAAAATATTTCCGATGTCATGCCAATATATACAATATCGGACTAATATTGCACCAATATTAAATGCTACTAGATTCATAAACCTTTCTATACAAAGTTATTGGAGTACTTATTAACTTTTCTATGAACTCTGGTACTTCCTTGAAGAAATCTGTAATTTCAACGTACTTAAACTTGCAGAGCACATTTCGAAGTTTGTTTCAATGCAGAGTGCGAACAGAAAATCTGTATAAATAAAATTAAAAATCTGTCTGTCTGTCTGTTTGTCCCGTCATCACGGGAGAACAGCTAAACCGAATTTGGTGAAATTTTGTGGGTAGCCTAGAAATAGTACCACTTAAAATTCAGTCTATGTTTGGAGTTTCTACGATCAGTGGTTTTCGCGATATTAGTAAAAAACGAAATTTTCATTTGTCTCATCATCACGGAAGAACTGCTGAACCGAATTTGATGCAATTTTGTGGATAGCCTTAAAATAGCGCCCCATAAAATTTTCGAGTACCTAAGTCCAGGGGTTGTCAATATATTAATGAAAAACGAAACTTTTTCCTAGGAGATCCACTCTCTAACTCCGTGGTTTATCCAAACGAAAATTTTGAAAATCATTTTAAAGTGAATTAAAACTTTATCTCTGAGTTTGATGGGAGATTTTTTGCGCTAATTAGTCACTTTCTGAAAACATGAATTGTTTGAAACATGATTTAAATGGGAAATCTATCGCCATGGTTTATATTTCACAAGCTTTTACTGAACAATGAAAAGTATAAAGAAATCAAAATGGTTATTTAATTTCGCAGTTTATGAGGAAGATTCTATCTTATATCATGTTGCTCAGAAACGCAATTAAATTTAATCTGTCTGTTAATTTTAATTATTATTTTTTCGATTTGAATAATAAATAAATGGATTTAAAAATATATTTTAGAAAAAAACGATTTGATTTTTCTTACAGCATTTTTGACTGGATAATATCAATTATGGTCTTCAGGTTTAAACGTTATTATTATTGATATTTTCGGGGATTATTGATTCAGGGATTATTGATATTTTCAAGTTATTATGCAATTGTTTTATTACGACAAAAATTGTTTAAACTCATATATTGTACGTTGTACGAGTAATCTTCTACAAATACACGGGTATATCTTCTAATCTACGAGAATATAAGTAGTACAGGTATATTGGCATATGTTTTGATATATATTGTCATCTATTGGAATCAATTACGACCTTCTGGTATAAAGAGTACGGAGATTATTGATATTTTCAATTTATTACGTCATCTCATTTATTTTTTCAAAGATTTTTGAGACTCATATTGTAATACGGGTAATCTTCTACTAACACACTGGCATATTTTCTAATCTGCAACAATATAAGTAGTACGGGGTTGCATATATTGATTCAATTCCCTTTTTTTTTTTGTAAATATGCTTACAAAAGGGGCAAGGATGTTTTATTCTTCAGATCTGCCCGTGAAGATAATTTTGCATAGTGAGAACAGATATTCTTAAACTTCTCTTTAGGAGCAATAAATTTAATATTTTAGCAGAATTTGCACATGATTGCGAATTATAAGTTTTTTTATATTATATACTCCGTACGAAGAACGGGTATGCTGCTAGTACATTATACATATAAAAAATAAAATGATTCTAAAAGAGGAGCAAAAATAAAATTACTTTACCAATATGGATAACACTACGTACTTTAATAAATTTGAAAATGAACTCTGAACGATTCTTCTATTGCATGTTTTATTATGGTGAAACAAAATGCCCATGAGTTAAAATTGAAATTTGTTTAAATTGCAATAAATAGTTAGTATCCAACAAACAAACTTTCAATTATATATTTTGAGACAAGCATATATAACCGACCTTGATCATGATTTAAAATATGTATAAATTTTAGTAGTATTCTAAATGATATTGTTCTTCAAAATATTTTAATAAAATGTTTAATTTCATTCCCCTAAACAGCAATATAAGAATTTCTGTTCCTCCCTATGCAAAATTATCTGCACAGTCAGATCGAAGAAGAAAACACCCTTATCCCGTTTGTTAACAAATTAATAAGAAGATGAAAACGCTAAAATGATAGAAGACTGAATGAAACCTGTATTATTTTTATTCTGTTTCAACAATCGGTTAAACACAATAGAAAATATAAGAATTTGGAAATATTTGTCAAAATAAAATAAATGAATTTGGTATTTTCATTTTAATTTGTATCATAAAAGTCATGTTGCTTTTCAGCTAGACCATAAAAATGAGAAAAATGTGTAATCTTTCTCTCACAGTATCAGAATTTGTTTATCTGTAGGAAAAACCATGCACTGGATACATCAGTTTAATTTCATTCTTTCGCAAAATGCTCTTTTAAAATATGTCACTCATTTCAAAATCCTGTTATCGTCTGCTATTTTTGTGACGCAATAAACAAACACAAACTTTACCTCGTGTTTGGCGATTTTTCATCGCGAACTTTTTATCAACAGACGCCAAAGTTGCTCTTTTTATCCCTCACCGTTGCAACCCTATCAGTGACCACCTGGGAAACGGTGAGTACGGAACTTTTGCGCGGGATAACGTGGAAGCCCTTTTACAGGGGGTGATTAAAAAAAGAACACCACATTTGTGACGATTCTCTCTCTCTAAGGAAGACTTACGACATCTAGCCACAGAAAATCTTTTTAAAGTTATCAGTGTTGCCATAGCAAGAAGCCTAAATGTGCAACGGGGATACGATGTAGTGAAGTCACTTCATTTCGTGCCTGAATCACGTTGTGCTCAGTATTTTTTGCAAACAGTGGGATATACGAAAGTTTTTGTGACTTGGATTTATTATCGGATTAGTTTATATTTTTTTACTATTTGTGCTTAAATTTATTCATAATATATCCATTGGAAACAAGATAGTACAGAATATTATTAAGTAAGTAATTTATCAATCAATTTTCACTTTAAAATTTTCAGAAAAGTAAAATATTTGGTCGTCAAAGATATAAAGAAAAAATAATACCATTTTAAATTATTATGGTTTTTCGTATTACCTATTAATCATATTTAATTTTATTTAACTCACAGCAAGTTAAAAGTTAAGTTTCTAATATGAACAGCTTGTAATGCTACTAAACAATGATACTAATTCATTTGGCACTTTTAATCAAGTACTTTAAAATAATTGACTCATTTGATAATAGTGAATATATTTAATTCTTTAAAGATCTTTAACACTTTGGATAAAAAACGCGCAATATCTCGAGAACGGTACATGTCAGTAATTTATAAATAATCGCAAATCTCATAAAAAAAATAGCCATTTCTGTAACATTTTATAACATATTTACCTTATCATAGCTTTATTTCAGCTATTACATAAAAATTTTCGAGGACCTGTGCTTTCCCCTTTATATTAAATATATTCACTATTATCAAATAAGCCAATCATTTTAGTGACGCAAAATTCAGCAGTCCATTGAGGTGTCTTGATTGAACTAATCGTATACTAAATTTCATTCGATTTATTCATTTTTTTTTAGAGATGTCGTGCTCCATGTAAAAAAGTACAATTTTCAACATTGAATATAGATCATGATAATTTTTAAATATTTGGGTGTAATAACATTTGGTTAAAACTATTATAATTCACACACTAGATAGTATAGATTGTGCATTTATCTTTTTTTTTTTAATTTCAGATCGATAGCATACGATATCTCGGGAACGACCTATGATTCATTTTTAAATAAAAAATTATATATAAAATATTGATTTTTGAACATCTCAAAACATGTTTACAAAATTTTGCCAATTTTTAAAAAAAAAAAACTGTTCAAAAGTTAAGGACTAAAGATAAGTTGATTTGCTCAATTTGTATATCATAGAGAGATATCGTAGCCACAGAGTTATAGATGGACAGATACACAGATAGGCGCCAAGATATTATTGAAAAAGTGGTTGATTCTTATTGAGGGATGCTTAAAACATGTAGATTCCTCATAACGCAAGATTCGTATTTTTGACCCTTTGCAATACTATTCTTTTCCATTTAATATGTAAAGTAAAAATTTATTTGTTACTTTGCTAATGACAGGCCCCTTGATACAGTAAGGTAAAAATAAATTATTATGATTAAAACAGGAAATTAAATTTACAGTTATATTTGTTTCAGCCTTATTGAATGAGAAAAAAGAATAATAAACCATTATAAAAACTATCCTTACCATATAATCGTTATACACAGTATCAAAATTTGAATATTAATGAAAAAATATTAACTTTATTAAACATTGTTAAAATATTTCTGAATTTAATAAAAGCAACAAGTTCAAAAGTGCATAAAAATTGTTAAAAAAAAAAGGGTGTATTTTCATTAGTATTTGTGTGCTTGCAGGACTTAGTTTGCAATGCTTTATTTTATGAATGTTTTATTAAAGTTTAAAATATCAGCACTTTCTAAATGAAAAATTTTGTAAAATTAAACTAGTTTTCATACAGAGCTAGAAATAAATAGAAATAAGAACAATTAGAAAAGTCATTTTCTATCACAAAAAATTACAAATCCCTCGTACATCATTGATAGAAGTATCATATATTTGTTTCGATCACAGAATTTAAAAGAAATACTTTATTTTTATTTATATAAGTTGAAGGTTTTAAATTTAATTTATAAAATATAAAATATAAAAATATAAGTGATATTTATTCTGACAAGCACATACGGACATTACTAAAACGATTGATTTATTTTTCCAAATTCCTGGAGTATGTGAATCCCTAGAAATTTGACAGTAGATTTTTATCTAATCTTCTATCTAAAAATCCATTGCCACAGTTTGGAAATTAAAAAAAATCAAAATGTATGTTCTACTTTTCAACACTTTTCTTATTCCAAGAATTGAACGTTGCAATGAAAAACTTTTACATTCAATTAAACAAATTTAAAATGCATTTAATTATTTAAATAACACACCATAAACTACATTAATTTCTAGTTTTATTAATAAATTTAATCGTCTTCAAATAAATACGTATCTTTCTAAGCAAAAATTAAAAACTATCACTACAAAACTTTATTTTATTAGCAACTGAAATTACATTATCCTGTTTGCCTTGATTTTATTCCATGCAAACAATTTAAGAGTGGGATAATCAAACACTTTAGGCTGGCTGTGGTAATCCCAGCTGCCAAAGTTCATTCATTTTAATTCATTTCGAAACTGAAAGGACGCCTACTTTTCATGAACATCATCGTATGAATATGCAAAACAATGAAAATATATACTTCGTTGCGACACGATTCGTAATCATATGGAAGTAGGAAATCCTTTTTAAGGAATTGTTATTGGCTATGATTCAATCACGGTGATTCTTAAGGTTATGCTTGATGCCTGAATAGTTAACTGTGATTCATTCATTTCTCGTGACATTTAGAGATTAAAAAAACAAATACCAGAATTTTTTTGCAAAATATAAATACAAAAAACATTTTTTGTCCCCTCCCCCCCCCCCCCCCCCCTTTGCAGAAAAACTGCAACTTTTCGTGTCTAGACTGAAACATTTCGGTCATTTTCTGCAATGTTTCAGAATGAAATCAAAAGAGTTCAATTATCTTTCTTTCTTTTTGTTTTTAATTGAAAGTATTAATTTCCTAGTCGGAATATTAACATTTTGCGATTCTGTGTCGGAAGAACTTCATTGATAATTATTAGTACTAGTTAGATCTCAGGCAAACCCCGACATAATTTTGTCACGCTATTTACATCATTATTGTATTCAAACGCCATCTATGGAGTAAATATTGTCCATACCAATCATTGGCCTTCAAAATGACATCTACAGCGAGGAAAAAGTCGCAACCAAACGAAATTAGCGATATTTTAGTCGATTCTGAAATGGATAAATTTCAGAAGTATTTTAAATGATGTAGCTCTTAAAAGAATTCTATTAAAATATTTAATTTCCCATAAAAGAATATAAGAATTTCTGTTTTCGTTAAACAAAATTATTTGCATAAGCAGTTCGAAGAGTAAAATAACATTGTCCCGTTTGTAAATAAATTTTCTAAAAATAAAAAGTTTGGTTCAATATACGTTAAAATGAAAACGTTAAAATTGTAGTAGATATATTTGTACCATTTTTATCATGTTTTAACAAGCTGTTAAATTCAATTAAAATTATATGAGATTAAACAAATTTTACCAAAATAAAACAGATAATCTAAAATTGAATACATCAATCATTTCCGTATATCCTAAGGCCGTAATAAAATCCATTCAAAAATAAAATACCGTTCATTTAGAAAATTTATTATTTATGCTAATTTCTCTTTTCTTTAAATAAATTGAATAAACATCATCTACTGTATAAACACATCTGATTTAATTTGCTCATTAACACATTTAATTTAATTTAATTTGCTCTAATAAGCAATATATGATTTTCTTCAAATAAATTTTCGCAAAAAAAAGAAATCGTCTGCATTACGGAAATATTTAATATGGAAGGCTTATTTTTAAGTTTTTTTTATTATTATTAATATCTCGATAGCTCCTGATCTTAGAAACTCAAAACATAGATGTGATTACCCGCAGTGAAACAGGGAATAACCACACCAATTTTGAAAGAAAAGGGAGGGAAATCAGTCAAAAAAATTGGGTATTTGTATACGGAATAAGCAAATAAACAGGCTTTCAATTTTAAGATATAAAATAAGATATATTACGTTTTACAGGAATATTTACATATAATGTACTATGTAGAAAAAATAAAAATGATACAGATGTTCATCCAGGTGTAAACTTAAACAGTGAAAGCAATAATCGTTCCGAGTTCCTATAACGAACTTGAATTTCTACAAAGCATCGATGGAGAGAATTATTTTCTACAACGCAGTTGGTTAATTATGCCAGAGAAGGAAATCCTCATGGTCGTTGTTGCAGATCATTGGCTCGATCAGCTGTTTGGAATGCGTACTGACCGCCCGTACACGCAATATGCAAATGTTTCTCGTCCTGATTTTGATCTGCAATAATTGGGTAAAGCGAAAAATGATGATAAAATAATTCGATTAGATTTAAACGTATATATATCATACAGCTGAGAAAAACTGACGTTAAGTGATGAATTACGCTGTCCAAACTGCTAACGGTAGAAACCAGGCAGGACTTTCTGTCCGGTAGGGGAGGGGGGGACATGAATCTTTAGGGGGCAAATTTCCCTATATAAATATATTTAGCCTATATAAGTATATCTAAATGCTGTCACGTAAATAGAAACTAAGTTAATATAAAATATCTCCGGGGGGGGGGATGAATAATCGTCTCCGGGGGACTTCGCCCCCCCCCCGAATGTATACTTGAAAGAAACACTGGCTAGAAACTGCCATAGACGGTAGTAACTTTTCATACACTTTGGACTTAGTCTATAAATAATGAGAAAAATCGAAAAATCTTAGAATTTTATTCCAAAAATTTATAAATTTCATAATATTTTATACCATCATATGCAGGGGAATTCTTATATTTTCTAAATTAACTCTATTTGTGTACAACCAACCATTCTTGAGATATTTTAAATTAAATGTATAACAGACGATTTTTTTTTTATATTTTATAATTCAAATGCTTCATACAGTTTTTGATTCCATTAATAACCCTAGTAACAGAGATTCGATTCAAATACCGAAATCGTCTGCTATGTATTCTTCTCATCAAACTGTTAAAAATAATTTTTTTATTGATGATCGATTTCTAGATTGAAATGTTGTTTTACACCCACCGCATTTCCCATGTTAATAGATAGAATTACAAAATATGCTTCATTCACATGCATTCATTTGGAACGATTTCTGATATTAAAAACTTTTATTAAGCGTATACAAGGTGTTGCATTTAGTAATCACTAACCATTTTGATCGCTTGAAGTGGGGCTAAGCAATAGATGTTATATTCACTGTACTATATGGACTAGACATTCCCCAAATTTCGTTCCATCTAAACGATGCATATGTCCAGCATATCGTCCAGAAAGCTGTATGCTGCATTGGTATTCCATTTGTGCTTAAATACGGTGCTCAATTTTTCCTTATTTATTCCACAAAGTTCTTTACTTATTTATTACTTAGAACAAATTACACAGCGTAGTCCCAAATAAACGCCTGCTAAACTTAAGTAATACAGATACAGATAACACCACTCAATTTCCAAATTGCTTGTTTTGAACAAAATTATTTTCCCGCCTTCAGTTTTATTCCCGCCTTGCAACCATGCCAATTTTACAATGCGGACGTAAGTAACCCTAAATAAGTTCCTTTCATACGTCCCAAATAAGTGCTCGATCACCGATCGTTGGTAGAACGACACAATGAAAATGAGAAGTCACAAAAAAAAAAGTTCCTACTACCCCGGAAGTAAAAATTAAAAAATATATTTCTGTTTCAGCGAGTTTTCATTCAATTTAAGCCAAACTTTTGTCCAAATTCTTATAATGATAATATAATACCAAATAGAAAAAAAACATTAGAACGAAATTTCTTAAATTTGCAAAATTGGAAAACCGATTAATTAAATCCACTTAGTTTGGAGTACCTGCTCACGAATATCATCCGCAACGACAAAAAATGCATGGATTTGATTTCAGGAAATTGGGCAAAATATCTAATTTTTTTTTTCTTTAAAAGTTCTTACCTTTTAAACTAATTTTAATTTAAAAAAAAAAAAAAAAAAAAGGCAGAGGTGCATTGTCCAGGGACATAAAACACCTCTGTAGCCAATTTAGCTGCTGTCTGACGCTTCGATTTTCCACTACAGACGTCATACACAGACACATAAACATATTTTATTATGTATAAGTTTGCAGGCTTTTATTTCCAATTGCTGTGATGTATAAGATGCATACATTAAACTTGTTGCTACAGGTGTGAAATTTCTAGACATGGATTTGAGCCCCTACCCTTAATGAAACGCATATAGCCTTTTTATCTATATTTTTCCTCATTTATTTATTGAACCTGATCGACATAACAAAACACATTTCAAACAATCACCTCAATGACTTAAGCTCCAGCTGAAGGCTTTATCAATCCATCAGAATTTAGAACACAACAATCTACCTTGCAGACAATACATCCCTGTTTTGTTCCTTCTATCTAATCTTCAGTTCGATTTCTGTTTGAGGGAACAGCTAGGAACAAAAGCACCTGACGATCTTTAATAGTATGTTTCCTTAAACAAAAGAATAGTTCTTGTGTTGCCTGCAACAAAAAGCTTGGTATTAATAACTGCTGGAGATTTAAATATGGGTGCAATTGGCTAATTGGGCCGTTCCCACGAGCGCGGAAATATATATCCTGGTGCTAGAAAGCAGTTGGGAGAATCCGACGGGGTTGTTGTCTTGGTGTAACTAAACCAATGCAGCCAGTGCGGTGCATTGGGGCCCGCGGTGCTTTTGGGGCCCACAGTAGAAAAACACTTAAAAAAAGGAAAAAGAAATGGCGATGGAAACTAAAATTAAAATTTTAAATGTTGTCCTAAAAAATTTAAGTTCGATTGCGGAGCAGGTTGTTGTAAATATGATGTGAATGCTAGTTTTTCTGAAATGTATTCTTAATGAACATAATTTCTAACTATTATTGTCACGGTGGCAACAGCGAATCATTTGTTCTCGAAATTAAAATTAATGAAGAATTTCCCCAAGGATTACCATGGAGTAAGAACGTCTATCAACGTAAGCGCTAAGAAACTGAAATGGGGGTGGGACAGCCCAGTGGTTTGCAGGCGGGGATTGCACTTGGACGACCTGGGAAAAGGCTCTGCCCAAATTGTCCCCGTCTTCACGGGAGTATAGACACGTTAAATATGTGGGACCGTACGGCCTTCAGCGAGATTACTGGTAAGATAAGTAGGGTACCGTCTGTGGATGCCGCACCCACTGGGCTCCGATCTAAATTGGTGGCACTGAACCGGTCGTCCAAACAGATACCTTCGGGTAAGTCGGACTGTCTGGGTCGAAGAAGGAGAAGCTGATAAAATAGATGTCTCAAAACTGATCGATAAATTCGCAAGTACTTAACCGAAACAAAAACTATTTCTGGGATTGAAATTTGTTGAAATTAATCGAAACGTTACGCCCAATCACAGAGAGTACTAGTAGAGCCAATAGATGGCTGAGAATAGAATTATTGAATCACTGAAAACATTAAAAGTATAGATACTTAATATTAGAGCCTCACACTGCTTTAAAACGCTCAATTACTTTAATTGTGGATACTTCTTAATTCACCGTCCACCAATCTCCCCAGTATACACCATATCTTTCAAAAGTCTACACTAATTGGTAATTTCCCACGAGCCTCAAAATACCCCCCTACCTTCACCGTTTTCTACACTCCCTACTTCCGCTGTGAGGCCCGTTGGGCGAAAAAAATAATTCCGTATGAAAAGGGTTTTGTATGATGCTTGTTAATGTCTATCGTTTGGAAAAGGGAAGTCAGTTTTTTATAACGTTTTCTGCACAGGAGAGGGCTATTATTAATGTTGGATTTGAATAAAGAGTTATTATCGCGATTTCAAGAATAGCCGTAACCCTTTCTCTGATACAGTGCAATTTTAGGGCAATTTTAGGACAAGTAGCAGGGTTGAATTCTCGCAACTAGGGAAGGAAATGCAAGTTCCTTTTTCAGGCCTGCGCCTGTTTTGGCTAGGTTATGAGTCCGGGCAAATGTTAGAAAGTCTGCGTGTGTGCCTATGTCTGTCTGTGCAATGTATGTATCCACTCTAATTTTAACAAAATTGTTTGAAATTTGATTCTTAAGTAATTTGCTAGTGACTAGATTAGGCATAATTGTAAGAAATACAGCTAGATTTTTTTCTTCTTTAGAGAAACCCTAAAAATCGCAATGAAAGAATAGAGATAATTAAATGAATCCAATAAACATTTACTTGTTTTACAAGTAATTAGTAAAGAGCTTTGCTGCACCAACCGGAACTCGAACCTTGGATCTCCGAACTGGCCAGCCGACGCTCTACTACCTCTGAGCTACTGGGACGAAATTGCAAGCTCTTGTCATCGAAGTGGGCTCTGCATTCTCCGCCCTCTATTGTCAGATTGTCGGGCAACACTAACTGATTACCTCCTGTTATTTTTATCTCAGGTTAGCCTCCTGCTATTTTTATCTCAGGTTAGCTTTCTGCTATTTTTACCTCAGGTTAGCCTCCTGCTATTTTTACCTCAGGTTAGCCTCCTGCTATTTTTACCTCAGGTTAGCCTCTTGCTATTTTTACCTCAGGTTAGCCTCTTGCTATTTTTACCTCAGGTTAGCCTCCTGCTATTTTTACCTCAGGTTAGCCATCTGCTATTTTTACCTCAGGTTAGCTTCCTGCTATTTTTACCTCAGGTTAGCCTCCTGCTATTTTTACCTCAGGTTAGCCTCCTGCTATTTTTACCTCAGGTTAACTTCCTGCTATTTTTACCTCAGGTTAGCTTCCTGCTATTTTTACCTCAGGTTAGCCTCCTGCTATTTTTACCTCAGGTTAGCCTCCTGCTATTTTTACCTCAGGTTAGCTTCCTGCTATTTTTACCTCAGGTTAGCCTCCTGCTATTTTTACCTCAGGTTAGCCTCCTGCTACTACTATTTTACCCAGGTTAATCCTGCGTGGGTGTTTTCCTCTCAATTTTGAAATAAACGCTTATTATTCCAGAGTCCACTGAATCCGTACTAGTTATACTAGGGTCACTTTCAGACCTCCGACATTTTGTACTAACCTACAGGGGTTTTTTTTAATTTTCGGGCGCCATTGTAAAGAGCCTTGCTGTCCCACCCGGGAATCGAACCCTGGATCTCCGAACTAGCCAGCCGACGAAATTGCAAGCTCTTATCGCCGAAGTGGACTCTGAAAATTTTCTGTGACAAAATGAATTAAATAGTAAATGTTATTACTCTAGAATAAACCGTTTCGAGTTATTTCATTTTAATGAAAATTTGGCGACTTGGACGGCATTTTAAAATGAAATGAAAGTAACTAAAATAAATAAAATTAAAATAATTTAAAATCTCAAAATTCAATGTAATTTCAAATAAATACCTTAGAAAAATAAGTATGGAAGTATTGTCATGTAAGTATCTATGTTATCAAAAATAATGAGTAAACTCATCATTTTTTTTTTCATTTTTTTTTTTGTAATTAAACATAAATATATTTTTTTTTACATTGGCAATAACTTGGTTATGCCGATGGATGAATTAAACTTACCAGTAAACTTACTATTAATACCATTAATCCATAGCATAGTTTAAGCAATCAATTTCCCCCATATACTGTAACCAATATTGTTAATAGAAAAATCTTTGTTTTCCATAGAAAATAAGGCGATGAAAAATTTTGAATAATTCGAGTTGTAATCTGAGCAATTGCAAAAGAACTTAATCAGTTCTAACTTCTCACATAATGTATCTACACGGAAAATTCGAAAACTATAGGTGAATTCATTCTTAAGCTATCGTGTCCACACACGTAAATAAATGTGTTTCCAAAAGTGTCTGAAAGGATTCAGGAAGTTTTACAGTGTGCTCATCTGTCAAAAACTCGTATTTGAATACTTTCGGGAAAGTAATACTTATTTTAGAAAGTAAAAATAACAGGATTAGCATTCAGAATAACAATTTCTGTTTAATATACCAAGAGAGTTGTATCACTTTTTACACATATTGGTCTTCATTCACGGGAAAACAGATAAAATGAAAAAAAAAAATTATTCAAATTATAATAAAATATATCTGTCCTTTTTATTTAAAAACATGATATTTCACATCAGTTCATTCGCACTGACATTTAAAATAACGAAATACGTTCTGTCTAACCAGCACACACTCAAAATTCTCCTCAACCTCAGTAAATCGCCACCAATTTTCATCCACAATCGAAATTACAAAAAATTACTATTCTGCAGACGATTTTGATATTTTGCATCAGTTCATTCGCACTAATAAATAACAACAGACAAATAAAATACATTCTGTTCATCGAACACACACTCCAAATTCTTCAACCTCAGTAAATCGACACCAATTTTCATCCACAATCGAAATTGCAAAAAATTATTTTTCTGCAGACGATTTCGATATTTTGCGTTCCCTGTTGAAAACAAAAGTAATTTTCAGTCATCAAAATCCACTTATTAGACGGATAGAAGGAAAGAAATGCAGAAAGACGAAATTTGCATTTAAGCACCGCCAACAGGTTGGAATTCGACCCACATTTTAAGGTATTGCACATTCCGTTCCGATGACGTTGCCGTATTCGCTGAGATGCCAGACGAATGCTAAAGAGTGTTCAGAGATCCGAGTTCGAATTATGAGGGGTTGATCGAAAGGTTTCGGTGGCAGTAGATCGTTAGGAAACTGGATATTCCGTTTATGGATAGGTAGAAAAATTATTTGATGGGAAGCCGGTCAAGTGCTGATTCATTCTCGTTCTGTAGTTTTGGACATAAACTGCGAATTAGTTTTATCACTTAGCAGAATTTTTTAACCGACGATTCGCAAGTTTTATTCAGTCCGCCATTTTGGTGTATTTCGAACATAATATTTTTATTCCTAAATTTGATTATATTCGTAAAAATTCAAGATATTATACGCAGAACAACATCTTATGATTGTATCGACAAAAATATGTAAATTATAATTATTTTTTATATAATATTTCTCGATTTTCAATTATTTTTCATTTTTATTTAAATGAATAATGTTATTTTTCTCAACCCAAAAATTTTCAATCGGATCACTTCAATAGATTTTATTCAATAAAATGTTTAAATTTCTGTTGATTTTGTCGAAATTTTCGCATTTTAAAAATAAATGGCCCCTTTCAGAAAATTCCGTACCGGCTTAAAGTCAAAAGCCAACGGGGCTGCTGCCGGGAGTGCCGTTACAGAGAGGCGCCAAAATCAATATTATTAATTTACAAATGATATGTGAATTTTTTGTTGTGATAATAAGTAGTAGAAGAAATTGCATTATATGATCGTGATGAATGCCGACTGTTATCGTTCGAACTAAAAATTGTGGAAGATAAAATTGCTTTAAATAGTCTAAACTGATATTTAAATATATATATATATATACTTACTTGTTTTGTGTATCTAAAAAAAGTGAGCATATTTTTTTAGAATTAAACTTTTTTCTTTGTTATTTTTGTTTAAATAGAAGCAGTTTTCATTGGGACGTTTTGGGGACTTAAGGGGACGGTGGACGCTAAAATTTTTTTTATTTATTTATTGACTTAGAAAGATGAAAATTTGTATAAATATTCTTCTTAACATTACTATATAAAATACAATACAATTTTTTTTCAATTTTATTATAATTTTGTATTTTTTTTTTTGTATTTTATTATATTTTTTTTTAATTTAATTTTTTTAACAAAAATTTGAAAATGCTCCTTGCGTGCCAGTTGTTCACATTTTTGATTCACTTTACATTATGATCACTCAAAAACACATTATGAACAAATTTGGGTATTCATTTTCAAATCCTTTAGAAAGTTAATTTTTTAAAAATATTTTTCTGCATTAAAACTTAATTTTCATCATTTAATTGGGTTATTATTCACTTTTAATTACCTTAATAAAGTCCAATTATAAAATGCATACCCAGTTTCATTAAAAAGTATGAAGGGTGTCTTACCAAATTTCATGCATCTCAAACAAAAATTAAGACGCATGGCGCATTTTAAAAATGTAAAACCTTTGAAAAGTCCATTTCGAAAGAAATGCATTTAACCCTTTGCTTACGGGTGGGGCAGCGTCCATCCCAAACGAAGAACCCCCCAAAAAGACAGGTATTTGACATACCCAATCCCAAACAGTTCGACCCCTCTTTGCAGACATTGGCGTCCATGGAAATCGCCGGCAGAAACATTGCATCAGCTGCAGCAGGGTCCTGAATGTAAAATATTTATGAGCTGGCCCTAGTATATCTGCTTAAATTTATTCTATTATTAGAACTATTTTTAGCCTTTTAAATGCAAATATTCTCCGTTGAGAGGAATGTGCTGATTATCGTCTGTAATAACTCCAATGTTTCCTTCTGCTGGGTCGTGTGTTTGGCGGGCTTTTGTGCTACCTCTCATTCACGCTATTCACGGTCTGTGAAATTTGCGTGTGGGATGCTTTTTTCCCTCCCTTCCTTCTTTCTTTTTTTGTGTCTTTGCTCTTTAGTGCGTTTCGTAACCCATCACTACGTTGTCATACTGATCACAGGGCGGAAATGTGCTTGCGGCTATTACTTCTTTTTTAGATTGATTTTTTTTTTTTATTCGTTTCTAATTACCAGTTTCTATGAAAGAAATCGAAATTTTTGCAGTTTTTAGTTTTTAAATAACTGGTTTCGATTTAAAGGGAGATATTGCCCTTATCAGCTTAAAAATCGTTGTTTGTAATGGAATTTTAAAATTTTTATGGCTGTATTATTTTTTCTTCAAACCAGTGGCGTCACTAAAGGGGAGGGGATTAAGTGTCATGACACCCCCTCCATATACACACACACACACTTAAGAACCCATCTGAACCCATTGAACTCCGAAGAAATTATATTTCCGACTTGCCCAAACTGTCCCCGTGTTCACGAGGCTGGTGGTATGGTCACTGTGGATGCTACAACTCCACTGGGTTTCGGTCTAAATTGGTTGCAAATTCTCGGCTGCCCAATCAGATACCTTACACCTTCCGGTAGATTGGACGGCTTGGATTGAAGAAGAAGAAATGATATTTGGGGAATGGGAAACACAATAATTAGTTATCCCATCTGCCCCCCCCCCCCCGTGTATTTTGGCGACCCTACTGCTTTAAAACATGTAAAAAATTTTTAATTTTAGGGTGTGTTGGCTTACTATCAATTACTGCAGAAACACATTTAATAAAAGTTTGGTAGAACATTTTATTTTTATGATAGAATAATTGCTAGTTTTAGAATGTGTGTCTGGTGATACAGGTATTGCGCGCAAGTTTTGATCAACTGTGACACATTCATTTCTAAACAGTTACCTTACACCTTTCTGGTAGGTCGGACGGTCTGGGTTTCAACAACATCAACAATATTCATTTCTAAGGAGGGTACGGTCCCTGTGGATGCCTCCCCCACTGGGTTCCGGTCTAAATTGGGTGGCACTTCCCGGCCGTCCAAACAGTTGCCTTACACCTTTCTGGTAGGTCGGACGGTCTGGGTCTCAACAACATTCATTTCTAAAGTTCTATTACAATTTTTTAAGAGGTTATATCTTAACCTCCACCTAAAATTACATCGAAGTTTGAAAAAAAAAAAAATTAATTTTGTGATTAAATTTTTAAAATATAAAAAAACATTGTCGAATTTTTTTAATAAAAATTTGTTGACAGATGTTTTTTTTTTTTTAATTTAGATGGAGTGCATAAATATGCACATAGTATAAGGGCATATACAGTTAAGATTCTGGGATAATTAGTTTTAATACTACAAGACGCGCATAGTTAGCCACAGTGCTCGCAAAGTTAGCTACAGTGCGCATATAGTTAGCTACAGTGCGCGCATAGTTAAAAGTATTAGTTTGGAGAAATACGATCGTACAAAATCAAGGAGGTTTGCTGGATTTGTGCTTGTATTGCTTCACCAATTTTATTGTAAAAGACGCTTACTTCTTTTCTTTCTATTTTGATAATAACTTTTTAAAATATTTTAACATTTTATTCAATAAGTTTAAAAAAACAACTTCTTTGAGCTTTTAAGGCCAACTTTGACTGCTACAGAGCTGCAGCAAACTTTGGCATCAAAACAAAATTCCAATTACCAAATTCACAAAATTCGATTTCTTTTAAAGTGAAAATAGACTACTACTTTCATTCTCCAAGCATTACAACCTTGAACTATGCAAGATCTATACGTAATTTAATTAAAGAGCCTATTTACCATACCAACTGATTTTTTAACTAAGCCAAGGAGAATCGGGAAGACAACGAAACATTTCAAATCCTGTTGTTCGCCCCACACTTAGCCAAGTAGTTCACGGAGGCCTTTGGAAGGCTTCCACCCTTTGACTCACGTCTTCCCGAAAAAGAAGCAATTTTGTTTACTGCTTGCTTTGGAACGAGGAATGCACAGAACAGCATTAAGCGGTTTTATAATTAAAATCGGACTTCACAAAACCTAATCGGGGCATAGGGTGGAGGAAGAATGTGAGAGTAATACTAGTTGTAAGAGTAAATGAATAATTTGTATAAATAGTGCTAGGTATTGACACAAAATAATGGTTTCATAGTTGCTGAAAAACATTTCTGTAAAATATGCCCCCTTTGTTTTAGATTTTTTTAGAGTAAATATGTTAAGTTGTTCTCGATAATACATGATACATGCTTAATGCATGTTTAGAAACTATTTTGATCTACTCTTCTCAAAATAACTAATTTTTATAGATATCATGACTCCTACATAGGGGGAGGAGGGACAACTATTCTGGCTAGTAAAAAAGTATATCAAAGCTTACAGATTGTTTTTTGTTTGCTGTTTTTGCTTCACTTTAATTTTATTTTATGTAAAAATATTTTTTAAAATTAAACTGGTATTTAATATTTAGTACATATATTGTTTTAATTTCTCATATTATTGTATAGCGAATATTATGCGGAAATTAGGACCAAATAGAATGTTTAGTAAGTCTCATGATTAGAACTTGAATTACTTGAATTTTAAGATTTTATGGCATTATTTCCAATGGAAAACAATGATAATTCCCGTAAAAATTACTATTTAATATGCAGGATTCCTAAAAAGTTTTTAAACACCGCATGAACTTTGCAAGGAAAAGCCGATGAGTGGACATGTCAGGTCTATCTATACTAAAGTGACCACGCCCGATTAAATAAATGCGACTCCAGGGTCTTTATTGGAGAATTCAAAAAGTTAGGATTACGAACTCGGTCATAAAGCAAAACAGAAGGAAAAATCAATTACGAAGTTGTAGGCCATTTTATAATGAGTACGAATCCACAACAGGAACGGTCATATTAATTCTCGAATTCGAATGTGTGTTGTTGATGAGGGAGGGCATTTTGAGCAAGCTGTATATCAGATTCTTGTTGTTATTTATTGTAGCATACCCGAGTAGGATGGCCATTCACCAAAAGCCCTATAGTATTAAATAAATGCTTTTTGTAACAGTTTTAGTACCGAGTGACACTCAACAATGCTCTGAAATTTCTCAGTTGGCTTTTGTCGTCTATCTCGTTTTGTTGAAGAGGCGATATCCTATTTTTACTTTCCCTGCAGTACATAGAAATGTATAGAGAAAGTATTGGATCCATGCCGAAAACCGCAACTCGAGTTTTCGACGGATCTACACGTTTCGAGACCTCTAAAATACGAAAAAACTATTTTTAGCGTGACATCTGTGTGTGTGTCTGTCTGTGTGTCTGTGCAGTGTATGTATCCACTCTAACTCAAAAACTAGTGGACCGAATTTCATAAAATTTGGTAGATAAGTCACTTGGATGTGACCCTGGTGCTGAATAGCTTTTGGTACGATTCGTAAAAACAGAACTCACCTTTTATTGCGAAATGGCCGGTAAAAATTTCATTTATCCGCTCTAGTTAAAATACTAATTGACCAAATTTCACAAAATTTGGTAAATAAGTTACTTGTGGAACACTCTGGTACTGATTCGATTTTATACGATTCGAAAAAGAACATCTGCTGTTTTTACGAAATGGTCCCCAAAAATCGCCAAAATCTAAAAAAAAAAAAAAAAAAAAAAAACTACGTATACTGAAATGTAACAATTAAATTCTTGTTTTATACGCAATTTTTGATGAGGAAAAGAATATAACACACTCCATTATACTTTAGGACTAACCGTTCTCAATCTAATGAATTATTGAAGAAATAAAGAAAAAATATGAATTTAAGTCTGCAGGGAAAATCATGTGCTGCCCACATCAGATTTTTACTTTCCCTGCAGTACATAGTAATGTATAGGGAAAGTATAAGATTCGTGTCGAAAATCGCAACTTGAATTTTCGACGGACCTGAACGTTTGGAGGTCTCTGGAACACGAAAAATCTATTTTTAGTCCGATGTCTGTGGTTGTGTCTGTCTGTCTGGAAATGTATGTATCCACTCTAACTCAAAAACTAATGTACCAAACTTCATAAAATTTTATAGGTAAGTTATTTGTGTATGACCCTGGTGTTAATTACATTTTAGTATGATTCGGAATAAAATAACTCACCTTTTTTGCGAAATGGCCAGCAAAAAATGTCTGTATACATTCTAGTTAAAAAAACTAATAGACCAAATTTCACAACATTTGGTAGATAAATCACTTGTGGGTTACCTTGGTGTTGATAAGATTTTGGTATGATTCAGAAAAAAAGAACCTGTCTTTTTTCTGCAATGGCTAACAAAAATCGGCAAAATCTAAAACAAAATATTACTTACGCTCAATTATATTAATTAAATTATTGTTTTATACATAATTTTTGACAATGAAAATAATAAGATCAGCCCCCCTTAGTCCAGGACTAGCCGTTCTCGAGATATTAGATTATTCTCGAGCTATTTTATTTTTTTCGCATTTTCGATACGCCACCTTTGAAAAAAATCTGATGTGGACAACACATGACTTTCCTTATATCATGCAATGAATTGACTACTTATACAGTAAAAAAAATAGATTATTTTTATAGTAGATATTTATATTATTTCCAAGATATTAAATTTTCGTCAATGAGTCGTCATTTTCATTAATTTAGCGTCATTTTTATCCATATGGCGAGTTTTTCGTTAATTTAGTAACGTTTCAGAAAGTCGCCAAGTTAGCGACATTCCACCAAATTCGTCACCAAAATCTCGCCAAGCGTTATGAACGGAGAAATAATTTATTCTTACAGCAAATAAATGACTATTGCCGTTCAAATAAAAAGTATTAATCAAAGTATATTTTTTCATGAATGGAACGAGCTAGATCCACGAGAATAATGTCACCAAATTTATCGCATGATATTACATATGAAAAGTGAACATGTGCCTCAATAGGAAATCTTTTTTTTTATTTTATATGATTTTTTGATAATTTTTTTTGAAAAATGTGCAATATCTCGAGAACGGTTCATGTTAGCGTTTTGAAATTTATATCAATCGTTTTCTAATGAAAAATTACATAAGAAATATCTATTTGCGTAACTTTATTAGAGGTTTTGATTTTTTGACGATTTTTTCAACATTTCACGCGAAAATTTAGGACGGTTCTGAACATTCGATTGCGTATAAAAACAATAGGCTTCCAGTGTTTACATACTGTAATTTTTGTACCAAATTTCATTCAAATCGGTCCATTCGTTCGTCAGTTATCATCTCCACAGACTCACTAACACACACACACACACACACACACTTTCACACACACACACATACTTTCGCACACACACACACACACAGACATCACTTCAAAAATGTTCGATTCGTGATCAGGGATGCTTGAAACGTGGTCCCCCGTCGAAAACTCGAATTCGAATTTTCGACCCCGTCACAATACTTTCCTCATACATTATTGTATATAAGGAAAGTAATAAGTCCAGTTACCAAATGCAAACGAACATTGAATGAAAAGTGCCAATTCAGTGTAATTTAAAATAATGTGCAATTAAACTCAATTTAATGAATTATTGAGTAAATAAAGAGATCGTGAATATGAGTCTGCAGGAAGAGCCATGTGCTGCCCACATTAGATTTTTTAATTCTCCGCTAGGGGTGCTGTAATCGCTTTCCGATCAGGCATGGTCATTTTTCTATAGATAGACATAACATGTCCACTCGCGAACCTTTCCTTACAAAGTTATTAGGCTGTTTAAGAACATCCCTGTGAATCCTGTATAGTTGCCCTAATTAACTTTCATGCTTCATAAAATCCGATTCTCCCAAAGACGTGTATAACATGTTTTTTTTAAATCCCTCATTCTGATCGAAAAGGTGTAGGAAGTCTTATTGTAACTCAATCTTTCATCTCATCTTCACCTTGTTCTTCGACTTCCCTCTAGCAAGAAACAATACCTCACAGTTAAACTTGTTCCCGGTTGTTCACTGACCCGTTGGATTGTGGCCACTTCCGAATTAGCAAAGGCAATGGCTATTTGCCGAGTTGAGTTGAGAAGTTACGGAGTTGCCTCTCTTCGGTAGATTAACCCGAATGCCATTTAAGCAAGTTTTACGAGTACAGAACTTCATGTTATACTTTGTGTCTGAGATGTTCTACAAGCGCTACTAATAGGCGCTTCTGTTATCGGCCATTTTTATGTTTTTATATCGTGCAAATAGGATTATGTTGAGTTTTGGATTATATTTATGCTTTCTAAAATTTATTTTACTGTTACTCGGTCTGCTTTATAATATTAGTCACGAATTATAAATTATGCTAATCTGTTGAGTATTAAACTGATGAAATAAAATGATTAATAGCAATTTCTAAAGCCATTGTTTATTTAATTCGTGCTTTTATTCAGTCATTTTTTAGTTTAGAGGCTCAAATAAGGATTAAGACCCGTTTGTTTTGGCTCCTGCAACAATCGGATCCCCCTTTTTTGCTGAGGTTCATATAACGATTGGGTCCCCTTTTTTTCTGAGATTCATATAACGATTAGGTCCCCTTTATTTTTTAGGTTCATATAACGATTAGGTCCCATTTCTTCAGAGGTTCATATAACGATTGGGTATTGGATCCCTTTTTTTCTGAGGTTCATATAACGATTGGGTCCCCTTTTTTTCTGAGGTTCATATAACG
Source organism: Amaurobius ferox (assembly GCA_951213105.1). Taxonomy (NCBI): domain Eukaryota; kingdom Metazoa; phylum Arthropoda; class Arachnida; order Araneae; family Amaurobiidae; genus Amaurobius; species Amaurobius ferox. The sequence continues at coordinate 28,976,047 of OX578153.1, forward strand.
ATTAGGTCCCCTTTATTTTTGAGGTTCATATAACGATTAGGTCCCCTTTCTTCAGAGGTTCATATAACGATTGGGTATTGGATCCCTTTTTTTCTGAGGTTCATATAACGATTGGGTCACCTTTTTTTCTGAGGTTTATATAACGATTGGGTATTGGGTCCTTTTTTTTAGGTTTATATAACGATTGGGTCACCTTGAAAGTGAGAAAACAGTTAGAAGGGAATTGGAGACAGGCAGACAGACGGACATTTCAATTTATGTAGAACCTTTCCAAAGATACTCATCAAAATTTCATGACATTTGATACAGTCGTAATGGTGATACAAACAGATAGGTTTGCAATTTTGTTTATATAGATTATTTTTTTAATTACATTATCTTGTACTCAAATCGTAGAATTTCAATTTTCGAGAACATTAATTGCTGAAAACCTGCTTATTTAATATATACTGCTGGCCATCTAAAATGCAACACCATGAAAGACAAGAGATATCAAAGCCAAATTTATTGGACAAAGAACATAAAGTACAAGGATGAATTGATTGAAATACAGCCCCGGACTTGCGGAACACGAAGAAATCAGTATTTTGTGCAGCCGCCATGGCTGACAATAACTGCTGCTACACGCCTCGGCATTTAAAGAAAGAGACTTTGGATGTGTTCTTGGGGTATGGCAGTCCATACTGCTTCCACACATTGCCAAACTTCACCTATCGTAGCAGCTGGTGGTGTTTGCTGGGCCAGTTGTTTGCCAATCATCGACCAGGCGTGTTCAATAGGCGACAGATCTGGAGAACGGGCGGGCCAAGGGAGCAGTGGAACTTGGTGGGCACTGAAGAAATGCTGAACGATATGTGCCATGTGTGGTCTCGCATTGTCCTGTTGAAACTTGGCCGCAGACAACCCTTGAAGGTAAGGTAAGACAACAGGCTCCAAAGTTTTAGAAATGTAGCGGTGGCTGTTGAGTGTACCGTCAATGCGTATTAGGGGGGTGCGGGAGTAAAATCCAATGCCACCCCAAACCATAACGCCAGGTGAAGGACCGGTATGGCGATGCATAATGCAAGAGTTAGGCGCACATGATTTGCATATGAGTTAAAATTCTAATCATTTGTATTTCCTATCGAGGTCTACGTATGGTGCAAATTTCATGCTTATTGGATGCTTCCTTCATGGTGTTGCATTTTGGATGGCCAGTAGTATATGTTAAAGTAAAAAAAAAAAATCTGTAAGTTCACGAAGATGATGTTAAATCTATTCTTGGTGCGACAAGGTGCTAATGTCATAATTTAAAACTATTACAGAATGCTCCATTTGCCCTGACAGCTGATTTAGTGTTTCTAGTCACTTTTTACCAAACTCCATGCCCACCTGAGTGACAGCTTGTTTTGGCAGCTCACGGGTCGAAATCGCTGCCGGTACTTCTTAAATTCCGCGATTACATTTGTCAACCCCACGAGATATGACTGCTGGAGAAATATCGCAGCTTTTTTTAACGCAGCTGTCGCTAATGGAGCAGTTCCGAACTTTACGTATTTCACGATTTAAAAAACGGTGTCTTTCTGGGGTTGTTTTTGGCACGGTCTGCATGATGTTCTAGAGTTGTTTTTGAAGAAGTTGACACTGTACATAGTGATTAAGTTATAGATATGGATGTTTTGAAAAATATATTTTTTTTTTCACTGCTCTTACGCAAATCCTGTTTATCCGGATGTTGCTGTTTATACGGTTAATCCTATTTATATGGATACGTATTGTTTTGCGTATAGTATTTTACGTATAGACTTGCGTATAGTCCTACTTACGTATAGCCTTATGCATAATTGTTCTTATGTATGCTACCTTAGTTCTTACGTATAGTTCTTTACGCATAGTCTTTCTTATGTTCTTACGTATTGTCCTTTAGGCATAGTCTTACGTATAGTCTTTTATGTATAGTCTTGCGCATGTTCTTACGTATAGACCTTTATGCATAGTCATAAGTATGTTCTTATATATTGTCCTTTATGCATAGTCTTACGTATATTCTTACGTATAGTCCTCTATGCATAGTCTTACGTATGTTTCTATGTTGAAGGCCCAGACCACACGACCAACCCAGGGGGTTTATGGTATCAAGTTGTGTGGCCGGGTATGTTTCTATGTATAGTTCTTTATGCATAGTCTTACTTATGTTCTTACGTATAGTCCTTTATGTATAGTCGTACTTATGTTCTTACGCATGTTCTTACGTATAGCCCTTTATGCATAGTCTTACGCATGTTCTTACGTATAGACCTTTATGCATAGTCATAAGTATGTTTTTACATATTGACCTTTATGCATAGTCTTACTTATGTTCTTACGTATAGTAGTCTATGCATTTAGTCTTACGTATGTTTCTATGTATAGTTCTTTATGCATAGTCTTACTTATGTTCTTACGTATAGTCCTTTATGCATAGTCGTACTTATGTTCTTACGTATGTCCTTACTTATTTCACATCTTCTCCTCCCTAGAACGACCAGCCCCACACTTGAGTGGTATCCGTCACCCTGTACGGGGCGGTCCTACGTACATACACAATTATTGAAATATTTGTACTTTCTCATACTATTGTACAGAAAACGTTTTGTTTTCCTGAAATTTTTCGAATTCGAGATTTTGACAAAAAAAAAAAAAATCTTTCAAATCCCCTAAACGTATTTCGAACGCTTTTGGAAAATAATATCTTCTGTATGTATGTCTATGAGGTGTGGACACGTTAACTGACAAAAGAAGGGACTTACCACTACCAAATTTTAAATATACATGCATTATGTGATAAACTGGAACTAGATAAAACTTTTAGTAATTTCCATGATTAAAATCCGAATTCAAAGATTCGAAATAAAATTCTTAGCATTGACCCAATATTAGCAGCTAATAGAGACTCAATACTGGACCAATATGACAATAAGACCATTTTGACAATTTTGGGTCAATGTCGACTGGTTATTTATAGCCAATATTGGCGTACCGATATATACCCAATATTTAGCTAGCTTTGATTATCTATGTATTTCAAATATTGAAAATACTTCCAATATTCTCGTAATATTTTAATGCCCATATCTAGCCAATATTGGCGATCCTCAATATTGACGTTACACTAAAAATATTTCCAATGAAGCTCCGAGATATGCAATATTGACCCAACATTGGCATGCTCCTTGGTTTGAACTTAGCGATGAGTGTTAATGAAAAAAATCTGATGTGGGCAACACATGACTTTCTTTATATAATGCAATGAATTTACTACTTTTACAATAAAAAAATAGGTTTTTCTTATAGTAGATACTTATATTCTTTCCAAGATATTGAATGTTCGTCAATGAGTCGTCATTTTCATTGATTTAGCGTCATTTTTATCCATTTGGCGAGATTTTCGTTAATTTAGCAGCATTTAAAAAAATCGCCAAGTTGGCGATATTCTGCCAAATTCGTCGCCAAAATCTCGCCAAGCGTTATAAACGGAGAAATAAGTTATTCTTATAGCAGATAAATGACTATTGGTGTTCAAATACAAAAGTATTACTCAAAGTATTTTTTCTCATGAATGGAACGAGCTGTCCACGAGAATGATGTCACCAAATTTATCGCATGGCATTACATTTGAAAAACAGTGAAAAGGTTTCTTAACAGTTAATATATTTTATTTATTTAATGGAATTTTTGATAAATTTATTTGAAAAATGTGCAATATCTCGAGAACGGTTCACGCTAGCGTTCTAAAGTTTATGTCAATCGTTTTCTAAGGAAAAATTATATAAGAAATGTCTATTTGCGCAACTTTAGTAAAGCTTTTGGTTTTTTGATGATTTTTTCAAAAATTCACTTGAAAATTTAGGGGGGTTCTGAGCATTCGATAACGTTTAAAAGCGATAAGCTTCCAGTCTTCACGGATTGCGATTTTTGTACTAAATTTCGTTTGAATCGGTCCATTCGTTCGTCAGTTATCGTCTCCACAGGCTCACTGACACACACACACACACACACATCACTTCAAAAATGTTCGATTCGTGATCAGGGATGCTTGAAACGTGCTCTCCCGTCGAAAACTCGGATTAGAATTTTCGACTCCGTCACAATACTTTCCTTATACATTATGTATATAAGGAAAGTAATAAAAATTGTTTATATTAGCATATATAGTTTAAATGCATCCAATACATTGGCGTGATTAAAATTTTGCCAACTTGAGAAAATAATTTTTTAAGGAACTTTTACGAAATATCCCAGAAAATAAAAACTTGGGTACGAAATCTGAAAATGATTCATATTGTTTTTGTTCTGATATTCATCACAACATAAGTAGAACTAAATTAAATGTATTATGAATGTCATGTGGTGACAACCATTCCAAATCTTTACATGAAACATAGTCCAACTCATTATAGTATCATTTGAAATACATTGACTTATCAGACATTGCATCATGGACATTCATATCAAAACACACACAGCTAAATGTCAAACAATCATAAAGAAAAATGTAGTTTCTTCAGCTAGTAACTTTTGAGATTAAAAGAGAAACGATGATATTGCAAGTACAGGTATCGCATTGCTTCGTCTGTGACATTTCTGCGATAAAAAGTTTCCTCTTTTATCAGCACCTGAATAAGAGGAATGTATTGTCGGCGTTTACAATTCGATTGTGCTGTCAACCTGCATCAAAAAATGAAATATTTCTGATAAAGAATTGAACAGCATTAGAAACGCATGTCTTTGTAACATAAATTTAAATCGATCTATTTGTTTGAAATTTATAATAAATTATACATATTCTTGCATATATTAATCTTGATTTTTCCTGGTTAAGCTATATAATAATTGTCTAATATGTATTTGTCCGTCCAGAGAGGCTTCAACATACTTATAGTGCAAACTACTAGACAGAACCTAACGAGACAGGGGGGTTGATGAAAGAGGGGGGGGGGGGGGGGGGAGGAGCCGAAAAGTATTTCCAAGACCTGAAGAAGCCCCCGGTGACCTAAAGAGCTGAATATTTGTCTACTTATATTATCTTCCGCGGGATAGAACAGAGCCGAATTTTTTATTCTACTGGTGGCGTAGAGAATGGAAAGTTTTAAAATATATTTTTTCAAATTCTCCAGAATCTTTCCCCTCCTTCAGTAATTTAGGCTAAATATTTGTGTATTTATAATATTGCATTACAGTATAGTATAGTAAGTATCATCAAATATATAACACATGGCAAAAGAATTGGCGAAATATCGCCAGCACGACTTTTTTAATGTGGGGCCACATTAATGAAAAAAATAACGCCAAAATTGACCTTTTCGTATGTCACAAAATCAATCAGTCAGTTAGGTTAGTGCGTATTATTATGATTTCATTCAGTTTTCGTGCATATAATATTCATATGCACACATACAACCATACACAAAAACTAAAAAATCTGATGTGGGCAACACATGACTTTCCTTATATAATGCAATGAATTTACTACTTTTACAGTAAAAAAAATAGCTTTTTCTTATAGTAGATACTTATATTCTTTCCAAGATAATGAATTTTCGACAATTACTCGTCATTTTCATTGATTTAGCGTCATTTTTATCCATTTGGCGAGATTTTCGTTAGGCAACATTTCAAAAAGTCGCCAAGTTGGCGATATTCCGCCAAATTCGTCGACAAAATCTCGCCAAGCTTTATGGACGGAGAAATAAGTTATTCTTATAGCAGATAAATGACTATTGGCGCTCAAATACAAAAGTATTACTCAAAGTATATTTTCTCATGAATGGAATGAGCTAGATCCACGAGAATGATGTCACCCAATTTATCGCATGATATTTTATATGCAAAGTGAACATATTTCTCAACAGTTCATATTTTTTTTAATTTATGGGATTTTTTGATAAATTTATTTGAAAAATATGCAATATCTCGAGAACGGTTCATGCTAACGTTCTAAAGTTTATGTCAATCGTTTTTTAGTGAAAAATTATATAAGAAATGTCTATTTGCGTAACTTTATTAAAAGTTTTGATTTTTTGATAATTTTTTCAAAATTTCACACGAAAATTTAGGGGGTTCTGAACATTCGATTACGTTTAAAAACAATAAGCTTCCAGTATTCATGGATTGTGATTTTTGTACCAAATTTCATTCGAATCGCTCCCTTCGTTCGTGAGATATCGTCTCCACAGACTCACTGACACACACACACACATACTTTCACACACACACACACACACAGACACAGACATCGCCTCAAAAATGTTTGATTCGTGATCAGGGATGCTTGCAACGTGCTCTCCCGTCGAAAACTCGAATTCCAATTTTCGACCCCGTCACGATACTTTCTTTCTAATATTATATTTATGTATATAAGGAAAGTAAAAAGCGAATATAACTAAAGTTATATTCGCTTTTTCAGTGTTTGTGCATTAGTTTTTACCCATATATTGTCAAACAATATGCAAGAATTCTTAGACATACATAATTCTAAAGATATATTTAATTGAGTTTATGTATAAGCAATTTACAGATATTATGTAAAATACTTTAGCCACTTACAAATACTTTAACAGCTTACAAGCCTTTTATTGACATCTACTTACTCGTAACTATGGAAACATATCTTGTTTAGGAGCAATGCTGATAAAGAGAATACCCAAAGAATTTCTTGTTTTTCTTGTTTGAGTGTTGTTGCATTGTGTTTAACAATGAAAAATATTTTTGTTTTCTAATCAGATATCTAAAGTATTCTGTCATCAGTTCCAAATAAAATGTAATACTACAAGATTATTACGGAATATCTGGAACGCGTAGCTCCACTTGATTGTCTCATATATTTATTTTATCATAATCTGTATTAAAATGTAAAAGTAGTATATTTTTGTGAGTAAGATTTTTATTTTTAAGTTGGCAACTGGTCATTTAAGACGAATTATTCGGTGAATTTAGCTGATTTATGATACCTGCTTTTCAATACCTGCTATTTTAATACTCATTAATGGTTAGAATATTTTTTGAAGTTGGTAACAGACAAAAAAAAAGTGTACTCTTCTGCAGGATGAAAAGAAGGAGAATTAAGCTCAGCTACATCCAGAGAGAGTTGCACTAGTAACACAGAAAAGATGGCGTTGACCTACAATAAATAAAATTAAATTAAATGCAAGGAGTTTTTCCTATTTTCCTTTTCTTCTTGCTATAAATTCTATTCTGTTGAAAGAAGCTGTTTTTGCTTTTGAAATCTGCAGATATCTATAATAACTTTTTTCCTGTTCAAATGAAGCTCTATATTTTAGTTTACAGCAATTAAATGTAGGTAAAAATTAAATTAAATGTTGGTTTAAATGTATTGGTAAACACTTATATCTTGAGAATGGGCCATGTTAGCGTTCTATAAATTCATTCACTTTCAAATAAAAGATCACATATATAATGTATACTTCATAACGTTTTAATATAATTATTTTTATTTATTTATTTTTTTTAAATTTTGATAAAACATATTTTTGAAAATCTGAGGACTTTCTCCTTGTCCTTATACTTAAAAGTTTAACTTTGCTAGATTAAAAGATTTAAGGTGTTATTACACGGAGCAATTCCTCCCAGTAAGTTTTCAGCAACACCATACATTTCAATTGGAAGAAATCTTGCCGCCGAAATTTTTCGAACTCGACAATAAAAACTGCTCAGTTTCTAAGCACGAACCAATCAGAGGACGATAAGATTCGACGTCACTCTGCTCCGCCTTTCTTCTCCCCATTTGCATTCGCGATGGCGACTGCAAGCACGTCGCAAGCAGCTCAACTACGTTCGAATCTGGAAATGGAAAAAATAATAATAGAACTTCTACCAAATTACAGACACCTGTGGGATATAAAAGATTCGAATTATGCGGGGGGAAAACATTAAAAAATACTTCCTGGAATGAAATTGATTGCAATAGAGAGGAGGGGCCTAAAGTATGATTGACGGGCGGAGTTGCCGAAGTTCTGCAATAAAAATTGCCCTGTGTAATAACACCATTAGTTGAGTTAAAACTGCGTTATATCATCATGTTGCTACTTTCCATCTGATCTTGATGGATTTGGCACTTCCCATCTAAACTTGGTGAATTTGGCACTCCTCATCTAAACTTGATGGATTTACTACTTCCCATCTAATTGTAATGGATTTCTTCTTCAATCTTATTCTGATGGATTTAAACATATAAATGTATAACTATTCACTTGTAATATAATACAAAGCATAACTACTCGTTTGTCACTTGAATTTCCAACTCCTGTTTGGAAAATCCAGGCAAGATAGTTGTCTTGTATTCGCCTTGAAAGCGGTTGGCTCATGTTGAAAGAATATCACCTTCAAGTTGATTAACATGAAAAAAAATGTTTGCCTTGAATTATCACTAAGTGACATGATCTACAATACGTTCATTGTGCGCAGTGTCAAACTGTCTGGCTCTCTGAGAGAAACACTTCTCAAATGAAGCGTGCACTTTTCACCTTGCCAAGATCAACAAAAACACCTTTCTCAAATTTTTTCTCTTGCAGACAAACGACACCATAAATTACCCCATTAGCAACTGCTACTGCAAGAAAACTTAAGCCATCTTTTGGTTCTCGACAAATGTAAATGTGGAATTTGAGGATTATAGAGATGTTTTCTGTCTGTTGGCTGGCCAAAACAAACGTCAACTTGCACCCTTTGAAAGATATACCAACTAAGACCACTGGATTCAAACTATACCAACTAAAATCTTTGGTTTGGAAACCAGAAGTTGAATTTATTTCTTTGCTATTTGTTCTTTAGAACATAGCGTTAATTGTTATAAATGTTTGTCGTTTATATTGGTCTCCTTGGTGAAGTTTGAGTTAACAACTAAGGAATGTAAACTCTTGATGTGCTAAAATAGAAACGGTTTAGATATTGAGTTGTAAATTCGGGCAAAGTTTATTTTGGTTAAGCAAACAAGAATGATTTATCAGTTCACTGCTCTTAATTATCTGAGCTTTAAAAGCGCTTTATTAGCTTTTGACGGAAATGAATTCTATGTTTGAGGTATCCGGATAAAATCGGAGCTTTACGAAAAATGTAAAACTTTTTGATGCTTATATATTCGAATCTAAGATATAACATGCAAACAATTATACATGTTTTATCGGAGCCAACGGCCCTACTGTGCTGAAAGCACCGGTTCTCGTTAGATCACCGAAGTCAAGCAGCATCGGGCGCGGTTAGTACTTGAATGGGTGACCACCTGGGAACACCGCGTGCTGTTGGCACATTTCGGGCGCGGTAGCCTGGTGGTTTGCGCGCTGGATTTGCACGCTGCCACAACTGCAGCCGTGTTCATACGGAGTACGATCACGTTAAACATGTGGGTCCGTAAGTCCTTCCGAGGGGTTGGTGGTAGGGGAAGGAGGGTACGGTCTTTGTGGATGACTCCCCAGTGGGTTCCGGTCTAAATTGGGTGGTACTTTCCGGCCGTCCAAACAGCTACCTTACACCTTTCTGGTAGGTCGGACGGTCTGGGTCTCAACAACATATTTTATCGGAAATAGGGTACCATTTCTGAATATAAAAAAAACATAATTCCAATATTTTGAACTTTGTTTTTTTAAAAGAAATTAAATGCTTTGTCGACCGAGTTTTCGCTTCACTATGCTAACTTTCACTGAAAATACCTTCTAAATTATAAAAAATAGATATAAATTGCAAGCGACAGAAATGCCTCAAATCCAATTTCTAGATATACCCTTTATATTTACAAAACCTTTTATAGTTTTTAAGCAATCCTCTTGTCAATTTGAAGATGATTGATGATAATTTTTCATTTTTACTTCCTCATACTATAGAAGAAGTATAGAGAAAGTATTGTTTCATGAAAATACTATAGAAGATTATTTCTCTTTACTATAGAAGAAATATAGAGAAAATATAGTTTTCATGAAAATTTACTATTTCTATATTTTGATGCCAATATACAGGGTGTCCAGTGCTATCGGTGCCCAATGGCTATTTCCTCAACCGTTAGTCACATAGATATACTTCCAATTACAAAAATGTTTTAAATTTTAAAATCTTTTATCTTAGAAACAGTTTAAATCAATAAATGCATTTCTGAGAGAAATACGAAATATAAATTTTTATACGGTTCCCCGGTCCTACGAATTATATTTAGGAAAATCATCCTCATACAATTTCATGCAAACTAAAAAAAAAATCTTTCTTTTACGACCAAAATTCACCGAGTTATGAAACATTAAATTTTATGACTTAAGTCGCTTGTCCACGCATAAAAATATCCCGCTTCAGGCAACCAACCAATCAGGGACCGTATTGACCATTTCTCAGCAAAAAAGTGCTCCAACTTTAAACAGCTATAAGTCGGTCAATTTTGGTCGTAAAAGGATGATTTTTTTTTTTATTTTGCATAAAATTGTATAAGGATCATTTTCCTAAATATAATTCGTAGGACCGGGGGACTGTATAAAAATTTATATTTCGTATTTCTTTCAGAAATGCATTTATTGATTCAAACTAATTCTAAGATAATAGATTTTAAAATTTAAAACATGTTTGCAATTGGAATCATATCTCTGTGGCTAACTGTTGAGGAAATAGCCATTGAACACCGATAGCACTAGACATCCTGTATATTTTACGACCTTCTGAGCACATTTTGACTATTTTTAGAGTGATTTCCATATGTCTGTCTGTAGTCGATTTATTTGTACACGATAGCTCCCACAAATATCATGAAACTTTATATCCGGATTTGTTATTGAAAATCTAGAACTAGATAGAATTTCTTAAAATTCCAGGGAAACTTCGAGATATATTCTAAACTTTATATTTCCTTAACATGGCAGAATAGGACAAAATTTGACATAGTTATTGCATACAAGGGGTTATTTATAGCTTAATGATCACGAAACTTAACAGTTTCAATCATTGTAGTGAAAATTATAGCAATACAATTTTTTGCATTTGTGACGTCATTACCCCCCCCCCTCGGGGAAAGGGGGAATTAGCCCCCAAGGGGTACATTGCCGAACTTGCCAGCAATCAAAAGATTTTTTCAAGCCCTTTCAAATGAAGGGTAACATGGTATAATTGTGATCATTTGGTTCAATAACAGATTTTTCAAATTATTTTCTTACAAAATTTGCATAAAAAAAAATACAAGCTATTACTTTCCTTATATACATAATGTATAAGGAAAATATTGTGACGGGGTCGAAAATTCGAATTCGAGTTTTCGACGGGGGGGGGGGCACGTTTCAAGCATCTCTGATTACGAATCAAACATTTTTGAAGTGATGTCTCTGTGTGTGTGTGTGTGTGTGTGTGTGTGTGTGTGTGTGTGTATGTGTGTGTGTCAGTGAGTCTATGGAGACGATAACTGACGAACGAATTGACCTATTCGAACGACATTTGGTACAAAAATCACAATCCATAAACACTGGGAGCCTATTGTTTTTATACGCAATCGAATGTTCAGAACCCCCCCCTAAATTTTCGAGTGAAATTTTGAAAAATCGTCAAAAAATCAAAACCGCTCATAAAGTTATGCAAATAGACATTTCTTATGTAATTTTTCATTAGAAAACGATTAACATAAATTTTAGAACGCTAACATGAACCGTTCTCGAGATATTGCACATTTTTCAAAAAAATTATCGGAAAGTCATATAAAATAAAAAGAATATATTTCCTATTGAGAAACATGTTCACTTTTCATATGTAATACCATGCGATAAATTGGGTGACATCATTCTCGTGGTTCTAGCTCGTTCCATTCATGAAAAATATGCTTTGAGTAATACTTTTGTATTTGAACGCCAATAGTCATTTATCCAATAGTAAGAATAACTTATGTATCCGTCCATAACGCTTGGCGAGATTTTGGCGACAAATCTGGCGGAATGTCGCCAACTTGGCGACATTTTTTATTGTTGCCAAATTAAAAAAATCTCACCAAATTGATAAAAATTACGCTAAATCAATGAAAATGACGACTAATTGAAGAAAATTCAATATCTTGGAAAGAATATAAGTATCTACTATAAGAATAACATTTTTTTAAACTATAAATGTAGTAAATTCATTGCATTATATAAGGAAAGTCATGTGTTGCCGACATCAGATTTTTACTTTCCTTATATACATAATGTATAAGGAAAGTATTGTGACGGGGTCTAAAATTCGAATTCGAGTTTTCGACGGGAGAGAACGTTTCAAGCATCCCTGATCACGAATCAAACATTTTTGAAGTGATGTCTGTGTGCGTGTCTATGTGTGTGTGTGTGAAAATATGTGTGTGTGTCAGTGAGACTGTGGAGAGGATAACTGACGAACGAATGGACCGATTCGAATCAAATTTGGTACAAAAATCACAATACGTAAACACTGGAAGCCTGTTGTTTTTATACGCAATCGAATGTTCAGAACCCCCCTAAATTTTCAAATGAAATTTTGAAAAAATCGTCAAAAAATCAAAATCTCTAATAAAGTTGCACAAATAGACATTTCTTATGTAATTTTTCATTAGAAAACGATTAACATAAATTTTAGAACGCTAACATGAACCGTTCTCGAGATATTGCACATTTTTCAAAAAAAATATCAAAAAGTCATATAAAATAAAAAAATATATTTCCTATTGAGAAACATGTTCACTTTTCATATGTAATACCGTGCGATAAATTGGGTGGCATCATTCTCGTGGATCTAGCTCGTTCCATTTATGAAAAAGATACTTTGAATAATACTTTTGTATTTGAACGCCAATAGTCATTTATCCAATAGTAAGAATAACTTATTTCTCCGTCTATAACGCTTGGCGAGATTTTGACGACAAATCTGGCGGAATGTCGCCAACTTGGCTACATTTTTAATTGTTGCCAAATTAAAAAAAATCTCGCCAAATTGATAAAAATTGCGCTAAATCAATGAAAATGACGACTAATTGAAGAAAATCCAATATCTTAGAATATAAGTATCTACTATTAGAATAACATTTTTTTAACTATAAATGCTGTAAATTCATTGCATTATATAAGGAAAGTCATGTGTTGCCCACATGACTTTGTGTTGCCCACAGATTTTTTACAAATGAATTCGTATATGAGGTTGTCGAGTTAAGACATACATACTTCCATTAATTGGAGTTTGAAACACGTATCTTAAAAACAAAAACTGCTAGTTACAAACGGTAATGGAGTAATTTGCAGCTCTTTAAAACCTTTATAAATACATTGTACTTAGATTTCGGATCTGGTTCCTAGTTTTTGAAATCCCCTTGACCAGATCCCTTGATATCCACTACACGCGACGAAACTTGCATAGACTTAATGAGCTAGTAACTTTAAAAAATTATGTTTTGTTTTAATTATTGTTGAGAACGCGCAATATTACTTTCCCTGCAATACATGGTAATGTATAGGGAAAATATTGGAATCATGCCGAAAATCGCAACTCGAGTTTTCGACGGATCTACCCGTTCCGAGACCTCTAGAATACGAAAAAACTATTTTTAGCGTGGCGTGTGTGTGTCTGTGTGTGTGTCTGTTTGTCTGTGCAGATTTTGTATCCACTCTAACTAAAAAGCTATTGGACTGCATTTCTTAAAATTTGGTAGGTAAGTCACTTGTGGGCGTATCTGGTGCTGATTAGTTTTGGGTACAATTCGGGATAAAAGAACTCTCCCTTTCTTTTTGCGAAATGGCCCGCAGAAGCTTGTATCCACTCTAGCTGAAAAACTAATGGACCGAATTTCACAAAATTCGGTAGATAAGTCACTTGTGGGACACCCTGGTGCTGACTAGATTTCGGTACGATTCGGAAAAAAATAACCTGCCTTTTTGCAAAATGGCCCGCAAAAATCACCAAAATCTAAAATAAAAAACTATGTATGCTCAAATATATCCATCAAATGCTTGTTTAATGCGTAATTTTTAACGAAGAAAAGAATAAGATCAACCCCATTACACTGGGACTAGCCGTTCTCGAGATATTTTAGTTTTTTCGTATTTGCTCTACACCACCTTTGAAAATAAGTCCAGTTATCAAATGAGAACGAAAATTGAATTAAAAGTGAATTAAATTTAATTAAAATAAAGAGAACGTGAATACGTGATTTTTTTTTTTAAGGAACGTCTGCAAGGAAAATCATATGCTGCCCACAACAGATTTTTTCCTTTTGTGGATCCTGTTTCGTCTGTCTCGAAGGCCAGGCGAAGAAAAAACGGTCTATGACGTCAGCATGACTTGAGGATGAAGTATGCCCAGGGTTGCCTGGATTTCCCAGTTAGAAGAAGGGTTGCCAGATTTTATGATTTATCGCGAATTTGGCGACTTCCGGGATGTTCCAGAAACTTCTCGATAGAACAATTATTCTTTGAGATATAGAGATTTCCAGAAGTTTCTATAGAGAGACTAAAAAGTCGTTGTTGTTGAGTTGACGAATTGACGTGACACGAACTACATTGGACTGTGATTTTTATCAATGTTTTGAGAATAGTAGCAGCTGTTTTGTCAAAGTATTTCCGCCAGTATTTTGAGAATAATATCTCTTATTCTGTGAAATTAGTGGAACATTTAAGTGCTGATTGACTGTATATTGTTCCTGTTTACTTTGTGCTTGTAATTAAATGTAAGTTATCCAGAAACTTGGACTCGCTCTTATACCCTGTGTATACACTTACGATTCAGAGGATGCTTTCCTAACATTATATATCTTGTCTTAGTTACTATAAACCCATATTATCTGCTGTAGTCGAAACAAATGAAACTGAAGACAACAAATATAATTATTAAAATTTATTGGAGTTTTATTTTAAGACATCATTCACGTGAAACCATTTCGGCTCCATTGACCTGAAGCCAAAAATTGGTGCATACTAATTTCTAAAAGTGTTATACACACTAATTTTTAAAATGGGATGCTCATACCATCTATTCAAATTCACTTTGTAACAATACATATTTCAAGGTTGATAGTAATCTCTAAATTTTGAATGCAATCAATTTTAGCACACACACACCCCCCCTAGCTATTCCTGCATACCCCCATGTGGACAAGGGAAGTGAAGTAAGTTTATTAGCATTTGTCTAAGTGACATTTTTACTCGAAAAATACAATACATAGGAAGATTAAAATTTGCAAAAATACATAAAATTGCACAGATGTATGGAATTGCAATTTTAATAATGAAAACGAACTGCAGCAAGGTGATACACCCATTTTTAAACCGAGCATGCTCATTAAAATGTGTAATAAATTAATAAAAATAAATAAGTAAATCTATTTTATATTATATTTTACAATTTAAATAAGATGCTGGTAAAAACTCCCGGCCGTCCAATTAGTTGCTCCAAGTCCTTTGGACGAGTCGGACGGTCTGGGTCTTCAACACATTAACCCCTTTCTGGTAGGTCAGACGGTCTGGATCTCAACAACAACAGCACATGAAATGTACCACTTTAAAAAATAATTATAAATCACAAACATATTTAATTAAAATATTTGCACCATTAAAAAGTGCATAGTAGTCAAATTTATATTTCAGACTCATCTGAGCATTTATCAGATTTATGGACCTGTCCAAAATATTTTTTTTCTTTCGATATTTGACATAGCACAAAAAATCTTTTTTTTTTAAATCGGTCTTTACAATAACTAAAGCTTTCTTTGTTCCAAATTTAGATCTGCTTTGTTTTCTTTGTTTATTTGTTTTTTCATCTGCCCACAGCGCATTTATGAATGAAAAAACACATTCAACAGCTGCATTGGATCCTGGCAGTGACAAACAAAACGAACTCGGTATTTCAGGTTCTCAGCGTCTATAGCCTTTCTAAAAAGAGCGAATTTTTTCCCCATTTTTCACGGATACTTTGATCTTTGCGTTCACACTCCAAATTTGCTTTCACGATATGTTTTTACTCATGCAAACTCATAAAATAAGTCATCCGCTGAAATGCGTTACCCCCAGATTTTATATATCAGGAAGGACACTTAAAAAGCGGAACATCTATATAAATAAAATTGAAAATCTGTCTGTCTTTGTTTCTGTCTGTATGTATGTATATATGTTTGTCTCATCATTACGGGAGAACCGCTGAACCGAATTTCATGAAATTTTGTTGGTAGCCTTGGCATAGCCCCACTTAAAATTTAGTCCATATTTCGAGTTTCTAGTATCTAGATTTGTCTAAAAATTAATTAAAAACGCATAGTTAAACCTTCCACAGACATAGCATTATGAAAAGTAAACATATTTTTCAACAGTTAATATTTTTTTTTATTTATGGGATTTTTTGATAAATTCATTTGAAAAATATGCAATATCTCGAGAACGGTTCATGCTAGCGTTCTAAAGTTTATGTCAATCGTTTTCTAAGGGAAAATTACATAAGAAATGTCTATTTGCGCAACTTTATTAAAGGTTTTGATTTTTTGATGATTTTTCAAAATTTCACTCAATTTAGGGGAGCTCTGAACATTCGATTTTGTTTAAAAAACTTCCAGTATTCACGGACTGTAATTTTTGTACCAAATTTCAATGAAATAGCTCCATTCGTTCGTGAGATATAGTCTCCACAGGCTCGACAGTCTCGACAGGCGAATTTTCGACCCCGTCACAATACTTTCCTTATACATTATACTATGTATATAAGTGAAGTAAAAATGGGGATGTCTCGGAAAAACGGATCGAATGATAAGTAGTAAACGACAACTATTAAACAGCTCATCAAATCATGTGTACTTGATTGCATTGTGATTTAAATTTTCTTCTGTATATTAAATACATGTTTTTGCGATTTAAATACGTTACTTTGGTTTCATTTTTGCCCTGTATTCAAAGTAAACAACAACTTTTAAACAGTTCATCAAAGTAAACAACATTTAAAAAGGTTTTAGTAATTTCATCCATAAAAGCAAGCGATAAATTAATCTCAAAAAGGAAGGGGCGGGACAGCCCAGTGGTTAAGGATTGCACTCAGAGGACTCGAGTTCGATTCCCGTCTCTACCCGGATTATTATACCGGATATTCCACGAAAAGTGTCTGAAAGCAATATAAATCAACAGATGGCCGTAGAAGTTAAGTGAGATATGAAAAAAAAATCAATAGGAAAGGAGAATGGATCTATGATAGTTGCACCCCCCCCGGAACTGATATTGTTAAAAAAAATTCATAATTATATATATATATATATATATATATATTACATATATATATATATATATATATATATATATATATATATATATACAGCTCTTAATAAAAAAATAACAATTATTAAAATTTTCGCCGTACTTCATAATTGCAAAAGAGGTTTACCCAGTACATTTTGATGAATCATTCCAATTATTAGTCTTATGTATTTTTTGTTCGATTGAAAAGACCAGCAGCAAATAAATTATTCAAATTAAATGAAAACAAATTTCATTTGGCGGATTTTCTGCTTTAAATAGATATGTTCATGTTACATATATTTTCATATGCCCCCCCCCCCCCCCCATTTTTCAGTTCAGGTAAAATGGAAAAAGTCAAGAATTTTTCAATTGGAGTGGGAAAGTCCAATGCGTGCGGGGATTGCATTCGAACGATCTGAGTTCGATTCTCGCTCTGCCGACACTTTCCCCGTGTTCACGCAGAGTACGGTACGTTAAATATGTGGGTCTGTAAATCCTTCCGAGTGGTTGGTGGTAAGGGAGGGTACTGTATCTGTCTATGTGGCCCCCACTGGGTTCCGATCTAAATTAGGTGGCATTGTCTTGGCCGTTCAAACAGATACTTTACACCTTCGAGTAGTACCCGGTCACTCAATTACCTGCTGCAAGCCTTTGGGCCAGCCGAGTGGTCTGGGCCTTCAACACCTTCGAGTAGAGGGCATGGTAGCCCAGTGGTTAGCGCGCAGGAATTGCACTCGGTAGGCCCGGGTTCGATTCCAGTCACTGCCACAACTGCCGCCGTATTCACGCGAAGTACGATCACGTTAAACATGTGGGTCCGTAAGTCCTTCCGAGAGGTTAGTGCTAGGGGAAGGAGGGTACGGTCCCTGTGGATGCCTCCCCCACTGGGTTCCGGTCTAAATTGGGTGAATAAAAAGAAAGTTATGGAGATTGTTGCGGAGGATGCAGTAGCCCAGTGGTTAGCACGCGGGAATTGCACTCGGTTGGCCCGGGTTCGATTCCCGTCACTGCCCAAACTGCTGCAGTGTTCACGCGGAGTACGATCACGTTAAACATGTGGGTCCGTAAGTCCTTCCGAGAGGTTAGTGGTAGGGGAAGGAGGGTACGGTCCCTGTGGATGTCTCCCCCACTGGGTTCCGGTTTAAATTGGGTGGCACTTCCCCACCGTCCAAACAGTTACCTTACACCTTTCTGGTAGCCTTCCCGGCCGTCCAACTAGTTACTCTAAGTCCTCTGGACGAGTCGGACGGTCTGGGTCTTCAACACCTTTCTCGTAGGTCGGACGATCTGTGTCTCAACAGCAACACCTTCGAGTAGTCCCTTCCCGACCACTCATCCTGCTGCTCATACACTTGGGTGAGTCGGATGTCCTGGGTCTTCCACACCTTCGAGTAGGTTGGACGGTCTGAATCGAAACAGAACTTAAAATTCCGCACGCAATAAGACCTCATTTTCAATTTAGTAGAAATCATAATAATTATTTACAAATCATGCAATAGACGTATGAAATATCAATTTTATCTATTTTCCACCCATCATGTTTCTTTTCCCCCTACAGCCCATTTTTAACCATATGCAGAGGAGGCAAATGTTGTGGGTCGCAATTACTCAAGGTGCCATTTCCCTTACCTCATTAACATTTGGTACAATTTTCTTTTTAAATAACTTTCATTATTCCTTACCATTACTTTTACTTACCGTTACTGTAATTAAAGAATATTCGGCTGAACAAGAAAGCATATAGCAATTTAAATATGTTTTGAATGTTTTGGGACTCATACAATCCCATTAGAAATTAAACAAAATGAAAATCCTGATAAATATGTTCAATTATAAAATATGCATTATTTAGAAAATATTGAAAAGATTTAAGTGTATAAAAGCCGTACCAGCATGTTTTAATAGATTTTCTAGCCACGCCCATTTTTCTCATTTGGTGTTCTCTTGGGGTTTTCAACAAATATGAAAGAGAGGAAGGAGTGTGTAAGATTGTAATCAGATGATTTTATTCCAAATCACTATTTCAGCAAGTACAAAAGTGACAAGGGAAAATTTCCAAAAATGAAACAAATTTTCTGTGTAGATTTCGTATTGACACAAATTCTGCCATATCTAGTCTAAATTTTCATTTTATTTTATTTATGACCCGGAAGGGTTATGAGTCATTTTTTTTTTAACTGCAGTCATTTGGAAAGCGTTAACTCGAAACGAATAACATTATTCCATCTCTTAATAGAGTATGAGATTCCGAAAAATTAAAAGTAAAATAATTTTACGTACTGTCTATAAATACCGATAATATTTCAACAGTATATTTTATATAAAAATGATTTCTTCTAAATCTATAATGTTTTAATTAATAATCAAATTTTCTATTTCCAGAACGCTGCACCAAATAGAAAGCGCAGCTAGTTGAAAAAAGCGTAATCTGATTCAATGAATAAAAACGTAGGTAGGGGGTCATAGGTCTCTCTGTTAAAAAGTGAAACAATGCATCATAATGAATAATTTACATTTTAAAAAGTATACACTTTAGAAACACACGTTTAATTTTTTTTTTTGTGATAAATCTGTGTTTTCTTTCAATGTATAGTTTTTTTGAAAACATAATATAACGAAATATTTTTTATCGAGATTTGGAAACTGAACTTTTTGATCGAAGAAAAATTGGCATCATGACAGCTTACACACAATATTACTCAGAAAATTTTACATCTAAACCCAAATTTTTGGTATCTATCTATCAAAGAATATACATATAACTAACTATACTTCAAAAGCAATTGCTTGCTGTAAATTTAAATTAATTAATACAATAATGATACTTTGTTCACCTGGGTAGTTGTAATTTAAAGAAGGTTGATCACCACTGATTTATGAAGGTATTATCAGGAACATCATAGGAAAAAGCTTTTTAATAAATCACTATTAATTTTAAGCTTCTATACATGCATAATGTAAGTGTATAAATTATGTTATGTTGCAGTCAAAAGTTATCATTTCAGATTTTGAAAATTAAACATATTTAGGGCACGCCTATAATTCAATACAAATCAAATGTTTTTTGAAGCAATATATGGACGTATGTGAATGTGCAAACAACATTATCTCTGAAACACAATAAAGTATTCAAATGAAGTTTTTACTTGATTATTACAGTTAATGTAAATGTAATATTTAAGAACCACCACTGATTATCTTACATAATAAAATAAGATGTTTGTCTTTCTGTCTGCTGTGTGTGTTATTTGTAGCGTAAAATCTAAGCTTCGGACAGACGCGAAATTCGTCATTGCGTTAGCTAAGCATACCCTGGCGAGATTTTTTTAAAAATTCGAATTAACTTTTTAGTTATTTTATGTTGAAGCACTATTTTGAGAAATTTTCACACACCGTTCTATAAACGTATATCTTCTTCAATTCTCGGTCTGCAATTTCGAAAAAATTTATAAACGAAAGGTGAAGGGTTTTTGAAGGAAACTGAAGAGCCGGAATTTTGAAAAAGTTGATAGTTTTTTTTTCTGCAGTTTTTTAATGACAATCAAATTTCAAAAATCTCGGGAAAAAAAGAACATCACTGACTAAAAATTTCACGAAAATCTGATATAGTTCTAAAGCAAGGCGGTCCAACTTTTCATACCAGATGGGCAGCAAGCATACTTCAATACAGAACGCGCTGGCCACACACTGAATTAAATTTTCAAATTATAAATTAAGGAGTTCGCAATGCATTTAATATGCATAATTAATATGTATAATTTAATATATATAATTAACACAATTACACATGTAATAGATGTCCCTGCCGTCCAAATTGCTGTTCATATCTAAGGACGAGTCGGTAGGTCTGGGCTTTCGACATGTAATGGATGTAATATATTTATGTATTAAGCAAATTTAATATAGAAACAGATGTTTGCGTTTATGTTAACAGCGCATGATACTAAAATATATTCATGCTTCATGTATATTCGTAAAAGGACCGAGCGAAGAACCATGTCCTTGTTACTGACAACTTCAATGATATAAGCAAAGTTGAACCCGTCCAACCCGACAATACACGGAAGATGATGGTTTATCGTTGTGGCAGCAATCCCGCCGTACCCTGCACATTCCCCTAACACAGCCGCCACCGGACAAAGACACCACCGGGGCTATGGCCGACACCACCAAGCCAGGATCCCACCACCCCAGACCGCTCGAACCATAGACCTTCTCGAACACCGTCCGCGCCGAGCAAATCACAGGAGGAGGGACCACGAAGGCTAGCCCACACTGCAAGGTTGAGATGAGATTCATCCCCGACAGAACAGCAACAACTAAAGACATCATTCTATTGCAAAGTTAGAATCAAACTTCATAACGTTGCTATTCAAAGTCCATCCACTGCGTCGGACATAAGGCAACGACGAACACTTCGCTCCGAAAGCCACACAAAACGAAAAGAACAAATGCACCGGTTCGATTCTTTGGCCTGTAAAAATAAGGAATACAAACCTCAAAATACTTTTATTAACATAGTACAGCAAGCCAACCAAGCCAACTCATTAAGGAAGTTAAACGTCATATATATAATACACTATACATCAATTTATCATATATAATGTGCAAATCAATAGAGTACAATTCACTGTGCTAAATATCTAAACTAAATTAGTGTTCTTCATACTAAACATCAAATACTATACATTATCACATGGTATACATTTTATACAAACTCACGCTACAATCCTTTGCTACATAATTCAATAACAAAAAATTTATATACCACATAAATTCAAAACATACATCTTGGGTTTAAACTGTAATAGCATAAAATATATCCACAACGATTGCGTATGAATACCAAGCCAATAACAGATATACAATTTATATAGCCAAATATCTATGATCAAGAAGGGTTGGCTGACTTGGACATTCATCCCAAGTTGATCTATGTCCGTCTTAAGCTTGGTTGTTGATATCCGTAAGCAACTCTTGAGTGAATTGTATGCTAAATTGTTTCGAGTTTTGGAATTTATCAAACTCCTGTTGGAAGACGTTCATTCGTAGCGGTATGTAGAGCTGCCGAACATATGCAAAATCTGAGTATGCCGAGTATGCAAAATCTGAAATATCAAAGCAATGGAAACTACTTTAAAATAATGTGAAGTAATAGTAATAATCTGAACCTGCTTCAATCCGTTGTGTAAGAAATGGGTCAACCTGAAATTCACAAAGTTCGGTCTGATAGTGGCGTTTCACAGTTAAAATGTCGATTGTTCTGGAAATGTGGATAACGTGAGCTGGTGTTAAAGTTCAGTGGAATCATAAAATCGTAGCTCAAAATTTCGTATCAGCATGTCTAAGTGGAGTTGATGGGCACTAAAATCCAATATCGCCAAGTTAATCATGCAACTTCTGACAAGAAGAAAAATAAAAAAGTCGCAGCATTCAAACTGTTTCGCAAACAAAGAAAAATTGCTCTAAAATCCAGCAGTTGCATTGTACAGCTGTTTGTGCAAACGTTTTGATTCGCATCCTGAGCTGACTTGAGAAAGTTAACGTAATTCGTGACATTTGTAGGAGAAACGCCAGTTCTCTCAAAAATTTAGTATCAACCATATTTTGAAGAGATTCGTAGCAGATCGTTTCAATAAAAGGCAGATGTAACTCTTTCCAGACTTTAAAAAATCTTTCAAGACATTTCCCTGAACTAAGCCAGAGAATCTTGAAGTGGAGTAAGATTTTCATAAGCCGCATTAAGCTCTTCAAGAAAACTTTTCCGCTTTCGATAGAGTGGGCTCCTTCTACCTCGAACGACATTTATGATGTTAACGACCATTTTTATGACGTCTTTCAGTTTCAAATAGTTGTCACAAAGTGATTTCTGATGGATCGTACAATGAATAAAAGGAAACTTTAGGACGTGGTTCTGAAACAAACCCACAAATCCCGAAGTCTTCTTAGTCATCGACGATGCTCCATCTGTCACTACAGAAATTTGTTTGTCGAAACTTACAATTTTCTGGACCACGGTTGCAACATCTTTGTGGATATCTTCTTTTGCCGTTCCATGAAGAGAAGCCATAGCTAACAGCTCTTCAAAAACAATGAAATCGCTGCAAGCATGCCATGGGTAGATATTATAAGCTGTGCAGTATCCGTCACACCAGTGCTCTCTTCCAGGGCAATTAAAAATATTCTGCGTTCAACAGTTCCTCTCGCAGCTTGTCCAACACATTTCAGTATAAAGACTTTCCGCCGCAACTCCGTTTAATATGACAAGGGCACTTTTTTAAAACGTTTTGCTGTTTTCTTTGTCCTGAAGGGCTTTGACCATATTTATTTCACATGATTTCATTAATTCATCATTGGGAAACAGTTTTATAGGATGCCCGATTGATTCTGCCACAACAAATGACGCCTTGCAATCAGTTTCCTAATCATAGGTCAATTTGTCAAAACATGTTTGATGGCAGAATTTCTTTTTCAGTTCTTTAACAAAGGTTTTTCTCGCTTGATTTTCTCGAAGGCATGGCTAGTAACATAATGGTGATTGATATTATACGGTTTTAGCATATTGGCTAATTTTATACACTTAATACATTGTGTCTTGTCGATAGATTACAAGATAAGATAGTCCATTGTCCAGCTATCTTGAAAATTACCTTTGTCATCTTTTAACCAACCTCTTTCGCTTACCTTTCTCTCATAGCGTCGGGACAAAAAGAGATGAAACATAATATTTTTCACAATGCCATGCAATACTTAAACTCTCACAGAAAAATAAACTGAGACTGAATGAATTGACAACGAGCGAATGTCGAAAATTTTATTTGCATCAGCGAATTTATCAAAAAGAGCACTAAGTATTATCATACATACATTCAATCATGTAGTGTTTCAACGCCATCTGTAGGCACTGAAGGGCATTACTTCTGATACCATCGATATCAGTATTTATTTCCGTAAACAAAAGAGTACGTGTAAAGCAAGGCCGATACATCTAATAAAATTTTATTTAAATATTTAAATATATATTAGCAATAATTTGGCTTAAATTTGTTTTTCTGGAATAATGCTGAGGATCGCATGCGGGTTTTACAGCACCATGTTCTAAAGTTAAAGTTGACATATACACGTACTACATTTCATTTGCACGGGTGGGCATACCGCACAAATACAGAAACAGCTTATTCCTGAAAATAGTTTAATCGTGTTCTAACATCCACAAAATGTGTCAATCTAACATAAGAACTCGATTTTGAATACTAAATTATGTTACAATACTTATCCTATACATGGCATGCTGTATACCTAGAACATGTTCCCCGCGTTGTCCCGGATTTAAGATACAAACCTCTGATCAAAATTGCACTGGAACTCTAAGCGAATTCTCTGAAACCAAAGAAAGCTTTAACTAATACGCACGCCTATAACAAAAAATAAATAAATAAATAAAACACTGCGTGACCGCATACATTGCTACTGCACGCTTTTTACTTTCTTTATATACATAATGTATAAGGGAAGTATTGTGACGGGGTCGGAAATTCGATTTCGAGTTTTCGACGGGAGAGCACGTTTCAAGCATCCCTGATCACGAATCGAACATGTTTGAGGTGATGTCTGTGTGTGTGTGTGTGTCAGTGAGTCTGTGGAAACGATAACTGACGAACGAATGGACCGATTCGAACGAAATTTGGTACAAAAATCACAATCCGTAAACACTGGAAGCCTATTGTTTTTATACGCAATCGAATGTTCAGAACCTCCCTAAATTTTCGAGTGAAATTTTGAAAAAACCGTCAAAAAATCAAAACCACTAATAAAGATACGCAAATAGACATTTCTTATGTAATTTTTCATTAGAAAACGATTGACATAAATTTTAGAACGCTAACATGAACCGTTCTCGAGATATTGCACATTTTTAAAAAAAATTATCAAAAAGTCATATAAAATAAAAATAAAATATTTCCTATTGAGAAACATGATCACTTTTTATATGTAATACCATGTGATAAATTGGGTGACATCATTCTCGTGGATCTAGCTTGTTTTATTCATGAAAAAAATACTTTGAGTAATACTTTTGTATTTTATCGTCAATAGTCATTTATCTGCTGTAAGAATAACTTACTTCTTCGTTCATAATGCTTGGCGAGATTTTGGCGATGATTTTGGCGGAATATCGCCAACTTGGCAACTTTTTGAAATGTTGCCAAATTAACGAAAATCTCGCCAAATGGATAAAAATGACGCTAAATCAATGAAAATGACGACTAATTGTCGAAAATTCAATATCTTAGAAAGAATATAAGTATCTACTATAAGAAAAACCTATTTTTTTTACTGTAAAAGTAGTAAATTCATTACATTATATAAGGAAAGTCATGTGTTGCCCACATCAGATTTTTTATTTCTTAGCTCGATGCACATTTTCATGCCTTGCAACAAATTTCCTCATATTAACCAATCAGTTTGGAGAGGATGAGTCTGGTATTCAACTAACGACTGCCTTATATGGCGCAGCTTTCATGAATTACGATTAATGATTTGAGGAAGCATGCAAGCCTATTTATGATATAATGAAATCCTTCATTATATACAGTATAGTTTTAAAATATTATCGGTACATGTGGGCGGCGATACGTAAAATTGTTTCTTCTTTAATGTTTCACAATACTGTGTGTGGAGATAGAATAATGTTATCCGTATAGAGCTTAACTAAGAGCTGTCTAAATGGCTGCCATAGAAAAAATTTACTTATCAACTCCAGGATTATAAATGAAATAAAATGAAACTTTGATTTGAAATAGCAAAATTACCGCTAATAAAAAAAATTAGCAATATTGCCAAAATATAATTCATAATATTCAACATAATTTCAATTTCGCATTTTCCCTTGATCGTTTTACAACCTGCGAAAACAAAGATTTGGAACAAAGTCATCTGTTAAAAAATTTACACCTCCCCTTTTATATTTATTGCAAGAAAAAAGAAAACACTTTTTCAGTGTTCCACAGCAAACTCCGAAATCTAAAAATGGCAGTAGACAAATGTGAATGTGTCATATACACAGTTGATACATGTCACGCCTATTCACCATTAAATCCTGTAGATATTTTCTATCTTGTTTCTTTGCTTGAGTTCCTATACAAAAGAAAAGTAAAATCTGATTGGGGCAGCAAATGACTTTCGCTATACAATGCGATGAATTTACTTCTTTTACAGTGAAAAAGTGATGTATACGATCCACGGCACAATGTTTTTAACGTTGAATTATACATGCTGCGCTTTTTCCTATGACACTTAAAGTTATTTCAAAATACCCAATTAACGAGTTAGATCCATGAGAATGATGTCACCAAATTTATGGCATGATATTACATATGAAAAGTGAACATGTTTTTCAACAATTAATATTTTTTTTTAATTTACGGGACTTTTTGATAAATTTGTTTCAAAAATGCGCAATATCTCCAGAACGGTTCATGCTAGCGTTCTAAAGTTTATGTCAATCGTTTTCTAAGGAAAAATTACATAAGAAATGTCTATTTGCGTAACTTTATTAAAGGTTTTGATTTTTGGATGATTTTTTCAAAATTTCACTGAAAAATTTAGGGGGGGGTTCTGAACATTCGATTGTGTTTAAAAGCAATAGGCTTCCAGTATTCATGGATTGTAATTTTTTTACCAAATTTCATTCGAATTCCTCCATTCCTTCGTGAGATATCGTCTCCACAGGCTCATTGACACACAACACAGACATCATCTCAAAAATGTTCGATTCGTAATCAGGGATGCTTGAAGCGTGCTCTCCCGTCGAAAACTCGAATTCGAATTTTCCACCCCGTCACAATACTTTCCGTATACATTATTGCATATAAGGAAAGTAATATATAGTGTATCAATATTGTACAACTTTTGAAAATAAAGCGAAATCTAATGTAATAAGTTAAATGTGTTTCTTAAAATTGTTGTTAAATAAAATGTGTTCCACGGAATTTAGTAAAGTAAAAAAAAATGTTCCTAAAAATTGTAATAAGGTAAAAAGTATGCCGTGAACGATACAGCTTGGGAATAACTGCCTTAAGCTATCTCTTGAAAAACTATTTATCCTTCCATAACTTTAAGGTATTTCATTTAACGAATTATTCTTGACAGCTGTCTTCAACAATTTCACTATCTAATTTTCATCTTCTCTTGTTACCTTTCAGAACCTTCTCACCATTTACCGTCTTTGACATTCTAATATAACATATTCTGATTTTATCCCCATTTCATGATTGCCATTTTTTCAAAAACGCGGTGACTAAATTATAGGCATCTAATGTAGGAGATTCTATGCGTGCCATCTTGTCACCAGTTGTTCTTAAATGGCTTAATCAGTCGTAACGATGTTCGGGCGTACACGGATGTTGTTAAATCACGAGAAGCTCCTGCAAGGCGTGTGCGTGCGCCGATGGAATGCCTTGTCGTTCAAGATTGCAGACTTCTTAAGGTTACGCTGTTTACTGGGTGATTATAGGTAAAACAGCAATAATCAAGCGTTATCGGTGTGAAACTGTAACGGTATTTTTGGATTCGTGAATGCACTGATGTGAATAGGGAATTGTTTGGGGGTGGTTTATTAAATCGACCAGTTTAAAATATATGATGTGATTCATCAGATGTATGAATATCAGATGTACGGATTCACTCATATGAGTGAACTCAGTCAGAAATATAGTTTAATGTCTCTTAAAGAAAGAAGAAAATAGTCCTGCCTTTTGTTTTATTATAAAGTTTTAAATAACACTGTTGATTGCACCATCTTACTTTCTTGTCTGGAATTTCATATACCTGTTAATAATACAAGGAAAAAAACTTTGTTTCACAATACTACTGTTAAACACAACTACCTTAAATGCTATTCTATCTATAAATTTGTTTATCTATGTAATACCTATTGTACTAATATTGATATATTTAATTTGACTCCTGTTTAAAAAAAAAAAGTGCCAAGCGCATTCAAAAGCCTGTTTGAATGCGCTTGACATGTATACGACTTAATATTCTTGTATCTTATATTCTGTTCTTTTTATTTTTGCGTGGCTACTGTAACTGGATTTCATCTGTAGTTGCCACGTAAATTGAATAAAATAAAAATAAATAAAAATGCAATTTTAAACATTTGTAAACTACTAGCAGATATTCTCGACGTTGTTTGCGATTAAAAATATGCGTAAATTTTAGTAGTTTTCTAAACGGTATTGTTTTCCAAAAAATTTAAATGAAAAATTACTTTTAACTACCTTAAAAAGAAGTATAATAATCTCTAAACAGATTGATAATACAGACAAATAAATAAACATATTTTCCGTTTTATATTGTTACTACTTATCTTATGAAATCGTTGGTGTGCACGCAGGATACAAAAATTCTGGATGAATAACACGTTTATTCACAAATACAACGTAAACAGGAACAATATATAGTCAAACAGCACTTAAATGCTCCACTAATTCCACAAAATAACTGATATTAATCTCAAAACATTGACAAGAGTAATTTCACAAAGCAGCCGCTACTGTTCTCGAAACATTGACAAAAATCTCAGTCCAATGTAGCTCGTATCTTGCCAATTGCAACTCCAACGGAGTGATGACTCCTTTTATAGTCTCTCTATGGAAACTTCTGGAATTCTCTCACATCTCGTAGAATACTCGTTATTTTTCAGTCTTTCTTGAACCTTCCAGAAGTTGATAAATGTCTCCAAATTGGCGATTTTACATTTACTAAGAATTAAAAGAAATTGATAAAACATGTAAATTCAATCTTTATAACAATACTAATTTCGCATTAATAATATTTATATAGAGTGTGTTGTTTGAGCATCATTTTTGTAGTAACGACCTGAAGGCGTTAGGGGACCGCCTCTTTAGCCTTGCTCCAAAGAGGCGGAATGCAAAATAATTTATGTAATTTCTTACATGGCCGGAGTAGAGTAACTAGTGATACATATAAGAAAATTCAAGAGGTATGTTATCGATTCTCGATTTCAGCTGATTGTTATTTTGATATGAATTTAAATTCATTTACAAATTACTTAGCGAAATTAATTTCAGCGAGAACCAGTAATTGGTTTCTTTTTGCAATACCATTTGTCTATCGTTAACAAACCTATTTAAAACTCATCTATCCCCGTGAATACAAAAGATTTTTTTTCTGAGCTTACATGATTGATAATAACCAACTAATTCTGCCATGGACTGCAGATAATTCGCAACTTTTGACACGCTTTCTCGTTCAAAGCATTGTTAAACAAGGGCAACTTCTTTCTGCTGTTTCACTCACGTTTTTAAACTTTGAAATAAATACAAAATTAGATCCCTATTTTAGTTTTATTCTAGAAATTCATTTTTAGATGAATAACCTTTGTTTTCTCAACCTCATTCACTATCTCTGTCTGGGACAAACTTGTCAAAAATCGTGTAATTCTAAAGGAAAACAAACAGGAGACAGTGGTGTATAAAGAGCACCTCCAGGTAACGACAGCCTTCTTGTGTAAGAAAAACATGTCGTTTTAAATTACTCACCATTACTGGAAACGTCTCTTAACCCTTGAACCCAAAACGTTTACATTAAGGCAATGCGTTAAGACTGTTTATCAAATATGCTTTCAAAAACGCCGCCTGGGGGCAAGAACCTGCATGAATAACTTATGGCTTCCTTTTCAACATTGTATATTTTCCAGAATACGGTGCATTGCACTTTCTCGGTCTTCACGTTTCAACCGACTTTCACCAACTCTACCCTGGGGAATGCTCGGGGATTTTTGCAAACCTACTTTTCTTAACATGCTATCCATTTCAAAGATTTTGGTTTGAATTTACAACAGATTTACTTATTTTTTTTTTTTTTATGTTGTTCTTAAAGGATTATAAAGCTTTATTTCCTTCACGGTTGGCTACATTTATTTTGTTTTATTGCAGGGACAACGAAGATTTCCTGTAAAAGAAAACTGTTACGGTGAGTTTTGTTTATTTTGGGGATTTTCATTTGTGCCCTGAGACTGGTTCTGCACTAGAAACGGTAACCTTTCCATTGGAGTGTAACAATTTTTGTTTTGGAACTGATGGTGATTGTGATAAAACGTTAGTGCGTGTTGGTGCTTCTGCTGATGCTTTATCTGAATGTCATAAATGAATCTTTTGTTATATGCAAATTTTACAATTGATAGTAGTGCTCTGTAATTCTGAAACCAGGCCACAGGTTTACCTCTGAGCAAAAACGCCCAGGGGACATCAAGACCCGTTGGGAGCCCACTCCAGATTTTTTATATTATTATTATTATTATTATTTGAGGAGTGGAAGATATGGAAGATTCACAAAAAAGAAAAATCAAATATGGAGGGGGTGGGAGAGTGGGGATAAATATTTTTAGGGGGGGTTACAATGTGTATTGATGGCCTTTCTCTGAACATGCTTATTAGCGATTGCTTTGGGTTACAAATAGGCTATGGTTGAAAAGTAGAGTTGAACAAAAGAAATAGTAATTCTTTTTCCTTGTAGTGCATATCATTCCATTAAAAAATGAACTAGCATGTGGCTCAACTCGACTTTATCATACCAGAATCCATTTTTAAGTAGTTTGCTTTATTTATTTATATTTTTCTTACAAATTCGGCAAGAAAATTTTTTAAAAATATTTATTGTTGGTCCAAATGACCAAATGATCCTAATTATAACATGGCACCCTTCATTTAAAAGGCCCTGAAAAAATCTTTTGATTGATACTAAGTTTGACACTGTATCCATTAGGGGGTAATTCCCCCCACACACACACACACACGAAGGGCCTAATGACTTCACGAATACAAAAATTGTATGGCTATAATTTTTACTACAACGATTGAAACTGTTAAGTTTCGTGATCATTGAGAGCCATAAAAATAACCCCTTTTCTGCACAACTGTGTCAACTTTTGTCCCATGCTGCCATGTTAAGAAAATGTAAAATTTCGAACAAATTTCGAAGTTTTCACTTTAATTTCAAAATTTCTAGATTTTTCGATAAGAAAGCCGCATATAAAGTCTCTTTAAAATCGTGACAGTTATCGTGTGCACAAGAAATCGACCTCAGACAGACAGACGGACATTATATAGTTAAAAAGTGTTCAGGAGGTCCTAAAACATATATTGGCATCAAAATTTCGAAATCGAAAATTTCCGTGAAACCCATACTTTCTCTATACTCTATATTTTATAGTATGAGAAAGCAACACGTGGCTCTCCCTGCAGAATCACATGCTTTTCTTCATATATTCCGTACTTTAAATCTTATTCCGCAAAATAACATTTTGTAGCAAAACATACTTTGCGAAAATAACACTTATATTTTATACGGTCTACTTCGACCAAAAGAAAGGATATTGTCTCAATAGTTCAATGGTTAGAGAATCGGCTGACCAGTTCGAAGATCCGCGCTTCGATCCCCAACTGAATCAGTGAGACATTTGCAATGGCGATCGAACGAATTAATCCTTTAGGTTAGATGCAATGATGCTGTGCAAAGCCCTAGCAAGAGTAGTCCAATCTTACCCCCGCTCCAGGAGCCGTATCAATATGGAGGCAATCTTTATCAATGCGGCGATAAATATATTTTATAAATATACGGCATTTGTTTTACAAGTCTAGACGGCATGTTATAGAGACTTGTAACATAATATTTAAGGTTTACTATGTTACATTCGTATAAGTGAATGTAATATAAGTGAATTCAATATAGTGAACAATAGTTAATGTAACATAAGTGACGATGGCATAGTGAACAATAGTTAATGTAACATAAGTCAATGTAATATAGTGAACAATAGTTTATGTAACATAAGTGACTGTAACAAAGTGAACAATAGTTAATGTAACATAAGTCAATGTAGCATAGTGAACAATAGTTTATGTAACATAAGTGACTGTAACAAAGTGAACAATAGTTAATGTAACATAAGTCAATGTAATATAGTGAACAATAGTTTATGTAACATAAGTGACTGTAACAAAGTGAACAATAGTTAATGTAACATAAGTGAATGTAGCATAGTGAACAATAGTTAATGTAATATAAGTGAATTCAATATAGTGAACAATAGTTAATGTAACATAAGTGACTGTGGCATAGTGAACAATAGTTAATGTAACATAAGTCAATGTAATATAGTGAACAAAAGTTTATGTAACATAAGTGACTGTAACAAAGTGAACAATAGTTAATGTAACATAAGTCAATGTAATATAGTGAACAATAGTTTATGTAACATAAGTGACTGTAACAAAGTGAACAATAGTTAATGTAACATAAGTGAATGTAACATAGTGAACAATAGTTAATGTAACATATGAAAATGTAATATAGTGAACAATAGTTAATGTAACGTAAGTGACTGTAACATAATGAACAGTAGTTAATGATGTGACATGGTGAACAATAGTTAATATAACATAAGAAAATGTAACATAATGAACAATGGTTAATGTAACATAAAGTGACTGTGATATAATGAACAATAGTTAATGTAACATAAGTAAATGTAATATAGTAAACAATAGTTTATGTAACATAAGTGACTGTAACATAGGGAACAATAATTAATGTAACATAAGTGAATGCGCCATAGTGAACAATAATTAATGTAATATAAGTGAATGTAATATAGTGAACAATAGTTAATGTAACGTAAGTGACTGTAACATAGGGAACAATAGTTAATGTAACATAAGTGAATGTGACATAGTGGAAAATAGTTAATGCAACATAAGTGAATGTAATATAGTGAACAATAGTTAATGCAACGTAAGTGACTGTAACATAGTGAACAGTAGTTAATGTAACATAAGTCAATGTGACATAGTGAACAATAGTTAATATAACATAAGAGAATGTAACATAATGAACAATGGTTAATGTAACATAAAGTGACTGTGACATAATGAATAATAGTTAATGTAACATAAGTCAATGTAATATAGTAAACAATAGTTTATGTAACATAAGTGACTGTAACATAGGGAACAATAGTTAATGTAACATAAGTGAATGTGACATAGTGGATAATAGTTAATGCAACGTAAGTGACTGTAACATAGTGAACAGTAGTTAATGTAACATAATTGAATGTGACATTGTGAACAATAATTAATATAACATAAGAGAATGTAATATAGTGAACAATGGTTAATGTAACATAAGTGACTGTAACATAAGTGAATGTGACGTAGTGACCAATAGTTAATGTAACATAAGTGAATGTAACATAGTGAACAGTAGTTAATATAATATAAGTGAACATAATATTTTAAAGGTCTATAATAGTGAATGAAGTACCATAATTACATTAAAGCAGAAATTTAAGCTGTAAAAGTAACTTTAAACCCTTTTTTTTAAAGCTTTTAAAGATTGTAAGAAAATGGCTCCCCCCTTTAAAAATGGTTTAAATATTTAGACCAATACTTTTGTATCAATATTATTTTCTATTTGTAAATGATTATTTGAAATAATATTAATTTATTTGTAAGAATTTAAATTATTTCAATTTTGTAAGTTTCCGTCGAATTTAACGTTTCTACACAACGTTCTACAACACTTTTGTACCTGAAAAATATCTCAATATATACAATAGCGTGTTTTGTATTGTGTATTACCTTGAATCAGTTGCAATTACTTTTGAAGCATTCACCCCTTTTTACTTTACCTACATACATAGTTAAATATATAAGGAAAGTTTTGCACCGGGGTCGAAAATTCGAATTCGAGTTTTTGTCGGAAGAGCGCTTTACAAACATCTTCTGAACTCGAATTAAACGTTTCTGAGATGACGCCTGTTTGTGTATTTATGTGAGTGTATATGTGTATGTTAATGAATCTACGGACGCGATATTTAACGAACGAAGGAAGCGTTTCGAAAAAAATTTCATGATTATTGTAATCAGTGAACCAACCCTATTGGTTTTGAACGCAATTGAAGGAAGCTCCCCCCCCCCCCCACCTAATTTTCGAATGAATTAAAAAAATGAAAAACCAGGAAATTCAATAATGATACATGCATAATTATTTTATGCGTCATTTCTTTTTAGAAAATTAATGATATAAAATTTAAAACACTAGCAATAACCGTTCTCAAGATATTGCAAATTTTTCAAATAAATTTATAAAAAAAAAAAAAAAAATTAAGAAATGTAGGCCATTTTATCAAATATGTTTACATTCCATATGCAATATTATGCAACATATTTGTTAAAATTATTTCAGTTTTTCGAGTTCATTCCATTACAAGACACAAGACCTTTAATAATAATAAATAAATAATAATTTTAGACGTAACTTTTCGTTAGAAAACGAATGATACAAACTTTAGAACGTTAGCATGAACCTTTCTCGCGATATTGTACGTTTATTAAATAAATTTATCCGAAAAATATTATATGAAATTATAAATGTAACAAATATCACCCAGTGTGTTTATTATGCAGACGCAATATTATGCAACAAATCTGTTAACATCGTTTTCGTAGATCTAGTACGTTCCAATCACGAGAAAAGATATTTTTTGTAGTAGTTTTGTATTTTGACTCCCAAGAATTCACGCAATATTAATTAAATTCCCATTGCATTTTGATGACGAGAATGAATAAGTAATTCTATTTGGATTCATAAGTTGCCAATTGTTTCAATTGGCATGGTGTCTATTCGATGCCGAAATCATTGTGCCGTGCATAAGCGGTACCACGGGGTGCTTCAGTACCCCCAATACAAACTACGCAAGCCCTCCTTTTTACTTAACAATGGCCCCTTATTACAACAATTTTCAGTTTCTCTTTCTCTCTCTGTCTTTTAAAGTCGCTATTTAATGGCTTTTCTTTTTCTTTTTCTTTTTCCGGATTTATAAATCAGATATCAATTACGGATTTATAGATCAGATATTTTTAGTGTTTCTGGTTAGATCCAGTTCCTAATGACTGCGCATGCGCAAGGCTTCAATAAAGAAATCTGTCGTGAACTCTCCTCTATCGCTGAAGAATACAGCGACGTTAGTTTCGTATAGAGTTTGGCAGAATATTGTCAATATTCTATTGGCGTCTGTGCTAACGTGTTCACGGTTTTCAAATTTATTTTTATTTAGTATTTTTTACGAATTAAGACCATGGCTATATCATGCAGAAATCGGTGGGCAAAATATAATGAATTAAAGTTCCACAAGTAAACTTTGTTATTTTTAAACTATGCTTCGCATTATTAAACTATGCTTCGCGTTATTTTTAAACTATGCTTCGCGTTATTTTTAAAACATGCTTCGAATGAACAACACCCTCAATTGTGAAAGACTGGCACCGCCTATACCCTGGGTCTTGTAAACCATTGTTACGTTATGAAAGAAGCAAAGTAACTGTAGAGAAAGTCATGTATTGCCTACATCAGATTTTTTCTTCTATAACATCCATTACATTCGATAGGAAACAGAATCGTGATGATTTTGATGCATGCATTTCCGGCCTGTAGAACTTCTAAAATTCCACGAAATTGCCCAAACTGTCGAAAACTAAAATATTTAGACATTTCCGATTTTGTCTGCTGCGATTATGCCGAAAGAAAATGATAGCTGTGTAATTTCGCCCAAAAAACGTTCGCAAAAATGTAATTCGAGGCAAAACAAGCGTTGGGACGGATCATTAACCAAGCGGTGGAACACAAAAAAGTCCGCCATGATTTTAAGTGACGTCACCGGTGCGTGATGAAATGAGCAAAAACACCTATGGAAAAACTGTCCTTGGATCATTTATACTGTGTTATTGTGTGCATCTTCAACCCGTTTTTCAATGGAGGGTGATGATCGCGAGCGCAGCCTTTGTCTCCTTAATCAGTGACACGGATTCCGAAAGGTCAGAAGTAAAATTTGTTTTAATTCTGGATCTGTTGCTGCTGTTATCTAGGCCGCTAAAAGTTAGAACCACTTTTGGATCGTGAGGGCATTGTGTTCAAAGATATGTCAGTTACGGGCCACTGTGGAGCATATTTAATGAATGCAGGACTTTCACATTCAGTAAAATTCCGTTTAAACTTACGACAGCGTGGAGTCAAAGGTGAACCAGTTAAGAAAATGCAGTTTATCTAAAAAATGTAATAATAAATATGTGTACATAAGAAAAGTCAATATTTCTGCATACTTTCCTGTCTGTACTTAATAAATTTGTCGCCAACTGTGACTGACTTACTCTTGGCTACAAATGTCGGGCAATTTCTGGGCAAATTTAGCGGGGAATTTAGAAACGTTAAAGCTTTATGAAAAGAGGTCTTGTGCTTAACTGCATGCACACCGTTATATCACGGACAAAACGTTAACTAAATTATACAGGGATCCTTAACGTTGTAAGGAAAGGTGCGTAAGTGTATACGACAAGTCTATCAATAATAAAGTGTAACAGGTTGTAATTTTTCCATTATTTGTAATAATAAGGTGGTATAGAGCAGTAATTTTATCGAGGTAAATAAAAAGTCAAAATTCGTGGGACGGTCGTGGGGTAAATTGCGAAATTTGCATGACTGAAAAATACCAACGGTTTGTATATGACTGAAAAATACCGAGGGTTTGTATATGACTGAAAAAAACCGACGGTTTGTATATGACTGAAAAATACCAACGGTTTGTATATGACTGAAAAATACCAACGGTTTGTATATGACTGAAAAAAACCGACGGTTTGTATATGACTGAAAAATACCGACGGTCTGTATATGACTGAAAATGTAATCAATTCTTAATCTTCTAAAAAGTCCAAGGACTTATGAATTCCCTATGCGTGACATTTCTCAAAAAATCCTAGAATTTACGAAAAATCGCGTAAATTTGCGTCACGAGAAAATAAGTGATACTAACATTTAAGTGATAATAAGAAATTCGCGAATATATTTGATATATTCACGCAATTTCATAAAACCCCCTAAAATTCGTGGAAATTCACTCCGCGAAACGATTACTGCACTAACATACCCAAGTGGGAAAAAAAGTGATTGCAGCACATGCAAAGTTAAGATAAAGTATTTGACAACAAAGCGAGATAAAAAAAAATCTGATTTGGACAGCACATGACTTTTTGATATATTGCAATGAATTTATTATTTTACAGTAAAAAAATAGGTTTTTCTTATAGTAGATACTTATATTCTTTCCAAGATATTAAATTTTCGACAATTAGTCGTCATTTTCATAGATTTAGCGTCATTTTTATCCAGATAGCGAGATTTTCGTTCATTTGGCAACATTTAAGAAAGTCGCCAAGTTGGCGACATTCCACCAAATTCGTCGCCAAAATCTCGCCAAGCGTTATGGACGGAGAAATAATTTATTCTTACAGTAGATAAATGACAATTGCCGTTCAAATACAAAAGTATTAATCAAAGTATCTTTTTTCATGAATGGAACGAACTAGATCCACGAGAATGATGTCACCAAATTTATCGCATGATATTACATATGAAAAGTGAACATGTTCCTCAATAGGAAATCTTTTTTTTTTATTTTATATGATTTTTTGATAATGTTTTTGAAAAATTTGCAATATCTCGAGAACGGTTCATGTTAGCGTTCTAAAATTTATGTCAATCGTTTTCTAATGAAAAATTACATAAGAAATGTCTTCAATTACTATTCGTTCGTCAGTTATCGTCTTCACAGACTCACTGACACACACACACACACACACATACTTTCACACACACACAGACATCACTTCAAAAATGTTCGATTCGTGATCAGGGATGCTTGAAACATGCTCTCCCGTCGAAAACTCGAATTCGAATTTTCGACCTCGTCACAATATTTTCCTTATACATCATACTATGTATATAAGGAAAGTAAAAAGAATAATTACAAAGCTGTACAGTATTGCCTGATGAGTAGGAATCGACATTAGGGACGAACAAAACGCGCACATGGAAGGCAATAAATACCTATCAAGAAGTTGTATCATCAGGGCCGCTGACACGGTAACGCCTGCAATGCTTGTCAAAGTATGCAGTCTTATTCTTTCTGGAATTCAAATGTGCATTCTAAACAGGCTCTAGATTAGATATCTGTTCATGTAAGTCGCTTATTGTATCAGGTCTGAATAGGACAGGTAGTCGTCAATAACCGTATTGTGTCAAATAAATGTCTTCTGTAACAGCTTTATTGTTGTTTCTTACTGATTGGACAATTTTCTACGACTTCGTAATTGGCTTTTATCACCTATCTCGCTCTGTTATCCGAAGTTTTTAATTCTCCACAAGGGGCCCTGCAATCACTGATAGGGCACGTTCTAACGTATGCACTCATAGACCTTTCCTTACAATGTTTTTGGGGCGCTTAAGATCTTTATGTTTGCGAGTTCGTCATCCAAACTTTTTAATTCTCTACTAGGGGTGCTGTAATCACTAATCGGGCACGTTCTAACGTGTGCACTCATAGACCTTTCCTTACAATGTTTTTGGGGCGCTTAAGGTCTTTATGTTTACGAGTTCGTTATCCAAACCTTTTAATTTTCTGTTAGGAGAGCTGCAATCAACGATCGGGTACGTTCTAACGTGTGCACATATAGATCTTTCCTTACAATGTTTTTGGAGCGCTTAAGTCTTTCTGTTTGCTAGTTCGTCATCCAAACTTTTTAATTCTCCGCTAGGGGCGCTACAATTACTGATCGGGTGCGCACTCGTGATCCTTTCCTTACAATGTTATTAGGGACCTTAAGGTCTTTCTTATCCCTGTGTACTATGTATCGTAGATAAAGTATGGGCAACAAAAAGTATGGGTAGATAAAGTATGGGCAACAAATTCACCTACCAACTCTAACCTTAATACCCATTAACTCTTTAAACCATATGATCGTTATACACCATAAATGATCTGAGGAAGTTTTTAGTCTTTATACTTCCTTTCTCACGCAGGTATATGTTATTTAGTCCGGAAACTGCTCTTTTGGATCTATACTATCAGCTTTAGGTCAGGGCCCCCCCTCGTTCTCGTTATGTGACGTTCAATGGGGGCCCGTTAGGAAATGTTTCCGATTCGTTTACCTCCTACTGTGTGACATTCAGCGCGTAGAAGACAGAGAAAGGCCAAGTGCTAATTTACGAAATTACATTCGAAGAAAGACAGCATGCTTGCATGAACAGGTTTTTTAAATGGTGGATGCTTCAATTAATGCAGACGATATTTTAACTGTGTTCCATATGGTACGCTGTTCGAATGTGGCCTGCGGAACCAGGGAACCAGTGGTTCGGTTTTGAGAGTTTCGTGAAAATGTGTTTGATAAACATGTGTTATTTTTATAAGCCTCTTATTTTCTATATAAGATATAGTATTCGTTAAAGGAAAGTATTGTGATGGTTTCATAAATCTGACTCTCGGATGAGTATGAATCAACCGCTTTTAGATGATGCCTTTATGGGTCCTGTGTCTCTGTGTATATTGTTGTTGAGACCCAGACCATCCGACCTACCAGAAAGGTGTAAGGTAACTGTTTGGACGGCCGGGAAGAACCACCCAATTTAGACCGGAACCCAGTGGGGGAGGCATTCACAGGAACAGTGCCCTCCTTCCCCTACCACCAACCTCTCGGAAGGACTTATGGACCCACATGTTTAACGTGATCGTATTCCGCGTGAACACGGCGGCAGTTTTGGCAACGGAGGGAATCGAACCCGGGCTTATCGAGTGCAATTCCCTCGCGCTAACCACTGGGCTATCGCGCCCTTGTCTCTGTGTATGTGCATATCTCTATGAGCTTTTTGAATACAAATCAACCGCTTTTAGATGATGTATCTCTGGTTTCTGTGAGTCTCTATCTGCGTATATCCTGTGGGTCTCTATCTACGTATATCCTGTGAGTCTCTATCTGTGTGACCAGTGTGTGTGCTTGTCCGTCAATGAAGACGACATATTATGAATAACTTTAGCAAATCGAATAAAATTTAGCATGATTATTTGAATCCATGAACGCCAGTATTTTAATTTTCAGGGTGAACGGCCTAGGGAAAGATCTCCAATATTTCGAAGATTTTTATTTTTATTCAAAAATCAGACATGTTATAAAAAAGTGACTTTTCTTTTATACACTCTTAACTTTCCCTACATAATGCAATTATTTTACTCCGTTCATAATGGTTGAGAAAATCCATGGCACAATGATTTTGGCATTGAATTAACTTCACTTAAAGTATGAAATGTTTTCAAAATTTCATACAAAAATTTGGGGATCTTCCAATCATTCGTTTCCAAACATTTTAAACATTAAACTGTGAGTCTTCCAAACATTTTAAAATCAATAGACTTTCAGTATTCACTGATTGTAATTTTAGTACCAAATTTCGTTCAAAACGCCCCATTCGTGAGATATCGTCTCTACACACACACACACACACATACGCGCGCGCGCACAGCCATTACCTCAAAAACGTTCGATTCGAGTTCAAGGATACTTGAAATGTTCTCTTCCGTCGAAAGCTCGAATTCGAATTTTCGACCCCGTCATAATACTTTACGTTATATTACGCATTATATACCTATACATTACCTATACACTACCGTATACATTATACTATGCATATAGGAAAAGTAAAAAGGTCTTTAAGCATCCCAATAACTTCGTATGGAAAAGTTCCATGTATGTACGCATTAGGTGTATATATAGTAAAGTGAGCATATCATATACAATAAAAGTGAACGAATAAAAGTGATTTCCCGGAATTTAAAAAGTTAGGATAACGAACTTAGTGACGAACTTGGCGATAAACGAAAAAGGCCAATTACAAAGTTCCTAGTGCATTGTCTAATGAGTAGTAATCGACACCAGGAACGAGCGAAACGCATATATGGAAAATAATAAATATCTGGAAAAACGTCGTATCATCGAAGGTTCCGTAATATGATGACTCCTGCTATGCTTGTCAAAGTACGCGATCATATTCTTTCTTGAATTCGAATATGCATCATTGCTGATGGAGGACATTTTGAACAGATTGAGCATTAGATTCCTGTGCCTGTTAATGTTGTCTATTTTAGCATTTAATTCACCAATAACCATATTATCTGAAAAGAAATGCCTTCTGTATAAGTATTATTGTCGGTTTTTACTTATTAGACAATGTTCCACAACTTTGCAAGTGACTTCGTTTGTCTACATCTCTTTTTGTTGTTGAGTTTGTTATCCTAACTTTTATAATTCTCCGCTTAGGACGCTACAATCACATTATCGTCTACTTGACGATATTTTGCACCAGATTGACGAAAATATCGTCAAAATTGCAAAAATGACTCAATTGGTGAATTAATTATTCAGATATTGTAATACTTTGATTATATTGCTTATTGTGGATGGTATTAATATTGATAATTGTCAATTCAGAATTGCGTGAAATATAAATCGCTGTGGATTTTATACATCAGTTTTTCACTGTGAAAGAAGTAAATTAATTGCATTATATAGGGAAAGTTATGTGCTGCCCACATCAGAAGTTTAAGCTCAGTGGTGGCTTAAAGATTTTCCCTGCCCTCTGTACTATGAAGTTAGCTTTGCTGGAAGTATACATTCCCTTTTAAAGTTTTAATAACTAGTCAACACATTTATTATTCTGATTATTTGTTCTGATTATTTTCTTTTCTTTCAAAATAATTAGTTTTTTGTTTGTTTGTTTTTTTAATATTGATACCTAATGTCGTTCAATAATTTCCTTACGACACGGTAGCCTTCTAAATAATGCAATAACCTATTTATCGTCTGAAAAGTTTCCACTGATGGACAGAAAGGTCTAACGAATCTGGCAACAGCTTTAGAAATGATATTCAAATGACATGGCATGTATAAAGAAAAAGTGAGTTGCTAATTAATTTGGGTTATAGCAATTTGAAAGTGAATTGATGTAAATGTGTTCTACATTTTTTTTATTCCACGCTCGGTGGCTTTCCTCGTGAAAAGAGGAGTGTTTATATTTGTGTTTGTGTGCAACTGTCTTCCTGCTTCAAAATAACTTTCTTTGAAAACGCTCGCGGTATTTTATTATAGGATCAGGTGCATAATATTAAAGTCATTCACTTCGAAAAGAGTGAAACTTATTCTGAAATATGCATTTTCATTGTCTACTGCGACTTTAACGGGATTGTAATTAGAACGCAAGATACCTTTCATTTTCGTGTTCTTTATTTTCAACAGCGTCTCATTTATTCAGAATTAATTATGGCTAATTACTTCCTCTGGCAATAACAGAAAAGGGAAAGTATTGGAAAATATTC
This sequence comes from Amaurobius ferox, assembly GCA_951213105.1. NCBI lineage: Eukaryota > Metazoa > Arthropoda > Arachnida > Araneae > Amaurobiidae > Amaurobius > Amaurobius ferox. The sequence continues at coordinate 29,018,533 of OX578153.1, forward strand.
GAGGGAATTATTCTTTTCATGGTTAAAATGTAGTAGTCCGCATAACTAAGCACATTTCATGAGACCAAGGGCTCCATTTTTGATTACGATTGAGTTTTATTACCAAACTAGAAAATATATCCGACGTTGCCCGAGATTTAACATAGGGATTAATTGAATTCATTCATTTAATTTTTCAAAACGTTTAGTCGCCCGCTATACGAGCGCTCGCACGACTGTGTCCTGCCCGTTAAGGGGACGTAATACGCCTTAAATAAGCACTTAAACACGCCTTTCTACGCTGCGCGGTCGCGTAAAGCCCCTATCACATTCAACAACTTTTCCGGCAATTTTTCGGACAACCAACTTTTCGAACAATTTTTACGCCGAGTTGGGGGAAAACTCGGGTGAAATGAGGTCAAAAAATTGGGACAACTTTATCTGACAGGTATAGAAAAAGTTGTTCATTTGGGACAATTTTTTACCAACCAGCCAATCACAGATGAGTAGCGAAGGAATCACGTGTGTAGAAAGGTTGGCGCAGATTCTACTACATTCTGGTTTGGCGTGAAATCCTCGCGCAAGTTTGAATCTGTGGAGCGCGAACAGATAAAATATAATAACAGATAGATTATATTGATATAATAACCAGGCAGCGCGAAGTATTATTTTAGTTTAGATTTAGAATTTTGTTAAGTATTTATAATATTTCTGTGTCATAAAGGTGGATGTCAATGGAAGTCGTCTCGAAGTAAAAAAAAAGTAGTCATGCGAGATGGAAATGGAGTTAATTGAATCAATACGTGAAAAATCATTTTTGTGGAATCTAAAAGATCCACTGTATTTAAAAAAGAATTTGAAGAACCATGCGTACGAGAAAATATCATCTTTACGAACCATCTCTTCCAAAGCGATTTTATATACATGAAATATTATATAATAAATATTAAGATATTATTACTAATATAATCTCTTTGGTCTCTTCTGATTCAAATTTATAATTACCAGCGGCTTGCTAGTTTACAGTATAGATGCGTTTCAGAAAATCCGCCTTTCTGTGAATTTAATCAAGAGCGTACGCGAGTTTGCTTTGGCGATATATACATATTTCATCAGTTTTCAGACTGTGAAGTTTTGGCTTGGGTGGTAGAGAATCAGATCAGCAAACGACGGGGCTCTGGTTCGAATCCAAGTGAATTTTAAATTTTACAAGTGCTGACATCTGTTGCTAAAATATTCAAATACAGTTTTTCTTTAATAATCTGCAGAATTTTTTTGTTTTAAATTATTTTACGTTCTATATACAAAATAACCTTATATCAGTAAATTATTTTTAAATTTGAATGCTTATAAAAATTTATTTCGAAGTTACTTTGAAAAATATCTTGAAGTATACTTTATACCAGGTATAGATGGAATATATTCTTAAGTAAAAAAGTGCTTGTAAAATTAGCAAATATAAAATGTGAATGTAAAATTAGACAGAAATCATCGAACATCCTTATACGAGTAGTAGTTATCTTTCGACATGTAATTTTGAACATTTTAGATTAGAATAAAAACAAAAATCAAACTACTTTGAAATTTTAATAATTTAATGCTAACACTTGAGGACTTTTTTTATTATTTTAAACGCACATAGACAATTAGAAATTTACAATACATTTGAAAATCATTTACTTTTAATAAAAAAAATAAGTTTGTATGTAAATATGAAAAGTTTACTCTTTTAAATTTGAATGCTTATAAAAATTTATTTCGAAGTTATTTTGAAAAACATCTTGAAGTATACTTTATACCAGCTATAGATGGAATGTACATTTAAATCACATAATTACTTAATAAATATAAATGTAGATAAAAAAATTTTTAAAAGTTTACTTTAATGAGAAATATTTTAAACGTTACAAATGAGCAAAGAACATCTTCGGATATTTAATATAGATACGTATTTGAAAACCTTTAAAATCAAGTATAAAATGGTAATGAACTTAAATTTGTTTAAGACATAATATTTTAATAACGGCATTCTTGAATTTAAATACTTTTTACGTTTTCTTTTTCTTTGTTTCATTTCAGTCAATATCGGCAATATCGCTTTTTAAACTAATTTTGTATCTTAAAATAGAGTGAATATTTTTCAACAAATATTTATTTGCTTTTTTATACGGATGTGTGACAAATCCAAATATTTTTTAATGTTCATTCATCTGTTTAAGCTTCTGATATCTGAAGTAATCCATATAAAAAAGAGCAAATCAAAAATTTACAATAGATTTTGTCCACATCCTTCTCGGTTTACTTTGTTTCTTCTTCTTAAGCAGGAATAATCCTAGTGTAATTTTTCCAAGGCATATTTGATTTTTCCCTGCAGCTGATAGCAATTTAGTCATAATTACAACGTAATAAAGGTTACAAAAGGAAGTACTAAGTAAAAGTCTTGTTTTACTGTCGAAGTCGAAGCGAGAACGCTCTGCCTGCCGAAAAGTACATGTACAAATATATAGTTGTCGCCAAAAAGCGATAAACATACCGCCGTAGTTTTGTCATTTAGCACAACTTCTTCAAATTGTCAATAACCCTATCGCCAACTTTTTCGCCGAAAAATTGGGGGAAAAGTTGTCCGAAATAGTTGGTTGTTCCAAAAGTTCTTGAGTGTGATAGGGCCTTAATACAGCTTGGGCCCAACTTTGGGCACTGCTACGCTTTAATACGACTGTAAAATATGTCCTGAATACGCTATTCACCCTTACGCAAGCGTAAAGTCCTAAATAAGTTTTTTTGATATGACATAAATAAGCTCCCTTGATGTGACTTTTGCCCTCAGCGAGGATGTAATACGTCCTAAATAAATTCCTTTGATACCCCTAAATAAGATCATATGATACGTCCTAAATAAGCGCTTTTGATACCCCTAAATAAACTTCTGTGATACGTCCTAAATAAGCTTCTTTGATACGTCTTAAATAAGTTTATTTGATACACCTTAAATAAGCTTCGTTGATGCGCCTTATATAAGCTTCTTTGATACGCCCTAAAAGGCTCCTTTGATACTCTCTAAATACGTCTTTCGCCTTCTGCGCGGATGTAATACACCCTAAATGAGCTCCCTTGATACGCCCTAAATAAGTATCTTTTAAACGTCCTGCGCGTTTATTTAGTTGAACTTGCTTAAAATCAACAGAACATTTTCTAAATGAAAATACTTGTAATCCTAAATATTTCCCTAACGCCGCCTCCTGTTCTTTTACCGTAAAATTACCTCTAGCGCGTCAAAAATGTCAAATGCTGTCAAACATTGTTTCAGATCCTATGATGTCACTTTTCCTGTCCGCCACGCTATCAATGCAAGATATTTAGAAAATTATCAATGACCGGTATGGAACAAAGAGGAATAATCCATTCAGGCTGAAAAAGTTGCGATCGGCACTAGCTTCGAAAATTTATGACTGGTTTCCCATTAACACTCACAGAAAGTTTTGCAATAAAGTAATTTAAAAAAATCGTAAATATATCACACAATATTTATGCCAAAAATTGGAATTGTGCGACTCTTCAGTTATGGTACTAAAGTCTTAAATTTCTATTCCATTTACGCTAATCATTAAAATTACAAAAGAAATTCTAACTAGTGCTATTTTCTTTTACATAATCTACATATAAAAGTTTCCAACAGTAAGTGCATTTTTTCTTTTACTGCCGTATCCACACTTTACCCAGTAACTCAAAAACATACATATAACTTTACAGATCAACATAATTAAGAAAGTGTTCGTAAAATGTTGAGGATTTTTTTTTTAAATATGCTTTCCGTCCAAATATTGGAATAGAAAATTTTGCAGAAGCAATACTTTATCTAACTATACAGTCTCATAAAAAAATAATAATTGGTCTAGAGATCTACTATTTACGTTCGTATTATTAAAAACATTACTGTAGCTGCATTCTTTAAAACATTACAGTAGTCTTGTTCCTTATACCACTACTTACTGTAGTGTTTTCAAACCGCAGTTTTGAAAACACTACTGTAGATTTAAAAACAGTAAAGTCTTAAAAATAGTACAATAGACTTATTTTTAAAAACAATGTTGTTGCCCTATTTTCAAAATATCACTGTTGCTGTATTCTTAAAAACACTACTGTAGCCGTATTTTTAAAAACACTGATATAGCTGTATTCTTAAAAACAGTACAGTAGACTTATTCTAAAACAATGCTGTTGCTTTTTTCTTAAAAACATTACTATTGTCATATTTTTATAAACATTACTGTAACTATTCTTAAAAACAGTACAGTATCCGCTTATTCTTAAAAACAGTACTCTAGCTTTAAAAACAGTAAAAATCTTAAAAATAATACAGTAGACTTCTTCTTAAAACAATGCTGCTGCCCTATTTTTAAAACATTACTGTAGCTGTATTTTTAGAAACACAGCTGTATTCTAGAAAACATTACAATAGACTTATTCTTAAAAACACTACTGTAGCCGTATTTTTAGAAACACTGCTGTAGCTGTATTCTTAAAAACGGTACAGTAGACTTATCCTAAAACAATGCTGTTTTCTTATTCTTAAAACATTACCGTTGCCATATCTTTTAAAACATTACTGTATTCTTAAAAACAGTATAGTATCCATATTCTTAAAAACACTACTGTAGCCGTGTTTTTAAAAACACTGCTGTAGTTGTATTCTTAAAATCAGTACAGTAAACTTATTCTAAGACAATGGTGTTGTCTTATTCTTAAAACATTACTGTTGTCGTATTTTTAAAAACATTACTGTATTCTTAAAAACAGTATAGTATCCATATTCTTAAAAACACTACTGTAGCCGCATTTTTAGAAACACTGCTGTAGTTGTATTCTTAAAATCAGTACAGTAGACTTATTCTAAGACAATGCTGTTGTCTTAGAATAAAACATTACTGTTGCCGTATTTTTAAAAACATTACTATATTCTTAACAGTATAGTATCCATATTCTTAAAAACACTACTGTAGCCTTATTTTTAAAAACACTGCTGTAGTTGTATTCTTAAAATCAGTACAGTAAACGTATTCTAAGACAATGCTGTTGCCTTATTCTTAAAACATTACTGTTGTCGTATTTTTAAAAGCATTACTGTATTCTTAAAAACAGTAAAAGTTTTTAAGAATGCAGTATTCTTAAAAACACTACTGTAGCCGTATTTTCAAAAACACTACTGTAGCTATATTCTTAAAACAGTATAGTAGACTTATTCTTAAAAACACTACTGTAGCCGGATTTTTAAAAACACTACTGTAGCTGTATTCTTAAAACAGTAGACTTATTCTTAAAAACACTACTGTAGCCATATTTTTAAAAACACTACTGTATTTTTAAAACAGTATAGTAGACTTATTCTTAAAAACACTACTGTAGCCGTATTGATAGAAACACTGCAGAAAACACTACAGTACGGTAGCAGTGTAGTCACCTTCAAAATCTCAATATAATGCGTGACCTTTCGTATTCTCAAGTAGCTATAAATCCCTCAACATCCTACATTTGAAGTACACCGATGCATCTATCTTTTCGTAATACTCTGCTTACACAGTTTTCGTTTTTAGTTTCGTAATCCGCCATTTTGTTCCATTGTTGCTGTTGCATCTAGTAACGGGACTTCTCTGGTGACATCTGAGAATTCCATTGTTTGGAGTTATCCGATCCAGAGATGTCATGTTGGCGAGCTTGTCAGAGGATACGCACTGATTGTCCAAGATTTATTCAACTTTGGTACAGATTTCTGCAGCTGTTCTGCGGTACTTTCGTTTTCGAGTTCCAGAATAATAATGCTTCTCTTGCCATTTCTCTTTTTCTTCTTCTTCTGGGGTTTGAATTACAAATGGACGCGAGAAGAATCATAATTCGAAACTTATGTATGGCGCATATTTTGTTGCAGTGGCAGTCCTTATACAGGTGAACCTCGATATGTCGAACCTCGGTATTTCGAAATTTTCGATACCTCGAAATATTTTCATCTCCCTTCCCGCACGGTATAAAACTAATGTAAAATAAACTCTTTAACTCGAAATATTTTAATCAAACTCTCGATATCTCGAATTTTTCATCTTACCATTTTCATCTTTTCATTTGGAAAAATACGATCCAAAAAATGTGTTTAATGCAGATGAAACAGGACTATTTTTTAAGTGTATGCCTGATAAAACTATGGCCATTAAAGTTGAAGCATGTCATGGTGGGAAAAGAAGCAAAGAAAGATTAACTGTGCTATATTGCACTGATTTGGGTGGTTCATAAAGGTTCAAACCTCTTATGATAGGTAAATCTACTAAACCCCGATGTTTTTCAGGAATGAAATCTGTTCCAATGACTTATTTTGCGAATAATAAGGCTTGGATGACTACCGAAATTTTCATTAATTGGTTGAAGGAACTAGACAGAAAAATGTCCCGTGAAAATCGCGATATTGTTCTCTTCTTGGACATCTGTACAGCGCATAATAGTGTACCGAAATTAAAATCCGTGAAAGTTCATTTCATGCCACCAAACACAACTTCTAAGTTACAGCCTTTGTACCAAGGTATTATTCAGAGTTTTAAAGAAAACTATCGCCACAAAATTAAGCTCATTTGGATCCGCCTATAGCTCATTTGGAAAATGTGATAGATATTGAAGGATTCAGTACCTATAACCAAACTGTCATAGATGACTATTTTGCAAGTAAAGAAATGCAAGATTAAATTTTAATAATGCATATTACATTAAATGTGTATCCAATCATTTCAAGCTTCGCTTTATTTGTTGTCAGCATTTTCTTGGGTAATACCCAATTCTCTGTCTGTAAGATAAAGTAAGTGATTTTTTTAAAAATGTGTAAAGTATAGGACTGGGATGCATATATTCTTTTATCAATTCCTTAAAATTTTTCAAATTTTCGATATCTCGAATTTTTTTTTCTATTCCCTTCAAATTCGACATATCGAGGTTCGACTGTATTTGCTTTCACTTAACAGAACTAAAATGTTTTGAATATACAGAATTCCTGGGAAATTCCTTTAGCACCCCAATTACTTTATAACGAGAGTTACACAAGGGCGCAACGCTAGTTACATGAGGGCACAACGTCAGATACATTTCCTTATATTTCGCTCAAATATAACTTAACAATTGGAAATATTAACGAACATTTGAGCAACGTATATAATCACAAATAATACAATAATGCACCATACACCCATTTCTCTTATGGACTTCCGGTCTGTTGGTTTTCTTGCACTGACGAAGGTGATCCACAATATCCTCGAAACAACTGTATGCTGCATTATGCTATTTTTGCTTATATGCATTCCTCAAGTTTTCCTTATCTTTTGCACAAATTGTATTTTAATTATTGAATTGTAAATATTTCTTACATCTAAGCAAAATACTATATTATATTAAAATGCTAATTATTAATTCATAAATTTGGCTTCATTTTTGCAATTTGGCAACACTTTCGCCAATGTGTAAGTACATTAAAAAGCCGCTTGCGATATTTCGCCAAATTAGTCACCCAGACCGTCAAATTTATCATCAAATGTTACATATTTGATGATACTTCATTTTTATTGCTTAATTTTTTTTTTTTTTTATATTTATTTGAAAAACCTGTAATATTTCGAGAACTTTTCAAGTTAGCTCTCAAAATTTTGCTTTAAGAGTAAAAAATTACGTATAAAGTTATTATTTATTTAACATAATTAAATGTCCTGATTTTTTTTTTTTTTTATTATTACTTTAAAAACTCATTCGAAAATTCGGGGGGTATTCCAGACGTTCGATCTCATTTAAAATCAATATAATTACAATCATTTAAAATCAATATAGTATATTCACGGATCATAATAATCGTACGAAATTTCTTTCGAAACGCTCCATTCATTCGTGTGTTATCGCATCCACACACACACAGACACCACCTCAAAACGTTCGATTCTAATTCAAGGATGCTTGAAATGTGCTCTTCCTTCGAAAACTCGAATTCAAATTTTCGACCTCGCCACAGTAATTTAGAAAGTAATAGTTCAAAATAATAAAATTTTGAAATAATTTTCGCATATTCATAAGTGGTACTCTATTTCTGAAGGAAAAAAAAGTATATTTTCTTTACATTTTTATCTATTGGGTTCGAAGATATAAACGTCCAAAATGTTTACATTTTTCGTAACGCTCCGACTTCAGCCATATACCCTCGACCACAGATGTTATTCATTTCAAAATAGAACTGTAGTAAGTGTCATGGTCGTCACGCGAATCTATCTATACAGTGTGTGCTACTGGGTAATTATGTCACTAACTGTTTATATTGTTCTACTTGCAGTACATCTTCGCATTATCCCATAAACAAATGTCTTCGATGTACCATCTGAGTTCTTGGCCATTTGCCATAGCCATTCTATTGTTGTTCCTCTAGTTGAGGTGTTCTCTGCTTAACCGCCACACTCCAGTCTGTAATTGTTTCTTAAACTCTTTAACGACCTCATTTGCATGGTTATCCAAGCAGACAACAAGAGTTTGTGCTGCACGCTGCTTCAATCCTCCAAAATAGAAGTAAGTAGGTTGATCCTGTGACGGTGCTCCCTTCTCGCTGGTCTGGCGATGATTGTAACTCTATGATCACCATTGTCGAATTGGAACGCTTTCACCCGAACGATTTAATTGTGTCTATGGATTAATTGAGGATAACTCTAGAATAGTAAGTGATTAAAAAATTAAGTCTTTGACCTGTAAGCATGATATTGTTCTGTTTAAAAAAAAGTTACATGCTGATTTGATTTTTTATAGTTATGCATTGAATAAGCAGGGTGTTTCAAAAAGATTGCGTGACTAAATATATTGCTTAAAAAAAACCAGACTATTATCATATGCAAATTTTATTTATGTGACATCTTGAAAAAATGCAGAACGCAACTTTTTACACGGGTGCTTTACAAGCCCGTCATGTCCAGAAAGTGTAAGAAAATTTAGGCCCGAGCCGGTGCAGAACTTTAATCTCGGGTAATTTTAATCGTATAGCGATGCAATTTTATCTGTTTTACTAATTAGACTATGGTAAATATTTTTATAATTAAAATCTTTATTGTAAAGCACCCGTTGTTGTTGTTGTTGAAACCCAGACCGTCCGACCCACTTTAATCTCGGGTAATTTTAATCGTATAGCGATGCAATTTTATCTGTTTTACTAATTAGACTATGGTAAATATTTTTATAATTAAAATCTTTATTGTAAAGCACCCGTTGTTGTTGTTGTTGAAACCCAGACCGTCCGACCCACTTTAATCTCGGGTAATTTTAATCGTATAGCGATGCAATTTTATCTGTTTTACTAATTAGACTATGGTAAATATTTTTATAATTAAAATCTTTATTGTGAAGCACCCGTTGTTGTTGTTGTTGAAACCCAGACCGTCCGACCCACCTTTCTGGTAGGTCGGACGGTCTGGGTTTCAACAACAACAACGGGTGCTTTACAAAAAAGATTTTAATTATAAAAATATTTACCATAGTCTAATTAGTAAAACAGATAAAATTGCATCGCTATACGATTAAAATTACCCGAGATTAAAGTTCTGCACCCGCTCGGGCCTAAATTTTCTTACGCTTTCTGGACATGACGGGCTTGTGCTTATTTTTAAAATGTTTAGTCGAACCGGGCCGAACATATTTTATTAAAAAAAAAAAAAAAATTATTTTAATAGAGTACATGAAATTGTCCTTATTTCAACTATATAAAGATAGATGTTTAAAAAAGCCAATTTTCATCTTCATTCTTCGTACAAAAATTTCAGAAATTCGTGTTTTTAATACATTTGATTACAAAATATTTCGGGCCGGACGGGGCTGAAATTCAATGGTCTTCGGGTCGAGCCGGACTCGAATTTCGCATTTCTATTTATTTTCAGGCTCGGGCCAAGTTTAATCATTAGTACTGCCGGGACGTACTACCAAACGTTGCACTTCAAGTGAAAATCATTAGTGACTGGGTATTTTATTTGCCTACTATGTTATAAAATATCAATCATATTCTTTGTGAAACAGTAAAAATATGAAAAGAGTTGTTTTTAAAAGCTTTGGTGTAATAGCGCTGTTTTAGGTACTTTGAGAGTAACAGCAGGAATATGCAGATTTAACGCATTTAGCTACTGAATGAAACACAGTTTAATTGTTAATTTACTCATACATTTACATACATGCGACAAAGTCTTCTTGCTGGCTGTATATAAGCTGTAATTTTTGACAAAATCTGTTTATTGAATGAATAATTGTTTACGCGCTAATTAATGTTTTATAAAATTTTTAAAAAGTACTTTTAATGATTTCTTTATTTACCCCCTCCCCCCCCCCCCCCCCACACACACACACTCGATTGTTATAACCGGACCCTAGATGCAGAGAATAATACCATGCGTTGATTATACATTAGTAGTTTTTCATTTTTTCGGCAAAACTAATCATTTTTTTTTTATTGTCGAGAGTTGTTTTTTCAGTGCTTACCCATCAGAGTTAGGGACACAATGGATTCGCATCGAAGAATACAAAAATTATTTCCATGGTCTGACGACTGACGGCGGAAAATACTTTTTAAACTGTGTAGCTAATCGAAAAACTACGTAAATTTTGCTTAGTTTAACTTTTTCAGTATTCTTTAATTGCCATTCCCCATGCATGACAGGAACGATTAGTGGAAAGAGGATATTTATTTTTTAATATGTTTGAAACATTTTTCAAAATTCTTCGAATTTTTAAGCGAGAAATTTGATGAACACAGCACTTTCCCTGCGTTAAGAAGCTTCAATCGATATTAAAGGATTTTAATACGATGAGATTAATAAATTATTAACAAATTATTAATAAATTATTAACGGTGAGTAAATAATAACAAATATCTAGCGTGTCTATACTTATACATTCATATTCCATAAAATTTAGTTCTGTTAGTATCATAATCATTAATCAAAATGGAAAAAGTACCTTTATCAGATTTATTTACTAAAATTATTTAAACATTTCTTTTTTTCCAGTTGGCAACAGCGTAATAACGTCGATGAATGCTTTGGCTTATTCATGTTGATAAAAACTAGTGATAGACTTTTCTCAAATTCAAAAATTTACCAGATCTCAAATAATCGAATACCCCGAGTAGTTATTTCAAATTGTAAATAAATAATATTTACATTTATTAAATATTATATATTATTAGTAAATAAATTAATAAAGTTAAATAAAGAAGTAAAATGTGTAATAAAACCTCATTTATTTAGAAATTAAACTTTTTTTTTATTTTAAATATGAGATCATTGAGCCTCAAATAACCTTAAAAGTTTTCTTTACTCATAACGCTATTATTATAACGTTTTGTTTTGAACTGTGAAAATTTCAGAGCTGTAAGAAGTAGTAATTATAATATACTAGCTTCCACGATTTGCAAGCAAAATGGTTAGTGATCACTGAATGTGACACCTATATGCTTGTTAAAAAATTCTAAATAAAATATCAAAAGTCGTTTCAAATTATTGCATAAAAATGGCGTACATTTATAGTTTTGTTAACATGAAAATCGCGGTATGTGAAACAGTTTCATCTGCGATCACCGTATGTTCCTTTTACAACGTTTTCAAATATGTTAATCTAAAAATCAATCATTAATAAAAGATTATTTTCAATAATTTGATCAGAAGAATAAATAGCCAGCAGACGATTTCGGTATTTGAAACGTAATCTTGTTACTATGGTTACGAATGGATTAGAAAATTGTATGAAAAATTGAATTGGAACATATAACTGAGTGAGACGACACTCTCATACGAGAATATATTTTTAAGAAGCTTGTGACTTTATTTTGCATGTTTTGCAAGAATTTTTTTAAAAAATAGTCGTTGGTCCTTATACTCTCCTTATACATTATACATAAGCAAAAACATTGTGGGGGGAACTTGTACACCATTACTTTGCTATGAAAGATGTAAAGTCATGACAATATGTAGGGAATGACATTTTCTGTCCGTATTTTTCTAATTAATCAGAATCTTGCAGCTGAAACATCTCTATCCCCAACATAGCAAACTGCATATAACTATACAGGAAATGGATCCATTACAACATGATTACCAAACAGGTTCTTGAAATTCAGCCAAATACCACCATTCCGCACTACGCCTTTTAAAAAACATTCCTAAATATTTAGCAACAGAAAACTCCGGTGTTTGTGCATAAGGCCAAAGGCGGATCGCCATCTCAAGGTGTCTGTTTTGCACAAAACGGAAGCGAGTGACAAAGCTTCTTTCTAGAGACAATGGATAAAGAAATTCAGAAGGAAATAATGAAAGAAGATAATTATGCCTGATATTGAAATATGTTCGCGGCAAAAATACACCTGTTGGATGGTATTAAATATAATCAAAGCACAGCGGAAATTAGATTAGATGGTAGATAATGAGAAAACAAAGCTTATTTATTCGGCAGCGATGTAGTGATATGTACTGCGGAAACCACTGAATTCTATTCCCGACGTTGTTCGTGGTGTAAATATGTGGAAATTCTAGTAGTATTCAAAATTATATTATTTTTCAAAAAATAAATAAATAAAAATAGAAATAAAAAATGTCGCAAAAAATATACACGGACCGTTGTTATCCTGTTGCAACGACCGTTACAAAATAGAAAATATATGAATTTGAAAACTCTATCAAAATAAACAGATGACTTGAGAAATTGAAATTATATATAATTCCCGTAATCTAACGTTCCAAAACCATCGTTGATGTATCCCAATCAAAAATATAATACCGTAAATTTATAAGATTTAATTTTATATCAATTATCTTTACTATTTAAAGCGAATAAATTGAATGAAAATCGTCTGCCGTATAAACACATTTAATTTAATTATGTTGCTAAGCAGCTTCGGAATAAAAAATGGTCTGTATAATGCTATATTGAACTGGTTTGCAACTTAATTTGCAACGTAAATCAAGTTAAATAAACATACTTACTGTAATATTTTGTTACTGACGATTTTACTTAAAATTAATCTTTTGTTACTGACGATTTTCTTTCTTACTTAAATCAACTGTTCTTAAATCAACCTTTGTTATTTAAATCAACCGTCTTCAGTGCAAAATCAAAAAGTCTACACCTGAACGACCAAATAAACGCAAGTCTATGTCGGCCAAACTGAAATGGTTGAACATCTCAATATTGTAGTGTCACCTAGTGGCACGAAAAGGATATAAGACAAGAAAAATAAAAAAAACACAAGGAAATATATATATGACACGCAAATGAAAAAGGTAAAAGGCAGAGAATATGAACTCAAGAGATCATTCTATACCTCGGAGAAATATGGAGTCATTGGCAAATTATTAACTAGATCACTGGAGTTTTTATTAATGAAAAGATTCAAAGATATCTGAAGCGAAAATTTAAGTGCATTTTGAAAAAATGGAGGCAGAAGAAAAATTAAACCGTTGTCTAGTCATCCAACAATGATTAGCGATAGAATATTTATTCATTTCATGATTTTTTTACACAATTTTAATGTTCTTTTGATCGGTACTTTAAGGCACTTTTAGCTTAACCTAGTTTAATTTTATTAGAGGGGGAGAATATCGCTTTAAAGTCACACTCATTGAGAATTTTAGCTATTTTATGACTAATTTTTTAATACAAAAGATGACATACAATATTGCTAAAAGTTTTAACTTTATCTTCCTTGCTCTGAGAAGTAAGTGGTTCAAAGAATTTGGCAAAAGCAAGATTAACAATTACCTGCGAGAATCCACGATCTAAGATAACAGCTTTTGAGTAATCCAGCTCACACTATAATAAGTTAGAAGTAGGGCATAATTTAATAGCATGGTAGTCATAATTACTGAATGCGGTAATCTTTTGATTAGGGGGATGACAAGAATTATTATGAGAGAGTTATTTAACAGAAGGCTTGCGTATACAGTGGTTACAAATGAATTTGCATTGTACATGATTAGAATAACCAGGACAGAAAGAGAATTGTAATATTCTACCAATGTGTTTGTTCCCCATAATTTTTTGTGAATACAGTAAAATTATTGTAATCACATCCGGTACTGGACTGTTTGATAACATTAACTGAAAAAATTACAAAAAATATTGATGCAATGGAACAAATCTAATGGAAATGTTCTGAGAACTTAGAAATTATTACTTTTAAAAAGATTCATTAGCAATAAAAGTGTGTTGCCTGCAATTTAAAGCCAAATGGTTCAATTCTGATTGATAATATGAAGGAAAGATAATTATTACTAAACAGAAGGAAAGATAATTATTACAAAACAGGAGGAAAGATAATTATTACAAAATAAAAGAAAAGATAATTATTACAAAACAGAAGGAAAGATAATTATTACAAAACAGAAGGAAAGATAATTATTACAGAACAGAAGGAAATATAATTATTTGAGAACAGAAGGAAAGATAATTACTACAGAACAGAAGGAAAGATAATTATTACAGAACAGAAGGAACAATTATTTTACAGAAAAGAAAGATAATTATTACATTCTAGATCGTAGGTTAGAGAATTGTTACAGAATGTAATATTTTTTTTCCTTGTATGTCTTCCTTTCTATCCTAAAATTAGTCATAAACTTGCTAGAATTATTAATTTTACTTTGTCTAAGGATCCTATTGAAAAGTTCAATAATTCATTTATCAAATTCCTTGCTAATGCGGACTCTTGTACATAGATCAAACAAACGCGACCTAAAGTACTGCTCAAACGAATATTAACATTGTGTAAAATACGAAGAATTTTATAAATTTTCTATTGCTAGCCATTTTTGGATGTTTATTCATTAGTTTCATTTTTCTTCTGTCTCCATTATCCAAAAGTGTTCTTTCAATTTTTAATTTGGATTTCTTTAAATAGTTACATATATTGTAAACTCCAGTAATCTAGTTTGATTCGTAAATAACTCCATATTTCTCCGAGGTATGGCATGACCACGTAAATTTTGTTTTATATTTAAGTTCATATTCCCTTCTTTTTGTATTTCTTGTGCAGGTAGGTATAATGCTCAAATTTCCTTGTTTTGTCTATTTTTCTTAATTTATTTTCCTTCCGAGCCACTAGGTAGCGCCGTTGTAATGAGATGTCCTTTAGCCATTTCGGGTTGGCCGACATGGCTTGCGCTTATTTGGTCGTTCAGGTTTAAACGTTTTGCACTGAAGAAGAAAACCCAGTTGATTTCAAAAATGTACGTATGCTTATTTATCTTGATTTATGCTATATTTTATGTGGTAAATCAGTCCATTATTGATTGTGCGCAAAGTCACGTGATTTACTTACTTACTGCACAATTACTTACTGCAGTATTTCTACTAAAATGATTTTTGTTAATATGCCCTTTTAATGAAAATTTAACTGGGGAGAAGTGGTAGATAATTCCTCAATAGACAGTTATCGATTGACCATCCTTTGGTTATCTCAGTTTCTTTTCCCGTAGAAACAATACATTTTTAACAGTCTTAGTCCAGCGTTGACAACATAGTCATTTTATGGTTAGTTTTAAAATCTTTTTACCCCATTTAACATTCCAAAATGGCTAAATCCACAGTCATGAACGGCTATATTTTGCAACGCTTCTTATATAAAGATTATCCATAAAATTTAGAAATCTAGCCACAGTATAATGTATATATAGGGAAAGTATTGTGACGGGGTCGAAAATTTGAATCCGGGATTTCGACGTAAGATGACGTTTCAAGCATCCCTGAACTTGAATCGAACGTTTTGAGGTAATGTCTGTGTGTATGTGTGTGTGTGTGTGTTAGCGGGTGTGTGCCCGTGAGTCTGTGGAAGCGATATCTCATGAACGAATTGGTACAAACATTACAATTGATAAGCATTGATTTTAGATACAATCAATGTTCATCGCGTCTAAAGTTCAGTGTCCATCGTCGTCTCTCTTTTCACGTTCGGAAGATCCTAAATTTTCGGATGAAATTTTGAAAAAATCAGAACGTTTAATAATATTAAGTAAATTATCATTTCTTATATAAATTTTCATTTGAAAACAAATGATACACACACTTTAAAAGACTAGAATGGACCATTCCTAAGATACTGCACGTTTTTCTAATAAGTGTATCAAATATATTACATAAAATAAAAAGTATTAATTATTCTGAAATATGTTCGCTTTTCATGCAGTATTATGCAACATATTTGATAACTTCTATCTTGTGAATCTAGTTCATTCCATTCACGTGAGAAGATACTTATGAAATAGTTTTGTATTCTTACGATGAACAATTCGCCAATAGTTATTTATGCAAGCTATTCTGTTTCTCTATGTGTAAAGCTTGGCTACAAATTTTAACGAACGTAGCGGCTTATTTAG
This sequence comes from Amaurobius ferox, assembly GCA_951213105.1. Classification (NCBI taxonomy): domain Eukaryota; kingdom Metazoa; phylum Arthropoda; class Arachnida; order Araneae; family Amaurobiidae; genus Amaurobius; species Amaurobius ferox. The sequence continues at coordinate 29,034,915 of OX578153.1, forward strand.
TAAAATATCACCAAATTGGCGATATGTCACCCCAGATTGACGAAAATACCGTCAAAATTGCAAAAATGACGCTGAATTATTGAAAATGACGCCAAATTTATGAATAAATTATTAAAATATTTTAATATAAGGACCATATTTCTTATTACGGATGCTAACAATATTGATAATTGTCAATTTAGAGTTCCGCGAAATATAAGTTTTCGAAATAGTTTTGCATGTTGTCATCCGAAAAAGCGCCAAATGTTCAATTTAATGTTACAACTATTGTGCGTGGATATTAAGCATTACTTTCTGACTGTGAAAGAAGTAAATTAATTGCATTTCATAGGGAAAGTAATGTGCTGCCTACAGGCATGGGCGTAAGCAGGATTTTTTCCAATTTGGGGCTAAAATTGATTGAATTCAAAATTTAAAGATTGCTATCAAACTTGAAATATGCATTGCTACAAAGTAAATTTGAATAGATGGTAGGAGCATCTTATTTTAAAAATAAGCTTGTATAGCACTTTTAAAAATTAATATGCATCCATTTTTAAAAATTAGTGTGCACCACCTTTAAAAAATATTCCCCCTTTTACAGAATTCTAACCTACCTGAAGACAGAGCAACCAAACAAACAAATTGGACCAATTAATAGAAAATATTGGTCAATCCCAAAATTGGTCAAAAAATTGGTCAATCCCAAACGAAGAACCTCTCAAAAAGACAGGCCCCCCCGGCCTGGGACGACAAAAAAAAAAAAAAAAAAAAGGTATGTCAAATATCTGTCTTTTTGAGAGGTTCTTCGTTCGGGATTGACGCTGTTCCACCCGTAAGCAAAATGAGCGTCAGTAAATCTTCTGCCCTATCCGCGCTTTGTTAACTTTCGCGGCACACATATTTCGCCGAAATTCTGCTCAAACAGTTGCGAAATATTTGCTTATAGATAAAATGCTATGCTTAGATTATATTAAAACTAAATTTAATACCCAATAAAACATAGAATATATGTTCTATTTTAATTTAAAATATTTTTGGTGCTGCCATCTGTTGTCGTAATTTAATTCATACCGACTATTTTTATTTTTTAATGAACATTTTTAAATGTCTATTCCTTCTAATACGCTATTAAATACAACAACAGATCATATATAATAGTGCCACAATCACGGAATCGTAATTGAACTTGGACTTGAAGACAAAGGAACTTGAAGACAAAACTGCAGTTCTCAGTGATGCACATTCAGATTCCTTATCAAATTTATAGAATGATAAATTACCTTTCCGTGATTGTGGCATTATTATATATGATCTGTTGTTGTATTTAGTACTGTATGAGAAGGAATAGATATTTAAAAATGCTCATTAAAAAATAAAAATAATCGGTATGAATTAAATTACGACAACAGATGGCAACACCAAAAATATTTTGAATTAAAATAAAAAATATATTCTATGTTTTTTGGGGCATTAAATTTAGTTTTAATATAATCTAAGCATTGCATTTTATCTTTCAGAAAATATTTCGCAACTGTTTGAGCAGAATTTCGGCGAAATATGTGTGCCGCGAAAGTTAACAAAGCGCGAATAGGGCAGAAAATTTACTGACGCTCACCCTTAAATTAGCACTTTTCCATGGAAGTGCTTTGGTACTCCCCTTTACCCCCCTGTATACGTCCATGCCCATATGAGATTTTTTTTTTGTATGATTCTAGCCATCCGATTGCAACAGTGTTGAGGCAGTGGATTGAGACAGTGTTGGCAACACTGCCTCAATCCGACTGCCCGTTTCATGCGAATCTAAACACCACGGATGTAAACAAAGCTAGGATTCCCTTAAGCGATACTTTATTAACAGAAAGGTGATAGAAAATTGCCGATAATCGTAACGATTGTTTAATTAGAGGGGAGAGGGAAAAAACCGTATCGCGAACTCTGGCCACAGACTTCCCGTTATTGTTCAAGAGGTCAGAGGAAGTCTGGAAGCGTGGAGGGAATATTAAATAACATTAGCATTGTGTATATTAGTCCCTGACCTTGTTTGCTAGCTAAGCGTGCTTTTTTTTTTTGTTGTTGTTGTTAGTGTTTAGCAAAGGCGTGGATGTGTTAAGGTATTAAATAGTAAGTTAAGGCAGTCTTTCCCAATTTTATATCTACGGGCTGCTTTTCGAACTAAATATGTATTTTTTATGTAACTAAATATGTAAGTTTTCATTCACGACTCATTTAAAAAAGTATTTTAAATTATTTAATTTCTTTTTAAGTTAGCAAGAGCTTAGTGAAACCGATAAACATATGCGTTTGGTAGGTGTTCCTCAAGCTTCTCCTACCGTAAAAGCGATAGCGTACAAAAATATATAATGTGGTACATTTGTAAAGAAATATTAAGAGGACACGCTGAAATAAACCGTTTTTTGATTTAAACTTTAATTTAAGAAATATTTAATTTCAAAGGCAGAATATTTGGGCTCCGATTTTAAATCCTAGACAGACTGATAACAAGACCACGGATTTTTGCATGCATGTACCTACATAGTAGAATTTTTGTAAGACAGGGCCTTTTTTTTTGTTTCTATGTAGTTTGTGAGTCATTCTATTTTTTATGCACTTCTGAAGCAAAAAAATTTCATCTGTACGGGCACGTCTCTCGAGTTTCTCTGTTTTGTCCCGCAAAACTATAGAATACAAATATATGAAACTTTGTACTTTTATAGAAAAATGGCAGAAGAACACGCTGAAATAAAAATACTTTTTGATTTAAACTTTAGTTTGGCTTGAGACATCTCACGAAGCGATCTCAGCAAGCGTCCGAGGCGAGTTACAAAGATAGGCGAAGCGTAGTGAACAGGGGACGAAGCCCCCTAGTTCTCTATGCAATAATATGAGAAAGTAAAAATTAAATGTGCATTTTTTTTCCTTTTGCAACCCTCGAGCACTCCACTGATACATACCAAGACGCTCTTTGGGAAGACGGATACCAATCCAGTGTGTGTGTAGGGGGGGGGGGGGGGGAGAGCAGAGAAAACCTGGTCCCCAATTTTGTTTTCGAAGAAGGGGAAAATATGAAATATTTACATAGAGGGCGAAATCAAATATAGAGGGGGGAGGAGATGAAAATTTCTGTGAGTAGTCCTGCACACACTCACTGAACAGCATAAAGCCTTTTACAGTGCAATCTCGGTAATCCGACACCTCCAATAACCCAACACCAGAACAAAGAGACAAGTATCTATTAAAAACTATTTCTTCAAGCAATATATTTTATATCAAATAGTAGCTTACAAAAGTAAAATATGTATAAGATTATAATACATATATCTAGATTTATTTTGTACATGTCGCACTATAGTAAGTTTAACTACATACAATGACAACTTACTAACAAAATACTTTATTTATCCACTATTCCTAATTTCCAATAATCCGACACATCCAGTTATCCGATACTAGCTGGTTTTTAATAGTACCGGATTACTGAAACTGTATAGTATTTAAATAATTTCGCAACCACCGTAAAGGATTACTAAAAACTTATCCATTTAGTGCACAATCCAGAGTTCAATGGCATCCGCTTGCTGCAGCGCTTGTTAGCACGAATCACTAACAAGCGCTGCAGTTAACTTTCTACTTTCATTATGTATTGTGTTTTGGACAGTAATGCAATTAACTTCTGCTGCGAATAAATGTGCTTGTTAAACAACGTTTTATTCCGTTGTAAATCATTTCCACGATGTGTTTGTTCTAAACACACAATATCAAAGGACTTTAAATTCAATGCACTAGATGGAAAAGTCATTTAGCGGTATCGGAATAAAATATTGAAGTAGATTTCAATATGCTACTACTACTCATGCAAAACACACAGAATGAATATGAACTTGGCCATTGCAGGCTGAGCTTAATTTTTTAGGAAATTTAACCAGGTTGCGTGGAATGACAGCACATATCTATGTCCTCAAAGGGAAATAATGTTTATTTTAGAAAAAAATATTTCTCTAGGAATTTTTATGAGAGTACCATTGGACCCATGGCTCTAAAACCTCTAATAATTCAACAATTATGAGGTTAGTGTAACATTTTCGAGAAACTGATTTTTTTTTAAAACAAAGCGAGAGCAGGCAAGCCTTTCATTTTAACTCACGATAAACTGTAATTATTGAAGTGCTACGGATTTTAGGCCCATATGCATAGGCGTCAATGGAACTTTTTCTAGGAGCGGACAAACTCAAGGATATTTTTGAGAAAATGTTATTTTTCTTGTTGAACATATTTAGTTTGATATCCACCTTTGTGACCTTGAATGTCCAGGAGGGGGCAAGTGTCCCCCTTACCTTCCTTTATATTCGTCCATGTCCATACGCATTTTTTCTGAAACTCTTCAATAACACTCGCATAGGAGTGGCTAGAGTAATATTGCTTTAAAAAAATCTGTCATTCGAGACAATATTCCAGGAGTCCCGCAAAGTGATAGTTCCCTGTAAATTTTCTTAAAATAAAATAAATAGTTAAATTTAAATGCACAATTTCTCTCCCAATGGACATTTTGGGATTCCGCTGTCAAATTTACATTATTAAAAGAAAATATATTAAAAAGAAGAAATTACTATTTCAATTTCTTTGTCCTTATATGATTCTAAACTTTGAAAAGTGCAAGGCATTTCTATCAACCTGTGTAAGTCAAACAATATGGAATAAGAATGCATGAGAAAATCCATATAATAAGAGATCATAATGAGAGACAATAAAAGATAATAAAATTATAAAAATAGTGCCTATTGATCTTCTAAGCCAGTGTTTTCCAAACTTACTACAATTGCGTACCCCTTTGCATATTTTATCATCTGTGTACCCCTGGAAGTTTTAATAATACAACTCTTTATTATCTAGACAGATTGTGGACTAGTTCGTTGTTTTATTTATATATTATACATTGTTTTATTAATTTGTTATATTTAATTCTGTCAAACCATGTTTCCACGCGACTAGATGTGTATGATGTATGTATATTTCGATTATTCCAAAGCTACTACTTGTCCTTGAACGTCGTAGGATATTTTTTTCCTTTTTTTTTAATTCAGCTAACTATTTGAGAAATTGCACAAAACTTTCGAAAATCCGAAAAATGAAATGAATTTTTAAATATTTGCAAAAAATATCCTAAAAAAAGCTTGAAAAAGGCCTCCAAATTGACAAAAAACAACACATCCTCAAAATATCCACTGTTAGTTTTAATATAGAATCTAGTCCCCTCCCCCTATTTTTTTTTACGAATATATGTGCGGAAAGTACAGTGCACTCAAAAATTGGAAAAAGAAATCTGATGTGGGCAACACATGACTTTCCTTATATAATGCAATGAATTTACTACTTTTACAGTTAAAAAAAATGTTATTTTTATAGTAGATACTTATATTTTTCCCAATATATTGAATTTTCTTCAATTAGTCGTCATTTTCATTGCTTTGGCGTCATATTTATCCATTTGGCGAGATTTTTGTTAATTTGGCAACAATTTAAAATGTCGCCAAGTTGGCGATATTCCGCCAAATTCGTCGCCAAAATCTCGCCAAGCGTTATTCTTGCAGCAGATAAATGACTATTGACGTTCAAATACAAAAATATTACTTATAGTATCTTTTTTCATGAATGGAATGAGCTAGATCCACGAGAATGATGTCACCAAATTTATCGCATGGTATTACATATGAAAAGTGAACATGTTTCTCAATAGGAAATATTTTTTTTTTATTTTATATAACTTTTTGATAACTTTTTTGAAAAATGTGCAATGTCTCGAGAGTGGTTCATATTAGCGTTCTAAAATTTATGTTAATCGTTTTCTAATGAAAAATTACATAAGAAATGCGTAACTTTATTAGCGGTTTTGATTTTTTGGCGATTTTTTCAAAATTTCACTCTAAAATTTAGGGGGGTTCTGAACATTTGATTGCGTATAAAAACAATAGGCTTGCAGTGTTTACGGATTGTGATTTTCGTACCAAATTTCGTTCGAATCCGTCCGTTCGTTCGTCAGTTATCGTCTCCACAGACCCACTGACACACACACACACACACACAGACATCACTTCAAACATGTTTGATTCGTGATCAGGGATCCTTGAAACGTGCTCTCCCGCCGAAAACTCGAATTCGAATTTTCGACCCCGTCACAATACTTTCCTTATATATTATTGTATATAAGGAAAGTAAAAAATTAGTAAATTTTTTAATGCATATTTTTAAAGATGGACAAAATATGGTTGCAGATACAAGAAAAATATGGTTGCTATGGTTACAGATATAGCATTTTTTTATTTAATTGAGTTGTGTTATAAGTATTATTACGCAGTATGTAAGTATTATTTACGCGATGGACTTTTTTTTAGAAGTTTGCATCTTAAATTTCGGGCAGCGCCGGATATTTGTGCTAGTTGATTTACATTTATTTAATATGAACAAAAAATATTAAATTTATGTAATTATAAATATTTTTGTTATATAATATAACAAGTTAAACTTTTTGCCACGTGCCAAGCACTCCTTGAATTTTTTCATGTACCCCCAGGAGTACAGGTATCCCATTTGTTCTAAGCATACAAAATCATGTGCGAGTTACAAAATTATCTGCAGAACGGAGTTTCCTAATCTCTGTCGTAGAAACATCGAGGTAAGATATAAGTATATATTTTTGATCAAAGCGTATACAGCACAAACTCGCCTCCTTAGACTCGATGTATCTCCAAGTATCCACAGGTCGTGCTCATGAGACTGATGTGGAATGCAAACACGATAACACCACCCACTCTCATTGTTTAATATATATATACTTAATTCTTTAGTCATTGATATCGTGACTTTGCTTAAACATTAAGGACAAACGTGTTGATGAAAATATGCATTTTCTTCTTGCTAGCTAGCTTAACATTGTTTGCGAAAAGTAAAACTGATTCGAAAAGCGGAGGTGTGATATTTGGTTTAGAAGAGGTTTATTTTTTGTGTGTGTGTGTGCGTGTGTGTGTTGTTATCTTGTACCGCGATATAAATCTGATATCTGGTTAGAAGAATGGGTGGAGTTTCTGATCTCCCTTTTTAAAAGCCACTTCCGTTATTCTGCTTCTTTTGTTATGTTAATTCTTAATAATTGTCGCCTTAATTACATTGAATTGCCACTTTCATTCCCTAGAGTTGCAACTTTCATTTCATAGAATTGTCGCTTTCATTCCATAGAATTGCCGCTTTCATTCCATAGAATTGCCACTTTCATTCCATAGAATTATTTTCGAAGTTCAAAGAATACATTTGTGATAATTCAGCATTTGTCATCCTACACTCCCCCACACCACACAAAATGTATGTTGTTGTTGTTGTTGAAACCCAGACCGTCCGACCTACCAGAAAGGTGTAAGGTAACTGTATGTACAAAATGTATGTGCCCCTCGAATAGTAAAATTCACAACATTTTGAATCTAGAATAATTAAATTGATAATTCCCACAAATCAATAGGGATTATCAAAGAAATGAGACTCAATTTTCAAAAATATTGAATTATCGTCGATTTTGCAAAATTTCTTAAGTCGCCAAGTTGGTGAATTCTGGCGCCAAAATCGAAAAGTAGGACATGCAGAGGGAGAAGGGTTTTCCTTATATAGTATACAGAAGATATATTATCCTGAAATTTTTCGGAATAAATAGTTGACAAATTTACACTTTTCAAGATCTCATGAACACATTTAGAACACTTTTGCAAATATATGTAGCTATATACATGTCTAACTCACAAACGAATTGCTATGACTCGATTGCCATAAATTTCTGTGTAGATACATTATGTAGAAAACTGAAAGTGATTGGTATGTTTTGTAATTTGCTTCATTAAAACACAACTCTTCGAATTATAAAATTTTTAGATGGAATGTTTTATAATTTGCATTGTTAGAGCTCAATTGTTCAAATTTCAAACGTTTAGGATGCAATGTTTTGCATTTTGAATTATTAAAGCATAAGTGTTCGAATTTTAAAATTTTTGGATGGAATGTTTTGTTATATGCATTATTAGAACACAATTGATCGAAATTATAATTTTTTGGATAAAATATTTTGTAATATGCATTATTAGAACACAATTGTTCAAATTTTAAACGCCTTGGATGTATTGTTTTGGATTTTGCATTTCTAGAACAACACAAGTGTTCGAATTCTAAAATTTGGTGATGGAATGTTCTGTAATTTACAACTTTAAGACACAATTGATCAAATTTTAAAATTTTTGAATAAAATGTTTTATAATTTGCATCATCAGAAGACAATTATTCAAATTAAAAAAATATTTGCATAGCGTGTTTTGTAATTTACATCATTAGAACACAATTGTTTGAAATTTTTGCAACATTACCCTGTGTTGTTGTTGTTGAGACCCAGACCGTCCTACCTACCAGAAAGGTGTAAGGTAACTGTTTGGACGGCCGGGAAGTGCCACCCAATTTTGACCGGAACCCAGTGGGGGAGGCATCCACAGGGACCGTACCCTCCTTCCCCTACCACCAACCTCTCGAAAGGACTTACGGACCCACATGTTTAACGTGATCGTACTCCGCATGAACACGGCGACAGTTGTGGCAGCGTGCAAATCCAGCACGCAAACCACTGGGCTACCGCGCCCGAAATGTGCAAACAGCACGCGGTGTTCCTAGGTGGTCACCCACCCAAGTACTAACCGCGCCCGCTGCTGTTTGACTTCTGTGATCTAACGAGAACCGGTGTTTTCAGCACGGTAGGGCCGTTGGCCAACATTATCCAGTGTTGTTGTTGTTGAGACCCAGACCGTCCGCCCTACCAGAAAGGTGTAAGGTAACTGTTTGGACGGCCGGGAAGTGCCACCCAATTTAGACCGGAACCCAGTGGGGAAGGCATCCACAGGGACCGTACCCTCCTTCCCCTACCACCAACCTCTCGGAAGAACTTACGGACCCACATGTTTAACGTGATCGTACTCCGCATGAAGACGGCGGCAGTTGTGGCAGCGAGCAAATCCAGCGCGCAAACCACCGAAAAGTGCCAACAGCACGCGGTGTTCCCAGGTGGTCACCCACCCAAGTACTAACCGCGCCCGATGCTGCCTGACTTCGGTGATCTAACGAGAACCGGAACATTACCCTGTGTGGAGAAACAATTTCATATCAGAGCAATTAACTTTTTTAAAAATGTGCTACACATTGCGCATATATTAATTTATAAATATTTTAAAATTGTCCTTATCCGCCCCGAGTTAGTTCCGAGCCCTTGCATTCCTTTTCACCTAAAATGAAAGTCAACTACAAAATTCAGCCATTGTCCTCTGAGCTCGTCTCGATAAACTCCAATTTTTCAGCTATTTATTGTTCTTAAATTGATGATATATTTTCCTCCTAGTCTCTCTCTGGCTATTGTTAACCACTGAGCTGGAAAAAAGCGCGTGTCAAGGTCGATTCACTTTGTCTAACTTTGCCTCAGAAATTCCGGGATGCTCCTGCTAACGGCAGTTGCATCCCCACAAGCAAGATGTACTCGCGTGATGTCCATGTTCCTCATCCATGGTTCAATGAGTCTCATCTAACGGGAATCGTTCTTTATCTAATCAAAGCCATTCCTTACAGCAAGTGTTCCAACCAGAGTTTGACGAACGTCCTCCTTTTAAACTAACCGGTGCTTTTTCTGTACCAGAGGCTCCCAATCTTTTTCAAGTCGCAGAACCCGTAAAAAACAATTTTGACCCAAGACTTGGACCTTTGACTTGGACCCAAGATGACGTAAAAAAGACCAAAACAAATTTATAGCATTATTACTTTTCTAACATACATAGCATAACGTATATAGGGAGAGTGCGAGTATTATGATAAGGGTCGAAAATTCGAATACGAGTTTTACGTTTCACGCGTGTATATTTTGAAATCCCGCATCATTGATCATTGTAGATTATATATTGCATGATGACTGGATATTTTCTTTTTATTCCCCCCCCCCCTTGATTGATGAATCTCTATATTTTTTTACATCTTTATGCGTAGCTATCTTATATTTTAAGTTATGGTTATATGAGTTACAACTTATCTCTAATCTATCATTAGAATTTCATATAATATTTTTATTTATATATACGAGGGTGGTTCAAAAAGTAAGGTAACAAGTCCTGTGAGAGAAAAGGTTTATTCACGAAATCAAAGAGATATACAAAGTTAGCAAGTCACTGGTACATATTATTTTTCCACATAGTCACTATGGTTATAGAAGCATTTGTTCCATAGGTAAACCAATCTATCGAAACCGGCATAGAAGAATCAGGGTCCAGGTCGCGGAGCCACTCAACGACGGCTTCCTGAACTTCGGCATCGGTTGTGAAATGGCGACCTGCCAGGTGCTTCTTCTACTGTCCGAAGAGATGAGAATCGTTTGGTGCGAGATCCGGGCTGTAGGGTGGGTGTTCCAGTACATTCCATCGAAAACGCTGTACCAAATCACGTGTAACCGAGGCCGTATGCGATCGGGCCTTGTCGCGCAACAACACGACACCTTATCTAGACATGGAATTTAATTCGCACGCCGAATTTGTGCACCCGTGAAAGCTCTTGTTACCTTACTTCTTGAACCACCTACGTATATAGTAGACTAATCAATTGATACTTTCTTTTAATTAGGCTAATTAATATAGCTTCTGGAACCGGTTCTTTTCTTCTTTCTGTATTCTTTTTTGACCTAGTCTCAACCACTATTAATTTTATATTAGTTTGATTGATGAAATTAACCTTTGAAGAGCCGGTTTACTTCCTTTTGTTATTTTCTTCTCAATGAAATTTTCTTCTTCTGCCTCATTCCCCTGCAATTTTGTATCTCTCTTCTTTTACAGTAGTTTGACTATTTTTACTCTCTCTAAACAGGGTCTCTTATAAACATTGTGGGCCCCTACAAACATTTACCTTGCCCGCCCTCCATATTTAATTTTCTCTTTTTTGTGAATTTTTCATGCGTCTTCTCCAGCTTCAAGAAGAAAATATTGGCGGTCCAAGCTCCATCTGGAACTCACCTCCCCCACTCTAGTGATGTCCATCCCACGTTATGGGCAGCCCTGCTTTTTATATTTACCAATAATTCTTTTTTTTCATATTTACCAATAGTTTAATGGTTCATATATTTTTGTTTATCTCTGTTTATTTTAAATCTCATATCAATGCTTAAGATTTAATTCTCAGAATCAGCTTCACTTGTCTTCATGGACGGGGGGGGGGGGGGGGATCTTTTATCGGCCCGTGTTGAGATGTTTATGGCTGTTTTTTATCAATGGTTGATGCCACCCGCTAGAGAATTTTTGCGTTGTATGTTCTAGCTCTGTGTAAATTGCTCTTCGCTTGCCGCGTCGCAGTTCACTAGCGGTTGTAAAAGGTTCTATTGACCCGAAGAAGGGGGCTTATAACGTCATCGAAACAAATATTGTCACCTAACTGATATATACCTGCTTTCTTCAAGGAAGTTTTGTAAGTTATTTTCAAATGTATTGTTAAGTCACACTACTTGTTTCTGAAAAACACTAAAGATGAAGAAGATATTTCATATATCTATAGCTTCAAAATGCTCGCTTCGGTTGATACATTTGGTAATTGAACACATATTAAAAATGTGAAATTAAATCTATGCGAAAATTATCAAATACTGCTTAGTGAGATGGCAGAAACAATTTTCTAAAGAATGGCAACTAGATCAGAATATGAAAAAAAATGTAGTTTGATTATATATCACTAATGTCATAGGTCTATTGATTTCGATGGAGCTAGAGGAAGGTCTTTAATGTTTTTGATATTAATTCTCGGAAATCGACGAAATATGTTTAAAAAATTTTTAAATCTGTTTCAAAAAATAATTTTTATATGTAATGATTCTTTGCTTTGCGGATAGCGTGCTTGGTGAATTGAGTAGTGATGGGCGTTTATTTACGACCCGAGAAACATCGGGTAATTCACTCCAGTTTTATAGAAAACCTATCAATTCGCAATACGAGTCGAACCTGCATCTCATAGTTTACTCCCCAGTTATACTGACCATTACATCTCAGTTATACTGACCCCAGTTATACTGACCCCAGTATACTGACCCCAGTTATACTGACCATTACGTAAGGAATTTCGATGAAATTCCTTACGACAGACAAATGAGCTTGCCAGACAAATGAGCTTGTAAATAGCATCATTCAAACTCCGATTTTCAAATATTTAACCAGCAAATTGAGATTTAAATACCGCATTTTGGGTCAAATCGCATCCAAATAACCCGTGACAGGATCTATGGATGTTCGTTTTAAGTACCTTTTTCAAGTCGGAAAACATAAAATATGCCCGACTTTTAGCGAAATGTTTTCCAACGTTACGCACGAATGTTTTGTGCCAAAAAAAAACTACTTGGCGGGAATTTTGGAGTGTCCTGGCTGCTTGCTCTACTGAGATGTCGTAAGTAGCGAACAGGATTGCGATGGTGTGAGTTGGAGGGGTACCGATGAAGGCGACTGTTAAAGGTAGGAAATTTATGTTTTAATTTTTAATTAAGAAGGTAGACATTTTAGAATATGTGGAGTGAGAGGCTTCTCCCCACTTTCTCATATTTTTATAGTCTAAGGTTCACTTGCAATCAAATCGGTAATAGAACGAAAAAAAATCTGATGTGAGCAGCACATGACTTTCCCTGCAGACTTATATACACGCTCTCTTTATTTTAATTAAATTTAATTCACTTTTAATCCAATTTTCGTTCTCATTTGGTAACTGGACTCATTTTCAAAGGTGGCGTAGAGAAAAAACAAAAAAACTAAAATATCTCGAGAACGGCAAGTCCTAGTGTAATGGGGTTGGTCTTATTCTTTTTTTCGTTAAAAATTACGTATAGAACAAGCATTTAATAGATATATTTGAGCATACGTAGTTTTTTAATTTAAATTTTGACGATTTTTGAGGGCCATTTTGCAAAAAAAGGCAGGTTGTTCTTTTCCGAATCGCACCAAAATCTAATCAGCACCAGAGTATCCTATAAGTAACTTATCTACAAAATTTTGTGAAATTTGGTCAATTAGTATTTTAGCTAGAGTGGATACATGAAATTTTTACGGACCATTCCGCAAAAAAAAAGCGGGTTCTATTTTTACGAATCCTACCAAAAACTAATCAGCACCTGAGTCTCACCCAAGTGACTCATCTACCAAATTTTATAAAATTCGGTCCATTAGTTTTGTAGTTAGAGTGGATACATATATTGCACAGACACACAGACAGACACACACACAGACGTTACGTTAAAAATAGTTTTTTCACATTCTAGAGCTCTCGAAACGTGTAGATCCGTCGAAAACTCTTACGATTTTCGGCATGATTCCAGTACTTTCCCTATACATTACCATGTGTTACAGGGAAAGTAAAAAAAAACATATATTTTTTTAATAAGCTTTCTTTCACGAGTTATTATTTTAGACATTTTCTTGAAAATTTCATTAATTCTAAAAGTACAGGGTGGTCGAAAAATCGTGAACATTGAATTTTGAAATTATATAATCTTCTGAGAAATTAAAATAGTAGAAATTATTTTCAGTTAGATTAATGTTCCTAGAATTATCATTTGGTTTTTTTAATGCGCCAGACGATAATTACAAGCCTTTTTTATGAATGGAAAAACACGGGCTAACACTTGATACCACTGCCGTCCCTCTTTGACTATTATACACGCCGAGCTACAATCTTTCAAAATCATACCCTTTTTCGTCACCCCGATTCGCCGACATTGCCCCCCCCCCCCACCCCACCCCACCCCCATACTAGATGCTGAGAAAGGCATTTTTCTGCGTCAAAATGGAACTTTTGATTTCCCTCCTATAGACAGAATAAAGCGTCTGAATAAGATATTATAGCGATGATGAAAATTCCAATTCAAATTTTCAGTGTAATTACACGCTTTCAGAACCTTAATTCCTAAATTACTCCTACATTGTCTCTGGATTTCTTTAATATTTTCCAACTACCAGAATCACTTCAACACTAATTTCCGCAGTTCAAATTCATATGTGATATTCTCCATTCTTATTACAAACTTAGAATTAAAAAGAAAAAAGTCTTACTAAAATATTAGTTGATAAAGTGCTGAAGACCCAGACCGTCCGACTCGTCCGAGGACTTAGAGCAACTATTTGGACGGCCGGAGTTGATAAAGTGCGTATAAACACAATTTTTGTACACTATATTAATTAGCACATGTAATTAATTCGATTTATTTAAAACATCCTTAATACATTTTAATAGATTGTAACTGTTTAATTAGATGCAAAATAATACACATCTTTCACTTTCATTGTAAGACACATCTTTCACTGTAAGCTTTACTTCTCGGTTTACCTGTATTCAGCGACCTCCTGTCTAAAATACCACTCTAAGTTAGTCCCTAAGTTGGTCCTAAGTAAGTTCCTAAGTTGGTCGCCAGCATATGCAGCTTTAACTGGATGCAGCGCTACTGGAAATTGCAGGTTGAACTGCAAGTTTAATTACAGGTTTTGTTAATGTGCATGCATATTAACAAAACATATTGGTTAAACTGCAATTGGATAACTTAAATGCAATTGGATAAAAATTCCTAATTGATATTGATTTACGAAATGAGCAAGTACGTACTAAGCACTACATGAAAGGAAATCTCACGTACAAGGTTATCTGGAAATAAGCGATTTCTTTAAAATTATTTATATATGTTGTGACACATCACAACACTTTTATTTTATTATTCAAAATTGACATTTTTATAAATAATTAAATATATTTTTTTAATTATTTAATTTTAATTGTTTAATATTTATTATTCTAAATTTATTCTATTCCAAATTTTATTATTCAAAATTATTTTATTATAGTCTTCCATAAAAACTCTACAATGATATTAAATAGCTTTCATAATTGGTTTCATGCTAAGTATCGTATGGGTTTCACGCTAAGTTGTGCAAATTCTGTAAACTAAAATAATTGTCTGGCACTCACTCTTTGACCTTGGTTGAGCGCTAGTTTAGATTTTTACAGAATTTGCACAACTTAGCGTGAAGCCCATACGATACTTAGCATGAAACCAATTATGAAAGCTATTTAATATTATTGTAGAGTTTTAATGGAAGACTATAATAAAATAATTTTGAATAATAAAATTTGGAATAGAATAAATTTAGAGTAATAAATTTTAAATAATTCAAATTAAATAATTAAAATATATTTAATGATTTATAAAAATGTTAATTTTGAATAATAAAATAAAAGTGTTGTGATGTGTTACAACAACTTATTACTTTCCTTATATACGTAGTATAATGTATAGACAAAGTATTGTGACATTGTCGAAAATTCGAATTCGAGTTTTCGACGGAAGAGCACGTTTCAAGCATCTCTAAACTCGAATCGAACGTTTTTGGTGAAATCTGTATGTGCTGTTATTGCTAATTCCACTTAGCCTAGTCCTAATTAGACCAAGTTCATGTATATGATGGCAGCGTCTGTATGTATATGTACGTTTGTATGTATGTGTGTGTATGTGCGTGAATGAATGTGTGTGTGTGTCTTAAATCTGTGGATGCGGTATGTTACGAATAAATGGAGCATTTCGAAGGACATTTTGTACAAATACTACAATCGGTGAATATGGGAACGCTATTGATTTTAAACGCAATCGAATGTTCGGAAAGACCCCCCCCCCCCCCCATCAAATTTTCTAATATAATCTTTAAAAAATCAGAACTTTCAATAATGTTACATAAATGATCAGTTCTTGTTGTTGTTGTTGAGACCCAGACCGTCCGACCTAGCAGAAAGGTGTTAGGTAACTGATCATTTCTTGTGTAATTTTTCATTAGAAAACGTATGACACAAGCTTTAGAAAACTAGCATATGAACGATCTCATATTGCAGGTTTCTCAAATGCATTTATCAAAAACATTACACAGCATTAAAAAATATTAACTGTTGTGCAGTATGTTAACTTCATAAGTAATATTATGCGAAAAATTTGGTAACACCATTCACATGGATCTAATTTCTTTCATTTACGAGAAAAGATACTTTGGGTAATAGTTTTGCATTTTAACGCCTCACAAGTCGCTAATAGTCATTTATATAGAAGAAAAGCCCTTCTCTCCGTTTATCTGTTGTAAAGCTGGGCGATAAATTTGGCAAACTTAGTCACTAATTTAGCGAAATATCGCCAACAATTCCGTCCCATATTAACAAAAGTATCATTAAAATTGCAAAATTGACACTAAATTAACCAAAATGACGCCAGATTGATGAATGAATTATTAAAATATTTTAACATATGAACTATATGGTTAACGGATGCTATCAATATTGATAATTATCAGTTTAGAGTTACGTGAAATTATAAATTCTTTGAAACAGTGTGTTGTCATCCGGAAAAGCGCTACATGTACAATTTAACGTTTAAAACATTGTTCGTGGATCTAATATATCATTTTTACTTTCCTTATATACATAATGCATAAGGAAAGTATTGTGATGGACTCGAAAATCCGAATTCGACGGGAGAGCACGTTTCAAGCATCCCTGAAGACGAATCAGACGTTTTTGAGGTGATGTCTGTGTGCGTGTGTCTGTGTCCCCTAAATTTTCAAATGAAATTTTGAAAAATTTGTCAAAAAATCAAAACCTTTAACAAAGTTACGCAAATAGACATTTCTTATGTAATTTTTCCTTAGAAAACGATTGACATAAACTTTAGAACGCTAGCATGAACCGTTCTCGAGATATTGCACATTTTTCAAATAAATTTATCAAAAAATCCCATAAATTAAAAAAAAATATTAACTGTTAAGAAACATGTTCACTTTTCATATGTAATATCGTGCGATAAATTGGGTGACATCATTCTCGTGGATTTAACTCGTTCCATTCACGAGAAAAGATACTTTGAGTAATACTTTTGTATTTGAACAATAATAGTCATTTATCTGCTGTAAGAATAACTTATTTCTCCGTCTATAACACCTGGCGAGATTTTGACGACGAATTTAGCGGAATGTTGCCAACTTGGCGACATTTTTAAATGTTGCCAAATTAACGAAAATCTCGCAAAATGGATAAAAATGACTAAATCAATGAAAATGACGACTAATTGAAGAAAATTCAATATATTGGAAATAATATAAGTATCTACTATAAGAATAACATTTTTTTATCTGTAAAAGAAATAAATGCATTGCATTATATAAGGAAAGTCATGGAGGAAAGTCAGGAAGGAATATCAGATTTTTTCCTCTGTGAAAGAAGTAAATATATTAGATTATATAGGGAAAGTAAAGCGTGGTGCCCACATCAGATTTTTTAAAATTGGTAATGGGTAATCCTATTGATATTCGGCAAGAAATACTTTTAATTAAAATACTTCAAACCCGGACGACACATGGTATTATAGTTAGCAAATGCGTTTAAATAAAGTATTGAAATAATGCGGTTTGCCGCAGTATTTGTCACTGGCTGTCAGTTTCACTTTAAGCTCACCCCGCGGATATTGCGCAACAGACTGAAAAATGACATGAGAAAGTACATTGTAAAGTAAAAGTGACATTATCTTCAACCGACCTTTGTTCAGTCAATTACAGACAGAATGTCTAAACTTTGTTATCAGTACTTTTATTTCGAATAAGAAACACTGCGTCTGATTAGCAGGAACATTGAGGCATAATTACATCATTAATAAAAATACTTTATATTTAATTATTTTTATAACATAAATAATTTATAAGAAATATAAATTTTAAATCATATTAAAATGCTAAATTTTGCAATATATTTTAAAAATTTAGAGTGTATATATATAACATATATATATATATACACATATATATCATATATGTATATATATATATATATATATACATATACATATATGTATATATATATGTTATATATATATATATATATATTCTACCATTCGACTATTTTCCACTTGTCCTGAGTCCTATACTGATTACTATTTTTGAAAGTCTCCATACATATTATGTATCGTTCAAATGTATTCATTCCGATGCCCACTCGCATTGACGAAGTGAGGTGAAATGCTCAGTCGCTAGTTCAACTTACACGTGGTAGCAATGCTTGTGAGTTCATTTTCTGTTCGAGGAGGTATTATTTTTCTGATTTGTAATTCAATTGATTTATTTTTCTCCTTCCACTAGCCAGTAGACAGTTCTAATGGTGTCTATAGTTAAATACTATCGCCATTGTCAGAAACTGGCTATTTTGTCGGTTTTAATTTGAATTGTATGGCTGTCCTGATGAGAATGCAATTTCGAACTAACCGCCATTTTTTGTGTAGTTTCAATTGATTGTCCCCTATGTCTTAATCTTTTATCTTGAGCTAATTATTATTGCCTTTTCTCATTTTTGCCGTGTTTTCTTTTTCATTTTTATTTATATTTATATACTTTTAATTGTGATTTTTGTATCCTAATATTCTTCTCATCCCCCTTTCCATTGTAGTGATATGTTACCTTCTATCTTTATCCTTAGGCTTGGTCTACTCATTTGTAACAGTTACTCATTTGTAACAGATATGCTAGAGATGGGTTTTTTTTTGTACATACAGTAGTTTATGCATAATTTTCGATTAAAATCTTTCAATTTTTATTTATATATATATATATATATATATATATATATATATATATATATATATATATGTGTGTAATATTTGACTTGAATAGTCCAAGGAAGATACAATTTAAGTTATAAAAATCTATTTTTTTCGATGCTACTAGGAATAAAGATAATTACATGTTCTGGTCGACTCCTGATCGTCGACCAGAGCTCACCAAATCTGTGTGCCGTCTGCGTAGTTCTTCACAAGTGTAAAATACATTTTCATCAGAGGTGGAGGGAGGATATGAGGCATGTGACTGTTATCTTAGCGGTTTAGGCTTTAAAAATGTGATTGGGAATGCAATTTCAGTGAGAACGTTTACATAGGGTTAAGTTTAGTGACCATATATGGTATGATCGAGGAAGCGTCTGCAGACTTGTTAATATTAGTGGCGTGGGATAGAATTTAATGTAGTTGCAATATGTGCTGGACATGAGATAGGAATTTGGAAAAATAAGATAACTGTGAAAGAAAAGAGCGCGTTATTGGTAAAAGCTTAAAATTTATACAGTAGTTTATGCATAATTTTCGATTAAAATCCTTCAATTTTTATTTATATATATATATATATATATATATATATATATATATACATATATATATATATATATAGCATAGTAAACATATAAGATTAAAATTAATTCCACAGTTATCCAATTATTCTTCAGAAGTTGGCGCAAAGCAACTCACTCTCCTAAAGTAACATACAAGATTCATATGAAGCAGTCTTTTAAACGGGAAAAGGGGTCGCCATCCCCCTCTACCATTTTATGCCTTGCATTTGGTCATCCCCCCCCCCTTTTTTTTATATGAATATTATATATATATATATATATATATATATACAATAATAATAATAGTTTGGAAATCCAATGATAGAATAGGAAGAAGTTGCAACTTAAAAAACCCTAACTTTAAAATATGTCTATATTATAAAAAGAAGTATTAAATAGAGAATCATCAATCAAATGGAAAATAAATGCAAATTTCTAGTCATCAAGCTGAAGATAATCAACAAATATCAATGGAATGGAATCGATAATTGAAAAACAAATAAAATCCAAGCATGCTATACATTTATTAGTAATATACATTTATTAATAATATTATTCAGGGTGTCCCGAAAAGATTGAAACACGCTTTAATTCTTTACCTGCTGGAGATAAGTGGGCAATGTAAATTGCAAAAATGTTGAAAGTAAGGTGGAAAATAAGACTACGTTAATGAGGTAGTCCTCCCATTTCATTTTCAAAAAGTTACACTTTTTAAATTTTTATATGACTCCCTTAGACAAATTGGGTCAATCAGAAATTTTTTATTTTTAATGCAACAAGATCATTAAAAAAACCGCATATCTGTATCTTTAAAATTGAGCGAGTTATATTTAATTGAAAATCACTATACATATTGATAATTTTCAGTTTAATACTATTAATTGAATGTAAATCTGGTTTAAATAGGCTATTATTCTTTAAATAATCTAACAGAAAATGTATATAGAATTTTTTACAAATAATAGCATAATTATTAGAAGCTTTATCAACATAGGTAATAACGAAAGATCTTTGTAGATCATTAATGGAGTGTTTTATATTAACAATATTATGTATAGATCTAGACAATTTAGTACTACAAATAGTATTTTTAATAAATTTTAATAAAGTAAATTTCTACATATTAAATGCCTCTAAAGGCAGAGCATATTAGGAGCTAATTTAAAAATATATTTATCAAGGTCAAGATTTTTTTACTTTAAAACTTTAAAAGAATTATTACAAGATAGTATCCTGAATTTAGTGCCAAATGATTTAATGGTTCTTAACGTGTCATCTTTAACTACGGCTACGTCTCCTGTAACTATATGCTCCAAGTGCGGATTTAGATATTTAGCATATTTGTTTACTTTATAAATACATTCATTATCTACAATTGACATGGAATCATTATCTATAGATAGCGATTGTGAAATTTCATTATAATTGAAAATATATATATATATATATATATATATATTGAATAAAACATCGAAATATGTATGTTTTATTTTCTTGTATTGCCACATCGGATAAAGTAAGATTTACAAAATTTTATATTTTTGTAATAATATTGGCGTATATGTTCGTATTCAAATAACAGCAAAGATAATTTTCAAAGATAATTTCAAAGATAATGAATGATCAAATAATATGTAATTACTATATTATTTGATTTTCCGTAAATTTTCAAATAAAAACATGAAAAAATGAAATTTTAGATTCCACTGTTGGAGTCCTATACTACTTTATATACTACTTTATACTACTTTATATACTACTTTATACGATGTTATATATATATACCAATTTATACTACTTTATATACTAATGTATACTACTTTATATACCATTTTATACTACTTTATATATACTAATTTATACTACTTTGTATATACTACTTTATATAAACGCGGACTCGTTAAGACGGCACCCGTTTAAGAGGGATTTCTTGTTATTACGCACAAATATAGATTCCCCGGTTAAAGTCTATGGGCGTTGCCTGTTATAAACATCGCTTATTACGTTCTTTCATTCATTAAGAAAGACAAATTTATTTAATTTTTCAATCAGTAGAAGATGTTCCAGCACATACTTTTAAGCAATTGGATAAAATTGAGAATGACATAGAAAAAAGATTGCATACCAATAAGAAAAAAATGAAGATCACGTCATTTCAGAAACAGTAATACGTACAACTACATTTTGTTTATGCTTTGAATGTTAATAATTCTTCATTTTTACCTCATTATACATATCAAATCTTTTTTTTTTTAAATATTTTGTCTTTTTTTAAGGTTGCATTTTTTAATGTACCTAAAATATTACATAAAATTGAGGATAACAAACTTTCATCACCGGTTTACTATTTCATTACCATATTACATCAGATTTACGCTATAACGGACTCTCGCTGATACGTACGATAAATGTTGGCCCTTGTCTGTCCGTTTTAATGAGAGATCCCTGTACTACATTAATATTAAAATTAAATCTGTAAAATACCAGTAAGTAATCTGAAATATTTAGTAGAAAATTCTTAATCATTTATACCTTTTTGAATCCTGTTCAACTTATCTCTGAAAAAAGACTCTGCCCTCTTATCAGTTTCTGAGACGTATTTACCACTGTCCCACTGCATCCCTAATACCTCTAAAGGAGTAAAACACACCTTAAATTCTACATCACCCAAGCGAACAAGAAACCACGAGCTTTCACCGCAGTTCTGACTCATCAAACTTCATTTATCATTTTAAAAACATGAAAGTTTCACCATACGTTGTAAATTTCAAAGATAGTGACGCTATTCTTAACCTCTTCTCTTTAGACTCTTCTGTATGTTTTTTTTAACAAAAAAATGCTTGAAAAAATATAAAATGAACGGTTGGTTGTAAATTAAAAGTGAAATATGAAAAGCCAGCAATTTAGTAATGATGTTGACACCCGCCAGAACTGATAATTTCTTAAAAATCGAAATTTTAATTTTTATACAATCTCAAAAAAAAAAAAAAAAAAAAAATGAATGTCGAGTAGTAAAATGTTCGCCGCGCTTAATTAGTACGAAAGCAATTTACACGATACCTTTACATAAAAAATTCACTGACATATTCCAATTATTGTTACTGAGCATTTTTCGTTCAATTGTTAGACAGCTGCAATAAATAAATGAATCAAAATTTAAATGGTAGCAAATTCGGAAAAGAAAACGTTTACCCCTTAAATCTTGTATGCTATAAGTTTTGTTATGCTTGTGATAAATGAGATGTAACTAACAAGAATCGTGTCGAAATTCTTATAATGTCTGTAAAGACATAATTTCAGTTTTTCTGTTTTAAATAGATTTGTAGACATTCTCCCATATTTACATGCAGAGAAGTTAACTATTTACACTTGCAGTTCAGGTACA
The DNA here is from genome assembly GCA_951213105.1 of Amaurobius ferox. Classification (NCBI taxonomy): domain Eukaryota; kingdom Metazoa; phylum Arthropoda; class Arachnida; order Araneae; family Amaurobiidae; genus Amaurobius; species Amaurobius ferox. The sequence goes on from OX578153.1 coordinate 29,057,527, forward strand.
AATTCAAGTCAAAAATTCTTTCAATTCAGTTCTTTAATTCAGTTCATGTAAAATGAATTCAAAAATTCTATTATTGATATCTCATTGATTTTTTTTTTAATGTAAACATATCGGATACATTTATTTTGTTCTAATTAAGCGCGGCACAAATTTTACTACCTAATACTTTACTTTCCCTATACATACTTAATATAATATATAAGAAATATTGAAACAAGGGGGGGGGGGTTGTTGTTGTTGAAACCCAGACCGTCCGACCTACCAGAAAGGTCAAGGGGGGGGGGGGTGTCAAAAATTCGAATTCGAAGTTTGGGGGGACGGGACAGCTCAGTAGTTAAGGCACAGAACTTCTTGCACTCGGAGGACCCGAGTTCGATTCCCGGCTCTGCCTAAACTGTCCCCATGTTCACGTAGAATATGGGCACCTTAAATATGTGGGTCGGAAAGTCCTTCAAAGAGGTTGTAGTAACGGAAGGAAGGTACGGTCCCTGTGAATGTCGCCTCCACTGGTTCTGGTGTAAATTATGTGGTACTATCCCGGCCGTTCAAACAGATGCATTACATGTTCGGGTAAATCCGACGGTCTGGGTGGAAAGAAAGAATATAAGTTTTCGGCGAAAGAGTACGTTTCAAGTATCCTTGAACTTGAATCCGAAAACTTTTGAGATGCTGTGTGTGTTGTTGTTGTTGAGACCCAGACCATCCGACCTACCAGAAAGGTGTAAGGTAACTGTTTGGACGGCCGGGAAGTGCCACCCAATTTACACCGAAACCCAGTGGGAGAGGCATCCACAGGGACCGTACCCTCCTTCCCCTACCACCAATCTCACAAAAGGACTTACGGACCCACATGTTTAACGTGATCGTACTCCGCATGAACATGATGGCAGTTTTGGCATTGGTGGGAATCGAAGCCGGGCCTACCGAGTGCCATTCCCGCGCACACACCACTGGGCTATCGCGCCCGAGAGATAGTGTGTGTGTGTGTGTGGATGCGATATCTCACGAATGAATGGAGAGTTTCGAACGTATAGTTTGTTACGATTATTACTATTCGTCAATACTGGAAATCTATTGATTTTAAATGCTATCGAACGTTCGAAAGACCCCAAATTTTAGAATGAATTTTTGAAAAAATAAAATTATAAAAAAATCAGGATATCCAATAATGTTAAATAATCATTTTACACGTATTTTTTTTTTTTTTAGTTTTGGATTAACAGCACAAAATCTAGCTTGAATCGTTCTCGAGATATTGCACGGTTTTCAAATAAATACATCTAAAAATTGCATAAAAGTGAACAGTATTAAGTACCATCAAATATAAAACACTTGCCGAAAATTTTAGTGACGTTGGCGACGCATTTAACGAAATATATTGCCATCTTGAAAACTTTATAATATGGGGGCCAAATTGACGAAAATGTCGCCAAATTGGGAAAAATGACTCTGAAGTAGCGAAAATGGTGTCAAATTGATGAAATTATAATTAACGCATTTCAATATAATGGAGTACGTTGCTTAGCAGGTGTTAACAATATTTGCAATTGTCAAGTTATATTTGCGCGAAATATGAGTTATTTGGGTACTTCAAAATAATTTTACATGCTGTCACGCGGAAAAGCGCCTAATGTCAGTGTACTTTTCAACATTAAAAACATTATGCCGTGGATCTTGTTCATTATTATTTCGCTTTAAAAGACGTAAAGTACTTGCGTCAAGTACTTGCGAAAGTAAAGAGAAAAAAATCTGATGTGGGCAACACATGACTTTCCTTATATAATGTAATGAATTTACTACTTTTACAGTAAAAAAAATAGGTTTTTCTTATATAGTAGATACTAATATTCTTTCCAAGATATTGAATTTTCGACAATTAGTCGTCATTTTCACTGATTTAGCGTCGTTTTTATCCATTTAGCGAGATTTTCGTTAATTTGGCAACATTTCAAAAAGTCGCCAAGTTGGCAACATTCCGCCAAATTCTTCGCCAAGCGTTATGCACTAAGAAATAAGTTATTCTTACAGCAGATAAATGATTATTGGCATTCAAATACAAAATTATTACTCAAAGTATCTTTTTTCATGAATGGAACGAGCTAGATCCACAAGAATGATGTCACCCAATTTATCGCATGGTATTACATATGAAAAGTGAACATGTTTCTCAATAGGAAATATATTTTTTTTATTTTATATGATTTTTTGATAATTTTTTTGAAAAATGTACAATATCTCGAGAACGGTTCATGTTAGCGTTCTAAAATTTATGTCAATCGTTTTGTAATGAAAAATTACATAAGAAATGTCTATTTGCGTAACTTTATTAGTAGTTTTGGTTTTTTGACGATTTTTTCAAAATTTCATTCGAAAATTTAGGGGAGTTCTGAACAGTCGATTGCGTATAAAAACAATAGGCTTCCAGTGTTTACGGATTGTGATTTTTGTACCAAATTTGGTTCGAATCACTCCATTCGTTCGTCAGTTATCGTCTCCTCAGACTCACTGACACACACACACACACACACACATACACACACACATCACTTCAAAAATGTTTGATTCGTGATCATGGATGCTTGAAACGGGCTCTCCCGTCGAAAACTCGAATTCAAATTTTCGACCCCGTCACAATACTTTCCTTATACATTATGTATATAAGGAAAGTAATAAATTTGAGTCTGAGGAAAGTCATGTGCTGTCTGTCCACATCAAATTTTCGTTTTCGCACTCGGTTTTATACGTTTTCTTTATTAAAAGTTCCTTTATAAGAATAATTGCAATTGGCATATTACTAAACTTCTTTTATAAAACTTGATGAATTATGTAACTGCTTTGTCTTAACACATTTATGGAATAGAATTTAGTTACTGAGTAATGTATATTGCAATATTTCTTTGCACTTTAATATCAACCTTTCTCATTGTTATATCTTTATATAGAGAAAGTATTGTTTTTGCAAAAAATTTTTAATTCGGAATTTTGACGAATAAAGCGCGTTTTAAGACCTCTTAAACTTATTCTGAACACTTTTGAAAAGATGAATGCTTGTGTATGTGCAGATGCACAATAATGCTTCTATATCTGAAAAAAATTATGTATGGACTAGAATGAATTATTAGGCGTTGCCCAGGTTCTAAATAAACTTCCGCTGCTTCAATACAGATCAAGATAACACCACTTAATATCCAAATCGACTGTTTTGAACTTAAATCATTCCTGAGCTCCGTTTTTCCCATGCGCAACCATGCCAATTAATTTTACAACTCGAGCGCAATGTAATACACCCTTAATAGGCTAAGCCAACGGCCTTACCGTGCTGAAAATACCTGTTCTCGTTAGATCACCGAAGTCAAGCAGCATCGGGCGCGGTTAGTACTTAGGTGGGTGACCACCTGGGAACACCTCGTGCGGTTGGCACATTTCGAGCGTGGTAGCCCGGTGGTTTGCGCGCTGGATTTGCACGCTGCCACAACTGCCGCCGTGTTCATGCGGAGTACGATCACATTAAACATGTGGGTCCGTAAGTCCTTCCGAGAGGTTGGTGGTAGGGGAAGGAGGGTACGGTCCCTGTGGATGCCTCCCCCACTGGGTTCCGGTCTAAATTGGGTGGCACTTCCCGGCCGTCCAAACGGTTACCTTACACCTTTCTGGTAGGTCGGACGGTTTGGGTCTCAACAACAACAACCCTTAATAGGCTCCTTTGATATCTGCAAAATAAGCGCTGGATCGCAGCTCGTTGACGGAAAAGCACAATAAAAATACTTGAAGTCACAAAATAAGAAAAAAATATTCCTTTACCCCCAGAAATAAAATTTAAAAAAAATATTACTTATTATAGCGAATTTTCATGCTACTAGAGTCAAATTATAGCACACTACTCATAATAATAATATGATACCAAATTAAAAAATTTGATGGTGACCTCCCAACAGACACACATTCATTCTTTCTCTTTTTTTTCATGATTCATTAAATTGAGTTTTGTTGTGTGTGCAGAAAGTATCACTAATAATTATTTGAAATTACCACGAATTTGCAGTTTTAATTCATTTTTCATTTTCATATGGCGCGACTAGGCGCATTTTCGAAAGCGACGTTTCAAAAATGCAAATAAAAAAAAAAAAAATCTGGAAAACGGTTAGTTCTATGGGATTAGTCTTATTCTTTCCAGTGACAAAAATTACGTATAAAACAAGTATTTAATTGGTACATTTTTTTAAATTGATACATTGTGCGAGTCTTTTATTTTAAATTTTGACGATTTTTGCCAACCATTTCGCAAGACAAGTTCTTTTTTTCCGGATCATACCCATAATCTAATTAACACCAGGGTAACTCACAAGTAACTTATCTACCAAAATTCGTGATATTTGGTGGACTGCTTTTTGAACTAGAGGCTTAGAGTGTATATATACATTGCACAGACAGACAGACACACACGCAGACGTCACATTAAAAATGTTTTTCGGAGTCTAGAGTGCTTGAAACGTGTGTGTAGATCCGTCGAAAACTCGAGTTGCGATTTTCGATATGATTGCAATACTTTCTCTTTTCATAACCATGCAATACTTTCTCTTTTCATAACCATAGGGAAAGTAAAAAATTCAAAATCTTTTACATTTGCAAAGTTAGAAAACGCATAAATTAATGTGCTAAGTCTGGAAGCAACTTTTTATTTATTTATTTATTTATTCTGAGACGAAATTAATCAAAACATCGTCTGTCTAAATTTGCAAAGTTAGAAAACCCATAAATTAAATGCGCTAAGTTTGGATGCAGCTGTTTTTGTTTTATTTATTCTGAGAGTAATTTAATCAAAACACCGTCTATCTAAATTTTCAAAGTTAGAAAACCCATAAATTAAATGTGCTAAGTTTGGAACCAGCTGTTTTCATTATTTATTTATTTATCTTCTGACGAAATTAATAAAAACACCAGCTATCTAAATTCGCAAAGTTAGAAAATCCACAAATTAAATGTGCTAAGTTTGGAAACAGCTGTTAGAAAACCCATAAATTGCAAAGTTAGAAAACCCATAAATTAAATGCACTAAGTTTGGATGCAGCTGTTTTTGTTTTATTTATTCTGAGAGAGTAATTTAATCAAAACACCGTCTATCTAAGTTTTCAAAGTTAGAAAACCCATAAATTAAATGCGCTAAGTTTGGATGTAGCTGTTTTTGTTTTATTTATTCTGAGACGAAATTAATCAAAACACCGTTTATCTGAATTTGCAAAGTTAGAAAACCCATAAATTGAATGCGCTAAGTTTGGAAGCAGCTATTTATTTATTTATTTTTTCTAAGACGAAATTACTCAAAACACCTACTATCATCGTCTGCGGTGGCCAGGCAACGAATGAATAGGTTTTATCTGAAGAAAACGATTTCAATCCTTTCACAGAACCGGCATCAAATTCCAATTAAATGCTACGCTGAAAGACTGAAATTGCCGGTTCCCATAGAAGTTCTCAAAATCTAGTAAGATTCTTGATGCCGTTTCAGCTAACAGTTTTCCATGATGACGAATGCATAATAATCGCGAAACTGGTCCATGGATGCTGTTATCTAGAATGGGAGTGTCTTTCAGGTTTAGTACTAGATTTGGGGAAAGATAACGCCCATTGTCCACCTTTGAAAGCGACTGTGGGGAAGATGTACAAAGTATTCACATTTAAATCTTCTTACCTTGTGCTGTTGCTAATTCTAAAGCTTTTGTGGACTACCTGACAGAGCAGGTTACAACTTGTTCTGACTTTTAGCGTGCAATTTTTCTTCTGAACACTGGGCAGTTTTGAAGAAGTATTATTCAGTGTAGTTCTGTTCTAGTGTGCTTGCAGGTTGTTACTGTGCAGATTATCAAATTTCATTTGTAACAGGTATTTACTTACTTTTTTTCCCTTTCTTTTGAGTTTTATAATGTACTTTATAAAGAAAGACAAAATTTCAGCGTATAAATTGTGTAGGATTAAAGTTATTTAATTTATAATTTAAAAATAATAATAATGTAAACTGTTTTAGGGGAATTTTTTTTTTCAAATTTTAAGGACGTCTTTTGTTTATCTTAAGACGTTTTTGGGGAATTTTTAGGCGCTACTAATTTATAATATTACCTCTTACTTTTTTCAATCTTTTATTTAACTTTTGGTCTGATGTTTGTTTGTCAGTGTGATCCAAATCCTTGTGACCCTAACTAATCAAGTTTCATTTATCATAGTAACATGAAGTTTAGTACGTTGTTGTCTTTTGTGGTACATTTTATTTTTTATTTTTTAAATTTTCAACCTTATCGGATCAGCCTGTCCTGGGCTCGCCATATGAATGTACTCGTTTCTGAGGAATAACTCGAGAACAGGAATAGCTTAAAAGAGCAAATTTGGTATTTCGTTGTCTTTGATGTATGCATTTTAATTCATACATTTAAGTTACATGCATTTTAATAAACACATTTTTCATATTTTTAATACATTTTAATAAATACATTTTTCATACTTTTAAGTTACATGCATTTTAATAAATATATTTTTCATACTTTTAAGTTACATGCATTTTAATAAATATATTTTTCATACTTTTAAGTTACATGCATTTTAATAAATATATTTTTCATACTTTTAAGTTACATGCATTTTAATAAATATATTTTTCATACTTTTAAGTTACATGCATTTTAATAAATATATTTTTCATACTTTTAAGTTACATGCGTTTTAATAAATATATTTTTCATATTTTTAAGTTACATGCATTTTAATAAATATATTTTTTATACTTTTAAGTTACATGCATTTTAATAAATGTATTTTTCATACTTTTAAGCTACATGCATTTTAATAAATATATTTTTCATGCTTTTAAGTTACATGCATTTTAATAAATATATTTTTCCTGCTTTTAAGTTACATGCATTTTAATAAATATATTTTTCATACTTTTAAGTTACACGCATTTTAATAAATATATTTTTCATACTTTTAAGTTACATGCATCTTAATAAATATATTTTTCATACTTTTAAGTTACATGCATTTTAATAAATATATTTTTCATACTTTTAAGTTACATGCATTTTAATAAATACGTTCCTCATACATTTAAGTTACATACAGATAATAAAAGAGTTTATTTTAAAAAACTACTTTTTTTTTGGCTTTTACTTATTTTGTGTGAATACCACCTGTGGTTGGTGTATATCTGGCTGAAACCGGAGCGTTACAAAAAATGTAAACACTTTAGACGCTTATATCTCCGAACCTAATCGATAAAATGTAAGCAATGTTTACTTGTTTTGTCAGAATTAGGGTATTAAGCATTTATGAATATGCAAAAATAATTTCAATATTTAGAATTATTTTTCGAAAAAACTATGGTTTGAGCGAGTTTTTGCTTCACTTTCACTCGAAACAGCTACTAAACTACAAAAGATACATATAAACAGTAAGAAACAAAAATGTTTAGTAGAAAATCCAGTTTTTGGATTCATATATATCTATTTACAAAGCTGTTATAGTTGTCGAGGAATGGTCTTGTCAAGTTGAAAAAGATTGAAAATTTTCAGATTTTAAAGATTGCAATGCTTATAACTTGAAAACTAAAATTACATAAACTAGCTATGGACAATAAAGGTAATTTGTTAGCTCTTTGAAAGTTCTACAAAGGACCTATAATTGGATTTCGGATCGAGTTTCAGCTTTCCAAATATAATGTTTAAAATTTCGATAATTTAAGATTTTTACCTGTTAACCTTTTGCTTACGGGTGGGGCAGTGTCAATACCAATCGAAGAACCTAAAAAAAAAAACAGGTATTTGACATACCCTATCCCAAACAGTTCGATCCCCCTTTGCAGGCATTGGCGTCCATGGACGCCAATGCAAATATGCCTGCAAATATGAATGTATAAGAATTGCTGCATTTCTTTAAGAGTTCTGCTGCACTTCTGTATAAGAATTGCTGCATGTTTGAAGAATGAATTGTATAAGAATTGCTGCATTTCTTTAACCCAAAATTATTTAGCTCATGGAGTCTGCAATATAGCTGATACTAATGAAACATTCATTGATTTTACACAGAGAACCAGACGATTTCTTCGATGAAGTTTTAAGCATAGAGTTAAATTACTTGTACCTCCATGGTTTTAAGTTTTTAAATAAAATAAATTATTATAGTACTGTGATGAATGAAAGGAATGGAAAAAGTTTATGAATGAAATGCTGCTTTTATAGAGAGAGCTAGGCGATTTATATTGCGATGACGTCATTTGAATAAAGTTCATTTATTTTCGACGAAGTTTTCAAATATAATGAATTATTGTAGTATTATGATAGTTTTAAAAATATTACCGAGGAATGTATCGCATTTTAGAGATGTTTAAACCAGGCAATTTATATTTCAATGCCGTCATTTGAATGAAGTTCATTTTTTTCGATGAAGTTTTAAGTTTTCAAATATAATATATTGATGTAGTGTTGTGATAATCTTAAAAATATTACCAATTAATGTATCACATTTTAGAGATGTTTAAATAAAATTGCATTGAAGTTGGAAAGTGTTTCATAATCAATGCTTTATGCATGATTGATCTTTCTTGCTTATTTTTAAATACATATTACTTTGGAAATTTATTTCTCAAATTTTAGGAAAGGAGTAGAAAAAAATATCTTTAAAAAATTCTTTCTGGTGACCTTTTGAATATGTTTCGAACATTTTCGAATAGTATTCTTTCTGTGCATGTCTATATAATGTCAACATAAAACTAAATATTCGCTGTAGAACATTATAATTATTCTCATCTCAAGCACTCAAATCGACGGAACTTGAGATTTAAATTCATTTATGCTACAGTCTCATGGATCCGGCTATATAAGTGATTATTTTGAATTGCCTTACTGTTGCCCCTTTGATACTCAGTTAAGGCCGTTGCCAGGCTCCCCCTCCCCCTGAAAGATACACTCTTCGACCAGCTCGATGGATATACTCACACCTCTTAATAAAAGATATTTGTTTTTCAGTAGCGACATACAATTTTATCTAAAATGTCATCCAAATTGTGCATGAAAAATCGATTTTTGCGAATTTTTTTATTATAAATTACTTTATTTGGTATAGACACTACAGACATTATGTAGTTAAAATCAACTGATTAGAAGATAGCGTTAATATTATGCTTTAACTATTAGAATTTTCGATCAATTAATTATGAGCTACGTTAATAATTAATGTTCATACTAGCATTAATTGCAATTATTACGTACTAATATTGATATATAGTCATAATAGCTATATTGATTTTCAGTCAACTACACATAGCTATACAATATTAGCTATTTGGAAAAAAAAACTAATAGTAATTTATATGTATTAAAATATATATGATAATACCTGCGGACGCACTACTAAAAAATTGGTTGCTATATTTAGTGGCCGCTGATTGCGGGCATCACAGCTAGTAACTATTAATTTCTAGATAATGTTTACTTGGCTTTATAGTGCATAAATGTTGACATAAAAATGGAGACCTCTAATAAAAGAAGTAACGTATATAGTTATAATTAACTAAATATTTAATAATGTAATTTTTTTAAACACTAAAATTTAACATTTTAAGGGAATTTCTCTCCCCCCCCCCCCCCCCCCCATTGAATTTCACTCCAACCCTTTTGAATTTCGTTTCAGGTTACACCGTGTGTGTGTGTGTGGGGGGGGGGGGGCTAACACTTTCTGAGCACCACTACAACACAATTTGACCTGGGCGTACATCTCAAAAATTCAATTGCCGAAACAAATTATCGACAGCGAGATTTGTGAAAACTCATACTTTATTCCAAAAGTGCTATAAATTTTTAATTTTATTTAAATGTCTTAAAATACATATGTAATATGCAATTTAGGTTTTAGTGAGAATGACAACGTGACTAAGGGTTTTAATTTTTACCCATACCAGTGACACGACCTTAATCCTTGAGAATCCTTCCATTCACATATTGTCTATCGCGTGAAATCTAAACACTCTTCTTTATCTGGTCTCGCTATGTAGCCAGCGTGTGAATATTTTCTAATATCTTTAAATGCTTGGAAAGTCCCACGTATTTTTCTCATATATTTTAATCTTAATCGTTGCTCTTCCTTTTTCATCGGTAATGTGACGTCACGCAAAGGCGATATGGTGCATTATCAAATAGAGCAAATAAATTCATTTTGTGTTTGTTTTTTATTCATGTGAAACGCAGGTGTAAGTTCATTTGTAAATATTTGTTAGCGCTTATCTGTATACTGTAGTGGGTACCCGTGAAAAATTTTATTTACTGAAAGCTAATAAATGCAAAAGATCTTTAGGTTTGAATTTTTTATGTCATAGAATCTCCAAGAATATTTTTAGTATAAATTTTATATAGTACGTATTATTTACTTTAACAAAGGGACTCAAAATTATCTCTCGCGGCCCCATATAATTGATGCCAGGGCCCAGCGGTTGAGAAACACTACATTAGACAATGCTCTATACGATTTTGTGATTGCCATTTTTCGCATATCTCGCTTTGTTGCCGAGTTCATTATCTTAATTTTTAATTCTCCTCTAAAAGCGCTGGAGTCACTTTATTATAGATAGACCTAACGTGCACTCATGGATCTTTCTTTAAAAGTTTTGGGGCCTTCAAGGGCTTTCCTGGGAACCGTATATATTTTGGTAATTTTTTTAAATAAATTTGGTCATCAAAGTTATAATTCTGCTATAAATACAGTCTAGAATCTTAGACTCCCAATCAGGGCCCGTCTTGGTCATCAAAGTTATAATTCGGCTGTAAATATTGTCTAGAATCTTAGACCCAAAATCAGGGCCCGACTTAACTGAGACCCGGGACAGATATTCTTGCTGGGGCCCCCCTTCACCTCTCAATATATATGAAATGAACAAGTATATTTTATTCAAAGGCGCAATTGCACTCTATAAAATAGTGCCAACGGCCGTACCGTGCTGAAAACACCGGTTCTCGTTAGATCACCGAAGTCAAGCAGCATCGGGCGCGGTTAGTACTTGGGTGGGTGACCACCTGGGAACACCGCGTGCTGTTGGCACATTTCGGGCGCGGTAGCCCGGTGGTTTGCACGCTGCCACAACTGCCGCCGTGTTCATGCGGGGTACGATCACGTTAAACATGTGGGTCCGTAAGTCCTTCCGAGAGGTTGGTGGTAGGGGAAGGAGGGTACGGTCCCTGTGGATGCCTCCCCCACTGGGTTCCGGTCTAAATTAGGTGGCACTTCCCGGCCGCCCAAACAGTTACCTTCTGGTAGATCGGACGGTCTGGGTCTCAACAACTCTATAAAATAGTATACAAAATGAAGTTTTTAAACACTTTAATGGAATTAAAATTATTGGCAATTTTCTCATCATAGCCCAGAAGCCAACATGTTAAATTAGTGCGGTAATTCTTATAGATTCCTAAAATGAATATTTTTGCTGGGCAGACTTGTTCCAATTTCGTAGTTTTTTCTTCATAAAGAAGGCGTTAATTTTTCGATGTTGTATTTATATTTAATCAGGATCCAGGGCAGCTGCGCTGCATGCCTCTGTATTAGTCAGACCCTGCTTTGAATGCGTGTACAAATATGCGTATGTGCATGTGTGTGTATGTATGTATGTGTGTATTACTGTATATATGTGTGTGTATATGTGTATGTAAGTTGTGTATGTGTGTGTATGTAAGTTGTGTATATCTGTGTGTAAGGTATGGGCACGTTAACTTAAAAACGAATACATCTACCTTTATGAAATTTTATGTGTAAATACATTACGTGATAAACTAGAACTAGAAAGAATTTTTAATCATTCTCATAATTAAAAAATTTTCATAGGATTATTTCGTTATGCTTAAAAGCAAATACATTTATATGACCTCTAAATGCTGCTCAAAAGGTTCTTAATTATTCTACACCGGAATCAGTGCATAAATAATACAAAATACTGTTTTCGGCTTTAAGTACCACATTTTCTTTAATTCTAGTGTTATCGCATCGTAAACAAATATGATCCCTTTTTCAGATCATTTATTTATGCCCAATAAAGTTAGTAAATGCGTTTTTACCACAACAAGAAATGATTTCGGGGATTAGAATTTTTCACGGATGGCTAACTCTGAGTCTCTAGTCTTTTAAACTGTTCAAATGATTTTATAACTTTAAAATCGCTTTAGAACTAATCCTCTTCGTCTTAAAGTAGTTTATAAATAAATAACGTGGAAATAATTCATTAGCGTATATAAGGGCACACGAAAGGGCGTTCGCCATCCATTTACGGAAGATGCAAATCTTCTGCCCTATCCGCGCTTTGTTAACTCTCGCGGCACACGTTTTTCGCCGAAATTCTGCTCAAACAGTTGCGAAATATTTTCTGAAAGATAAAATGCAATGCTTAGATTATATTAAATCTAAATTTAATACCCAATAAAACATAGAATATATTTTTTACTTTAATCCAAAATATTTTTGGTGCTGCCATCTGTTGTCGTAATTTAATTCATATCGATTATTCTTATTTTTTAATGAACATTTTAAAATATCTATTCCTTTTAATACAGTATTAAATACAACAACAGATCACATATATTAATGCCACAATCACGGAAAGGTACTTTCTCATTCTATAAATTTGATAAAGGGATCTGAATGTACATCACTGAGGACTGCAGTTTTGTCTTCAAGTCCCAGTTCAATCACGTTTCCGTGATTGCGGTATTATTATATAAGATCTGTTATTGTATTTAATAGCGTATTAGAAGGAATAGACATTTAAAAATGTTCATTAAAAAAAAAAATAGTCGGTATGAATTAAATTACGACAATAAATGGCAGCACCAAAAACATTTTGAATTAAAATAAAAAATATATTCTATGTTTTATTGGGTATTAAGTTTAGTTTTAATATAATCTAAGCATTGCATTTTATCTATCAGAAAATAATTCGCAACTGTTTGAACAGAATTTCGGCGAAAAATGTGTGCCGCGAATGTTAACAAAGCGCGGATAGGGCAGAAGATTTACTGACGCTCACCCTTAAAACTAAATTTAATACCCAATAAAACATAGAATATATTCATTTTATTTTAATCCAAAATATTTTTGGTGCTGCCATCTGTTGTCGTAATTTAATTCATACCGATTATTTTTATTTTTTAATGAACATTTTTAAATATCTATTCCTTGTAATATAGTATTAAATACAACAGATCATATATAATAATGCCACAATCACAGAAAGGTAATTTCTCATTCTATAAATTTGATAAGGGGGTCTTAATGTACATGACTGAGGATTGCAGCTTTGTCTTCAAGTTTCTGTGTCTTCAAGTCCAAGTTCAATTACGTTTCCGTGACTGTGGCATTATTATATATGATCTGTTGTTGTATTTAATAGCGTATTGGAAGGAATAGACGTTTAAAAATGTTCATTAAAAAATAATAAATATCGGTATGAATTAAATTACGACAACAGATGGCAGCACCAAAAATATTTTCAATTAAAATAAAAAGAATATATTCTATGTTTTATTGGGTATTAAATTTAGTTTTAATATAATCTACGCATTGCATTTTATCTATCAGAAAATATTTCGCAACTGTTTGAGCAGAATTTCGGTGAAAAACGTGTTCCGCGAAAGTTAACAAAGCGCTGATAGGGCAGAAGATTTACTGACGCTCACCCTTCAGTGTTCAGTTCACGAGTATTCACCCCACCAGACATTTTATATTAACCTAGTTTCTATTTGTGTGACACAGCATTTAGATATATTTATATAGGACAAATAGAAAACTTGCCCCTCCCCCTAAAATTTCATCCCCCACACACGGCCAAAAAGTCTTGAAAGAAACACTGAGGTCCACAACTTGCATATCGCTTACACCACGCCTTGTCATGGCTGAAGGACGCATCTTAAGATACTTCGTTTAGCTTTTATAACACTGTCTCCTACAAGAATTTAAACGAATTGAAATTTCTGACAATTATGTTCAATTATAGAAAATTAGCATTATTTAGGAAATATCTTCAAGATTTAATTGTGAATAGCCAGGAGATATATCAATTGTGTATATGGCCACGCCCACATCAATTGGGAAATGACCACGCCCATATTGGTTAATTCAAAATTTTAACAAAGTATTTGAAGAGGCACTGAAGCAGTGTTGTTTATTTGCAATAAATATGAAATACTGGGGTAAATGCTTAAGCAGAGAATTTCATTCTATATCACTATTTTCGCAGGTGCTAAAATAGCCAAACAAAATGGCCGAAATTGAAAAAAAAAAGAAATTTCGGTGTGGATTTTATATTGGCACCAATTATGCTCTAGTCTAAAATTCGTTTTATTTTATTTATAGATTGACAGATCATATACAAATGTTCTGGCTGTAGTCATTTTGAACAGCCCAAAGTAAAGCCCAAAATGGTTAAGTGCTATCTCTTCGCAAAGTATGCTATTACGAAAAATTAAATATATTTTAAGTACTGTTCATATACACCTGTAATATTTCATAAGTATATTTTATATAATAAATTATTCCATAGGGGTATAGTTAAGTTGCCGCATCAAGCTTTTAATCGAGAACGTTGCACAAAATGCAACGCAACTGAATTGAAATGATTGGACTAAATTACAAGCGTACATCATCCTCTCCAGAGCGCGTCGACCAGCTATGATGAAACGTGTTGTGCGGTATGAAAATCCAGTGTATAGAGTTGCTTAAAATTTTGCCAATATTATTTTATTAATAATTAGTAAAGCTTATTGGCTTCCTTTAAATGGGTAAATGCTATAATATTTTTTGAAGCCATATCTATATAAATAAAGAATACGAGAGCGCTTATGAAAAAATTTCCATGGTATTGCTCTAAAAAAAAATTAACATATATCTCAGAATGCTGTTCTTCAAGAACGTCGTTTTGCCGCACAGTGCTCGTACAGGTTAATTTAGTGCTCTTTATGAAGTCTCGAAATTTAGCTTACTAGAACTTGATTTTAATATTCCAGAAAAGATATATTAACGGATCCTAAGTTGATTAATATCTTTATATAAAAGTAATGGTGGGCGAATACTAAAGTATTACTCTCGCAGAAATACTAGAATATACTTCGAATTTCGAGCATTCGAGATAATTCATATCTCGAATATAACGCCGGCGCCGCTAGATAAAATTCGAATGTCACTGCATGATTAACAACAGGTTTTAGAATAAAAAGTCAGGATTAGAAGGAGAAATTCGAAAGTACGTAAAAGAGAGTTTACTTCAAGCAAATGAAAACATTTTCGTCTTCTGGAAAAAGAACAGCCCTTACAATAGAGTCGCCAGAAGGGGGAGGGGGGATGACCCATTATTTTGTTTCCCATTTCGCCAAATATAATTTTTTTTAAATTCAATGTATTCCGATGGGTTCTTGGGAGGGGGGGGGGGGGGTATGACCGACAAATCCCCCTTAGCGAAGCAACTTTGGATCCTCGCTTGCATGAATTGTTTTTATAGTATTTAATCATTCAATCATCAACATGATCTGTGAGTGACTCTTGTCTCTGATGTTCACTAGAAGTAGGAAGTTAGTCCCATTACGGCAATTTTCGTTTTGATATTTTCTAACCCAGGATTGTAATATTCACTCATACTTTTACTCTTTGTCTTGAGGGAGGTCCCTTGTAACTTTTACTCTTATTTGACTTTTGAGGAAGGGAACCCCCCCCCCCCCCCCCTTATTTTTAAAATCTGCGTTTTTATCTATTTTATCAACTCTTGCTTCGATTTTGATGCAATTTGCACGTTGTATTTTCTGCTCTGCAATGCACTCGATTACTCGCGCCGAACTTCGACCCAATTTTCTTTCTTTAGCAAGTTAAACTCCCGATGCGCGGCCGTTAACTTGCTGTAAAACTTATTACTATAACAACTGATTGCTATTTATATCGCTAACTGGCACCGCAGTACGTATCTATATAATATGCACTAAACTGACTTATTGGGTGATATATCAAAATTATCGAACATTTCCACCATACATAATCTTGGTTTCAGTGGCATTCGATCCGTCTCAGCTTTGAGACCAAGGGAAAAAAATCTAAAATTTTGAAAATTCGAATTGGGGTGATTACGATGGAATAATAAAAAAAATTCAAAACCAATTTAATTATCGAACACTATCAATAAATCCTGGATTTGATATCATACGATCCGACTCAACTGTCAAGTCCGTCGAAGAATCTAATATTTAAAAAAAAAAAAAAATTAATCAAGGGTGGCTATGAAAAATAATAATAAAAAAATCTGATGTGGGCAACACATGATTTTCCTTATATAATGCAATGAATTTACTACTTTTACAGTAGAAAAATAGGTTTTTCTTATAGTAGATATTTATATTCTTTCCACGATATTGAATTTCCGACAATTAGTCATCATTTTCATTGATTTAGCGTCATTTTTATCCATTTGGCGATATTTTCGTTAATTTGGCAACATTTTAAAAGTCGCCAAGCTGGCGACATTCCACCAAATTTGTCGCCAAAATCTCGCCAAGCGTTATGGATGGAGAAATAAGTTATTCTTATAGCAGATAAATGACTATTGGCGTTCAAATACAAAAGTATTACTCAAAGTACCTTTTCTCATGAATGGAACGAGCTAGATCCACGAGAATGATGTCACCCAATTTATCGCATGATATTACATATGAAAAGT
The DNA here is from genome assembly GCA_951213105.1 of Amaurobius ferox. Classification (NCBI taxonomy): domain Eukaryota; kingdom Metazoa; phylum Arthropoda; class Arachnida; order Araneae; family Amaurobiidae; genus Amaurobius; species Amaurobius ferox. The sequence continues at coordinate 29,074,244 of OX578153.1, forward strand.
GAACATGTTTCGCAACAGTTAATTTTTTTTAAATTTATGGGATTTTTTGATAATTTTATTTGAAAAATGTGCAATATCTCGAGAACGGTTCACACTAGCGTTCTAAAGTTTATGTCAATCGTTTTCTAAGGAAAAATTACATAAGAAATGTCTATTTGCGTAACTTTATTAAAGGTTTTGATTTTTTGATGGTTTTTTCAAAATTTCACTCGAAAATTTAGGGGGGGGGGGGTTCTGAACATTCGATTGTGCTTAAAAACAATAGGCTTCCAGTATTGTGATTTTTGTACCAAATTACATTCGAATCGCTCTATTCTTCATGAGATATCGTCTCCACAGACTCACTGACACACACACACACACACACACATACTTTCACACACACACACATACTTTCACATACACACATACTTTCACACACACACACATACTTTCACACACACACACAGACATCACCTCAAGAACGCCTGATTAGTGTTCAGGGATGCTTGAAAAACGCTCTCCTTTCGAAAACTCAAATTCGAATTTTCGACCCCGTCACAATAAATACTTTCCTTATACATTATGTATATACGGAAAGTAGAAAATATATATTACTTTGTTTAAATATCAAGTACTCCCACTCTGCCTGGAATCGTGATCCGTCAATTCTTCTTAGCTTCCAGGTCAACGGAAAATTCGAATTAAGGGGGCCTCTATACATACAGATTTTTTTTTTTTAAATTTACACCACTTTGTCTCTCAGAAATAGTAAAAACACAATTTGACGTCCTTTCCCTTCCAATCGAAAAATTAAAACAAATCCTTTTGTCGCTTTCGTCAATAAGACTGAATACATTATTGCTTTCCCTACAATACAGCATAGGGAAAGTATTGGAATCGTGTCGAAAATTGCAACTCGAGTTTTCGACGGATCTACACGATTTGGGATTTCTAGCTAGAGCGCGAAAAAAACTATTTTTTGCGTGACGTCTGTGTTCAATGCATACATATATCCACTCTAACTCAAAAATTAATTGACCAAATTTCATAAAATTTTATATATAAGTCACTTGTGCGCGATCCTGGTGCTGATTAGATTTAGGTACTATTTAGAATAAAAAAAACCTTCCTTTATTTCTTTTTTATTTGCGGAATGGCCCGCAAAAATCGCATTTATCTACTCTAGCTGAAAAAAGGCTAATTGACTAACTTTCACAAAATTTGGTCGATAAGTCACTTGTAGGTTACCCTTGTGGTGATTAGATTTTGGTACGATTTGGGATAAAAGAACCTACTTTTATTTATTTTATTTTTTATTTGCTAAATGGACCGCAAAAATCGCATTTATCTACTCTATCTAAAAAAACTAATTGACCAACTTTCACAAAATTTGGTTGATAAGGTTACCCTTGTGGTGATTAGATTTTGGTACGATTCGGAAAAAAAAAGACTCGTCTTTTTTTACAAAATAACTCAAAAATCGTCAAAATCTAAAATTAAATATTTGTTTAATACGTGATTTACGACGATGAAAAGAATAAGACCAATCCCATTATTTTAAAACTAACCGTTTTTGAGATATTTCAGTTTTTTCGCATTTTTTCTCAGCCCTTCTTGAAAATACGCCCAGTTACCAAATGGAAACGGAAATTGAATTAAAAGTGCAAAATCAGTGTCATTTCAAATAATACTAAATATTAAAGAAGTAAAGGGAAAATGAATTTCAGTCTGTAGGGAAAATCATGTGCTGCCCACATCATATTAAGTGTGTAGATGTCACATTTAATGACCACTAGCCATTTCGAATAAGCAAAGCGAGGGTGGAAATGGATAATAAATTACAAAAGCGTATAAATGAGAGGCATATCAATGGTATTTTATTGTATTAGTTTACGACAGTCCAAATATGTCGACAGTGATTTGTTGCATAAGCGCTGGCCTTTATTGCAAAAACAACTCGTTATTTCGCACCTTCTCTCTATTCCCATCTGCATCCTCTCCCAGTTCATAACTTAATCGGATCACTCCTCTTCGGGTTGCGAGCCCGACCTCATGCCTTGTGGAATGTTTACGAAATTAAAATAATAAGAAAGGCAAGAGAGATAAGCGCGGCCTTGCCTCCAGCAGTGCAGGTCTCGAGTGACCTCTTCAGAGAACACGGTGGTGAAGAATTGAATATGAGTTTCAGCAAATATTGTGGATTGAAACCAGCAACACGTGCCGTGGTGAGTCTGTTCTGGATTGCCTTTTTTTTTTTTTTTTGGAATATACCTAATTCTACGAGGAGTTGCACTTTATTCAAATTACACGATTTCCTTTTTGAACGGACGAAAAAATGGTACAAATTTTCCTTTTATACAAGGTACGATACATTTGTAACACAGTTTAAAAATAACAATATATATATATATATAAAACAAGGAGCGCACTTTATACATAATAGTATGGAATTGGTGAATATCATAGAAAAAATAACAGAAAAGTTACATTACAGAAGTTACGACTTCTGCGATTTATTTAATAACATTATGATAGAGGACCTATATCAGATCATTATGGATCTTCATCATAAATATAGTTTGCAGAGATTTATTGAGATGGATAAATATAGGGCACTAGTTGGACTGGTTCTAAATGAAACAGTGCTATACAATGGAGTGGAATTTTATAAACAAATTAGAGGAATACCGATGGGCGGTAATTGTTTCATCGGCATTGGCAGATTTATATTTGGACTGTTATGAGAATGGAACTCATTTGTTGAATGAGATGTTGTATTTAAGATTCGTTGATGACATTATCGTTGGCACAAAAGATCATAAATACGTATTGGATTTTGGTTTCTATCCGTGTTCACTTAAATTGATAAAGGAATGAAGACGGGAGCCTGACTTGTTTAAGTAGAGCTGTCTTCCGTAATATAATTGTCAATCAACTTTTAAGAAACAAAAGGTTAAACTCTCAAAGTAGCGACAGAATTCGACAGGATAAAAGGTATTTGAACGAGGCACGGAAAAAGGGTTATCCGGTTGGCTTTCTGAACGTAATCAAGTCATCTTTTTACGGTAAACTGTAACCGTTGGTTATTTAGATCACGGACATATAAAGTTGATGACTTGGTACTATATATATTGGGGATTTGATGTTGTATAAGGCATGATTTCGTTAGGGAGTTACTTGAGGTCTTGTTTGCACAAATTCTAGTGTTGTGTTTGGCTTCAGAGATCACGGTCTTTTCGTTTCCAAATAGATCTTAGGTATAATGGCCTAGATGCGGAATGGTACCGGCATCCGGGAGTGTGGCCATGGCGTAAAGCATGCTGAACCGGGGTGAGGGGGTCACAACCCCCCCTCTGCCAATTTTTGGTACTTATTCTTTTTCTTATTTCTTGTATCATATTTGATTTTCAGATTTGGACATTTCCTTTTGGATATATATATATATATATATATATATATATATAATGAAAATCCAATGATAGAATAGAGAGAAGCTGTAACTCAAAACTCAAACTATATATATATATATATATATATATATATATATATGTATATATATATATATATATATATATATATATATATATATATATATATATAAATTGAAAGATTTTAATCGAAAATTATGCATAAACTATTGTATGTACAAAAAAACCCATCTCTAACATATCTGTTACAAATGAGTAACTATAGACCAAGACTAAGGGTAAAGATAGAAGGTAACATATCACTACAATGGAAAGGGGGATGAGAAGAATATTAGGATACAAAAATCACAATTAAAAGTATTTAAATATAAATCAAAATGAAAAAGAAAACACGGCAAAAATGAGAAAAGGCAATAATAATTAGCTCAAGATAAAAGATTAAGACATAGAGAACAATCAATTGAAACTACACAAAAAAATGGCGGTTAGTTCGAAATTGCATTCTCATCAGGACAGCCATACAATTCGAATTAAAACCGATAGAATAGCCAGTTTCTGACAATGGCGATAGTATTTAACTATAGACACCATTGGAACTGTCTACTGGCTAGAGGAAGGAGAAAAATAAATTGAATTATAAATCAGAATAATAATAATACTTCCTCGAACAGAAATATGAACTCACAAGCATTGCTACCACGTGTAAGTTGAGCAAGCTACTGAGCATTTCACCTCACTTCGTCAATGCGAGTGGGCACCGGAATGAATACATTTGAACGATACATAATATGTATGGAGACTTTCAAAAATAGTATATATATCAAAAATATATATATATATAATGAAAATCCAATGATAGAATAGAGAGAAGTTGTAACTCAAAACTCAAAATAACTTAAACTATATATATATATATATATATATATATATATATATATATATATATTCTTAAGTCTAGAGCTCTTCCACGTGCAAGCTTTAATGCTTAATTATTTTGGTATTCCTTTTTTCGATCCCTCTCCATTGACACTTGTTGATTATCTTTAGCTTTCTGAACTGTAATTTGTATTATAATTTCCTCTTTATTGTTGAATTTCATTTTATTTCATCATATTCTGTAGGCTTAAATTTTTTTTAAGATAGTGTATTATGAGTTACTTCTTCCATTCTACCATTGGATTTACTATTTTAATATTATATATATATATATATAAATTGAAATTTTTTTAAACGAAAACTATGCATAAACTACGGTAAGTACAAAAAACCCCATCTCTAGCATATCTGTTGCAAATAAGTAAGTATAGACCAAGACTAAGGATAAAAATAGAAGATAATTTATCCCTATAATGGATAGAGGGTGAGGGAAAGATGAGTATGCAAAAATCATAGTTAAAAATGTGTATATATATATTTAAATATATATAAAATAAAAAAGCAAACCCGGAAAAAATGAGAAAAGGCAATAATAAATAGCTCAAGGTTGAAGATCAAGACATGAAGAACAATCAACTGAAACTACACAAAATTTGCGATTAGTTCGAATTTGCATTCTCGTCAGGACAGCCATACAATTCGAATTAAAACCGAAAGAATATCCAGTTTCTGACAATGCCGATAGTATTTACCTATGGACACCATTGGAACTGTCTACTGGCTAGTGGAAGGACAAATAATAGAAACCAAGTGAATTATAAACCAGAAATATAAAAAACAGAAATATTAACTCACAGGCACAGCCACCACGTGGGAGGCTACACGTTCGCAGGGGGAGATACAACAGAGCATTTTACATCTCTTCGTCAAAACGAGTGGACAGAAAATCCAATGATAGAATAGAGAGAAGTTGTAACTCAAAACTCAAAATATCTCAATAACTCAAAATATACCTACATACACACACACTCACACATATATATATATATATATATATGATCAAATAGTTTAAATATAAAATACCAAACATATGAAACTAGTAAATTTAACAATGCAAATGTATTATTGAACTGTACAATTAAACTTGCATCTACTTGTTACGCTAGTGCAGCATATAAATAAGTGGAAATTTATAAGTAATAAAGATGAATTAAAGTAGAATAAAAGAACAGAAATAGTGAAGCATCCATAACAAACAAAAGAATTCCATTACTAACCAGAATAAACTCAAGAGAATGTCAGTCATCAATTTGAAACTTAAGCTAAAGCTAAACAGATAATTATTCCAATAAGACAGATACCAATTAGCAAGAAACAATCCACAATCCTCATCTGAAATTGAGCCCATATTCTCAACGATATGCTATGAAAGCTTTTTATTATTTAAATAATGCAAGACGTTTAATATAATTGAATAAAATAATAAATAAATTATATTTCATAACTTGCGCTAATGCTGCTAAGAATTGAATTTTGAATTGCCAAATTCTACATGTAATTAAAAATAAATTAATTAATAGTAATGCGACAATGTTTGGCCCTTTGCGGCAATGTTTGGAGAAAACAAAAATGGATACAATAAAATAGCATGCAATGTTTTATAGTCCAGACATAATAAATTTATTTATAACATGGAAAGACGCCCATCAAGCACCCAGTGTATAAAAAGTAATAATTTTCATTTTCAGAAAAACGTTATAATGTTATTCATAAGGAGAAGGGCTATAATTAGCATATCATACATTTTGTTTTTAAAAAAAATTGTTATCGCAAAACGTACAAAATTAAAATAAAATCTGATGTGGGCAGCACATGACTTTCCTTATATAATGCAATGAATTTACTACTTTTACAGCAGAAAAATAGCTTATTCTTATAGCTTATTATAGCTATATTTAGTGGATACTTATATTCTTTTCAAGATATTGAATTTTCGTCAATTAGTCGTCATTTTCATTGATTTAGCGTCATTTTTAACCATTTGGCGAGATTTTCGTTAATTTGGCAATATTTAATAAGTCACCAAGTTGGCAATATTCCGCCAAATTCGTCGTCAAAATCTCGCCAAGCTTTATGGAAGGAGAAATAAGTCATTCTTATAGCAGATAAATGACGATTGGCGTTCAAATACAAAAGTATTACTCAAAGTATCTTTTCTCTTAAATAGAACGAGCTAGATCCACGAAAATGATGTCACCAAATTTATCGCATGATATTTCATATGAAAAGTGAACATGTTTCTCAACAGTTAATATATATATTTTTTTAATTTATGGGATTTTTTGATAAATTTATTTGAAAAATGTGCAATATCTCGAGAACGGTTTGTGCTAGCGTTCTAACGTTTATGTCAATCGTTTTCTTAGGAAAAATTACATGAGGAATGTCTATTTGCTTAACTATATTAAGGATTTTGATTTTTTGATGATTTTTTCAAAATTTCACTCGAAAATTTAGAGGGTTTTGAGCATTCGATTGCATTTAAAAAAATCTGATGTGGGCAACACATGACTTTCCTTATATAATGCAATGATTTTACTACTTTTACAGTTAAAAAAATGTTATTCTTATAGTAGATACTTATATTCTTTCCAAGATATTGAATTTTCTTCAATTAGTCGTCATGTTCATTGATTTAGCGTCATTTTTATCAATTTGACGAGATTTTTGTTAATTTGGCAACAATTAAAAACATCGCCAAGTTGGCGACATTCCGCCAAAATCTCGCCAAGCGTTATGGACGGAGAAATAAGTTATTCTTACATCAGATAAATGACTATAGGCGTTCAAATACAAAAGTATTACTCAAAGTATCTTTTTTCATGAATGAAACGAGCTAGATCCACGAGAATAATGTCACCAAATTTATCGCATGGTGTTTTTATGAAAAGTGAACATGTTTCTGAATAAGAAATAGTTTATTTTTATTTTATATAACTTTTTGATAATTTTTTTGAAAAATGTGCAATATCTCGAGAACGGTTCATGTTAGCGGTCTAAAATTTATGTCAATCGTTTTCTAATGAAAAATTACATAAGAAATGTTTATTTGCGTAACTTTATTAGCGGTTTTGATTTTTTGACGATTTTTTTAAAATTTCACTCGAAAATTTAGGGGGGTTCTGAACATTCGATTGCGTATAAAAACAATAGGCTTCCAGTGTTTACGGATTGTGATTTTTGTACCAAATTTCGTTCGAATTGGTCCATTCGTTCGTCAGTTATCGTCTCCACAGGCTCACTGACACACACACACACATACTTTCACACACACACACATACTTTCACACACACACACATACTTTCACTCACACACACACACACACACATACTTTCACACACACAGACATCACTTCAAAAATGTTTGATTCGTGATCAGGGATACTTGAAACGTGCTCTTCCGTCGAAAACTCGAATTCGAATTTTCGACCCCGTCACAATACTTTCCTTATACATTATGTATATAAGGAAAGTAACAATAGGCTTCCAGTATTCATGGATTGTGATTTTTGCACCAAATTTCATTCGAATCGCTCGATTTGTTCGTGAGATATCGTCTCCACAGACTCACTGACACACACACATACACTTTCACGCACGCACGCACGCACACAAACACACACACACACACACACACACACATACTTTCACACACACACACAGACATCACCTCAAAATTGTTTGATTCGTAATCAGGGATACTTGAAACGTGCTCTCCCGTCGAAAACTCGAATTCGAATTTTCGCCCCTTCACAATACTTTCCTTATACATTATGTATATAAGGAAAGTAATAAAAGTTTGATAATTTGATATCGCAACAATTTTTAGTCACAACTTCTTTTTTAATGGTGATGTTTCTTCTTTTTATTTATTATTATTAATATTTATTTCATTATTTTTTTTATTTATTATTATTTATTTTTTTAGAGAGAAAAAGAGACTTCGGAAAAGCTAACTTTTTATTGTCTTTCTTACGGGAACACAACTTTATGCACCTCGTCATATGACGAGCTCCACATTCAGTATTCTATTAAAAGAGTAGCTTCCCCTTAATAACCTTATTATAATGAATAAGGTTTAAACACCATAATCCTGTTCCAGGAACAACGCAAACAAACTATAAATTTCCAAACGCATTTACCTCGCATTGTTAACAATATTATTAAACTTACATTTCAGTAGCTTGTCCATTAGTTGAGGACGTGTTGTTACAATCCTCTCAAATAAAACAAGATTACTTAAATAAATGTGATATTTTATCTTGTAGAAAAATACACTAATCCACGAGGTTACATATTTTTAACATAACTTCCCCTCTGAATCTTTTTAATAATGAAACATGAGATTGGGAATTATAAACGATAGAACCTGATACGATTTATAAAGATGGATCAAGTTCTAATCCGCCTGAATTACATCTCATTGAATTCGTGGGATAGATATTATTTTGCTTTTAAACTGCTTTCTGATTGGGCGATTCTTAAAGAAAGATAGTAATAAAGAAATTTTTAAATTTTATTTTGTGGTATTTATTCCTTTGTTTCGATTTCAGACATATAAAATGCTGATTTATTAGATTTCATAAATAAATGCCGTTTTGAAGTGGAACGGTAAACTGGTGCTTTTTCTATTATTAAAGCATCATTAAGTGGGGTTATCGATATTTGTATATTAATATAGACGAAATCTGATGAAATGGTTCAGAAATCTTATAATTGAGGACTTGACTTTCTCTAGATTTGCGTATTTATTTAAAGATAACTCAGTGTTATGAGCAATTTTATTCAAAATCTTTTATGCTCAATATAATATTGTCCTATTTTAAGTGCATCTGCATCCGTATGACCACTTTGGGATCTGTTGTGATCTGTGTACCTTTTAAGGATCCTTTAAAAGAAATTCTTCTTTGCAAGAGCCCAACTTTTACAAAATAACTCCTGTACAAATTACAAATGCACTTTAAGAAAATTAGAAAACTAGACCTTCCCAAATAAAGAGATATCCTTCTACAGAATTTTAAAATAGCATTTTGTAAAGCATAAGACTTTTTCCTTACACTTCTTATTAACCTCACATTAACTTTCTTTGTCCCTTCGTTCAACATCTTTGACTGCTTTAGGAATACACCTCGGCTCTCAGAATGCACCTCGGCTCTCAGAATACATATCGGCTTTCAGAATACATCTCGGCTCTTAGAATGCATCTTGGCTCGGCTTTGAGAATAAATACTTATCGGCTCTCAGAATACATCTCGGCTCTCAGAATGCATCTCGGCTCTCAGAATACATCTCGACTTTTAGAATACATCTCGGCTCTCAGAATGCAGCTCGGTTTTCAGAATACATCTCGGCTTTGAGAATACATCTCGGCTTTGAGAATACATCTCGGCTCTCAGAATACATCTCGGCTTTGAGAATGTATCTCAGCTCTCAGAATGCATCTCGGCTCTCAGAATACATCTCGGCTCTCAGACTGCATCTCAGCTCTCAGAATGCATCTCGGCTCTCAGAATGCATCTTGGCTTTCAGAACACATAGAAAGCAAAAACTCGGCTAACAGTTTCATCAAACGTTCACGTCGTCGCGTTACGTCGTTTACGTCATTTTACGTACGTCATGACTATATTTCTATCCTTTACATATATTTTCTTTGCAAATTATGGTTCAATGTCTTCTGATGAACTGTTCTCCTGGTTCTAACACTTCGATCTATGTATAAGAAATACTACCTCCGGTTGAATGTAAATTACGCCAAAAACAAAATCGAAAAACTAAAATTAAAAAAAAAAGAAAAGAAAAGAAAGAAAAAAATATGAGAAATAACAAGTATTTTCAATCTCCTTCTCTGCACTGCAGTGCACGGAAAAGTACAAAATCAATTTTAATCACACACGAAATTCAACCACCTCGGAACACCGCGTGCTGTTGGCCATCTCGGGTGCGGTATCCCCGTGGTTTGCGCGCTAGATTTGCAAGCTACCACAAATGCCGCCGTGTTCATGCGGAGTACGATCACGTTAAACATGTGGGTCCGTAAGTCCTTCCGAGAGGTTGGTGGTAGGGGAAGGAGGGTACGGTCCCTGTGGATGCCTCCCCCACTGGGTTCCGGTCTAAATTGGGTGGCACTTCCCGGCCGTCCATACAGTTACCTTACACCTTTCTGGTAGGTCGGACGGTCTGGGTCTCAACAACAACAACACACGAAATTCAACCAAACTGGGGAGGTTTAGGAAGATTCAATTCAAAATAAAAATTATAATACTATATGAATCTTATCATTATCCAAATCTGATATTATGCAAAATGATTGGAGGAAAATGAGGGTATAGGCAGATGAAATAGTTTCGACAATTTTGCTTAATATCAATTTTAGATAATGATAAGGCTTACATAATATTGTTTTGAATTGAAATTGTCTATATCATCAATTTGGTTCAATTGCGTGAGTGATATAAATTTATTTTCTAATTTTCCGTACTCAAATGTTGTGTAGAGGAGGTGAGTAAAAATATGTTTTTCTCATGATTTATTTTTAACGCTTTCCAACATAGTTGAAAAGTGTTTATGACTTTGTTCATTCTGTCTGTCTGTCTGTCTGTCCATTCGCACGATAACTGCCTTAAAGATAACTTTATAAGAAAAGAAATTTCAGTATGTTGTTGAGACGGTCTGTGAGACATATGAGAATGTAAATGAATAATATCACCGGATTAGTTTCGAATTGAACCCTGATTGCAAAAGTGAAATACATCGAACCCTATGGAACCTAATTTTTCAAACATTTTTAAACGAAGTTAAAATTCACAAATTGCTTAGAAAATTTTAGGAAATCTTTAAATTATCCCATAAAATATATAAAAACATTTCAGAATATTGATTCTGTGATATGATTTAACATCATCATGGGGATTTTTTTCACCGCCTCCAAACTCGCTTGGAATTTTTTAACGTATCTTCAGTTTTGATCCAGAATAAGAATTTTTTTCGCAAAGTTTTGTCACAAAACTCCACACTTGATTGAAATATGCATCAGTGCGAAAAAAACTAACAGTTTCAATAGTAGCTTTAGCCAAAGCTTGCACAGTCTGAAAATTAAGATCAGATGACTGAAGATGCTTTGAGAGAGTATTGTATTGATCAAAAACACTGTTTCAATACAAACAAAGGGAACAAAAATTCGAACGATGTCATGCATGTTAAAAGGGCTTCGGCTCTTCCACCATTGAGAGAGTCGTTTTCAGATAATTCTTCCAGTGTCAAAATCACCACTTCAAAATTATCAAGTAGTGTTTTTATGGCTTTAACTCTGGAAGACCACCTCGTATCACTTAGTGATTGTAGAGTTGAAGAGCCTCCAGAAAAAGTATTTGTTGATGAGGGAATCTTTTCGAAAATAGCATGTTTTTTATATGATGTTTCTATGAAAAAATATAATGCATTGAGCTGCTGAAATGCATTTCTAGCAGAAGGAATGGATGAGCATGCACTAACTACACATACATTTAATCGGACACTTGGAATTTTCAAGCGAAAAGGATAACAACACCCCAATATTTTTAAATTGAAAAGGATTCGTTCCAACCGGAAGTGGGAACTTCATTGTGAAGGTTGAATGTTGGCTCTTTTGAAACGCCGTAGCGTGAGAAAACTGACCAGTGGACCGTCAATAAAACAAGAGAGAAGCCGATAGACGACAAGGAAAAATTTGCGCCCCCTATTTGCCGCCCCTGCACCAGACCCAGATATGGTTGGTGGGATTTCTATAGAAATTCCCAAGAGGTTCTTACGAACTCGATATTTTCTATTTTCTCATAATTTATAATTCTAGCTTTCTGGTCTCAAATAACTTGAGGCTGTTGATTGCCAAACCAGGACAGTAGCCAGACACGATATTCAAGAGGGGCGGAAATGAAATTCAAGGGAGCTCAACAGTTTTGAAGGAGAAGCTCACCTTCAAAACACAGTTAATCATTAGCATTTATTAACCATAACAGTTACTATTATATATTTTATTTATATAAATTATTTACAAATAATTGCATATTTATATTTGTAAGCTAAGAGTTGATTAGGAAAATCCATATAGTTACTATACATCAATATTATAATATATAATAATTACAATGGATTTTAATATAAGCATTAACTAGTAGCAAAGCTGTTAATTAATCGAAAAAAAATCTGAAAGTTAATACAAGTTAACGCTTAATATCAACTCTTAACTACCTATTAGTTGATTTTGACACAATAAATTAAAACAATGAACCCAGCAATAATGCAAAAGTAACCAAATACTATCGTCTTAATATTTAAATATTTTTAAATTAAATATGTAAATAAATTGATCATCACTATAACCACACATTCAGCTAAATTAAAAAATATTTGTGTTAAATTACAAAAATTGTGTTAATTAAAAAATATTGTGTAAATATAGTGTTCGGTCGTTTTTTAATTAAAAATTAAAATAATAATTACACTCATATCATATGAAGAGATCACGTGACTCGTTTCAAAATAAAATATGGTATCCATCTTTTATTCCCAGTGTAAAAATCGGGATTTTTTAAAGTTCTTTTAAATTTATATTTAGTGTTGCATCCGTCCTAAAACCGCTTATTTTTGTGTATTTTCTGTGCACCTATATTCTGTGCCAGTGCAATTACAATATTTTTCAGTTTAAATTATCATCAACGAAGCCTAATTTTAATGGATGCAGAATATAAACAAGTTATTATGAGTTGTATAGGAATTGCTGAATTTTTTTCACGCAAAATTATTTAGCTCTGGAGTCTGGAATAAAAGTAATATGAATGAAATATTCATTGCTTTTGCATAGAGAGCCAGACGATTTATATTTAAATGACGTCATTTGAATAAAGTTCATTTTTTTTTATTGAAGTTTTAAGTTTTCAAATATAATAAATTATTGCAGTACTGTGATAATTTAAAATATATCAGCGCTGAATGTATCGCATCTTAGGAATGTTTAAATAAAATTGCTTTTTTTTTGGAAAGTGCTTCATAACCAATGTTGCATGCATGATTGATCTTTCTTGTTTAAGAATAATATTTGCATAAGTTCTATCTTCATAAAAAAAATGTATATTAGCACATTTGATCGGTTAAAAGATATTGTTATATACCAGAAAAAAAAGGATTGAATTTGCAGGAAGATTTTTGTCACGCTCCTTTGTATCTCGTAGAAAATTAGGAGGGTTTTTTTCACGTTTGCTACGCTTCGTCATCGACATATGTATGCATATTAAAATTTTAAAACCAAAATCGTTGTTGACAATTGGCGTTTCTGGTTGGTATTGCTTATAATTCTTATTAAAAAGCTCCATGTTAAGTAAAATATACGTTCATCATGTTGTATCTAAACATGTACTTTTTCATGTTTTAAATTTTAATTTTATTATGGCGTTTTATAGGCGTGTCCTATTTCCTTCATTTTTAGAGACGAAAATATAGTTTATTTATTTTAAATATCTAAATTGCTATATGTTTTTGTTCACAATCGACTAAATTAAATATGGGGTCATTTTATTTAATTTTAAATTCTTTAAATTTTTAAATAGCTTAGTTTGCATTTCGGTAGTTTAAATATTTGAATTAAACATAACAGCTAAAATTTCAAATGTTAGTTTACATTTAAAATTTAAATAATTTTAAATATTTTGGCAGTTATATGATGTATATAGAGAAATCTGCGTATATCCACTTTTAAATGGGAAATGTTGTAAAATAAGATGGCAGACGTATTCGTTTGTCAGAGCTTCTTATTTTTAAGTGTAAAGAATACTTGTTTAGCCTTTTGCTTACGGGTGGGACAACGGCAATCGTAAGAAAAGGTTAATAAAAATAGAAAAAGTAGTGTAAACATATTTATATTAAATATGTGTTATGCTGTGTGTATGTAATTTTTTTTAATTTGATAGGAATGTTCGGATCCCCCCCCCCTCCAATATTCAAATAATTAAAAAAAAAGCATTAAAAATTCAGGATTTTTAATAATAATAAATGAATAATCATTTCGGACCTAACTTTTCGTTACAAAACGAATGATACAAATTTTAAAACGCTGACATGAATCATTCTCGAGTTATTTATACGTTTTTCAAATAAATTTATCGAAAAAAAAATTATACAAAATTAAAAATGTAGCCAGTATCATCCAGTATGCTCATTAATTAGATGTCATATTATACGACATAGGATCCGACTATGGGGGGGGGGGCAGAGGGGCACAAGCCCCCGCTGAACTTTTCCAGAGGGGGGTACTTTGCCCTCCTCTGGAAAATTTAATGATTTTCTTCTAACTTCATATTTTACTAAATACCAAAAATGAAATTTTTTAAACGTAATAACTATAAATGATTACTACGAAGTAGAGATGACTTATTTTGTCTACCTAAAGAGATCTTATCTGTAATTACTTCTCGATTCTATATACCAGTGCCGTCTTTACAGGTGACATCCACTTTGTTTGAAGCTGCAAATCCCGCGGGTGACATCCATCCATTCCGTTTGAAATTGCAAACCCCACGGGTAGCTTTATTCCTGGTGAGCACCGGACGTTTGCTCCCCCCCCCCCCTCCCCGATAAAAATATTAAAGTTTTAGTTGTGACAAGAAATGTCATCTAAATTTTGCATAAAAATATTATTAATGAGATTTTCGTTATAAATTACTTTGTCTTAAATATTTTTTAATTTAGCTGAATGTGTGGTTATAGTGATGATCAATTTATTTACATATTTAATTTAAAAGTATTTAAATACTAAGACGATAGTGTTTGGTTACTTTTGTATTATTGCTGGGTTCATTGTTTTAATTTATTGTGTCAAAATCAACTAATAGGTAGTTAAGAGTTGATATTAAGCGTTAACTTGTATTAACTTTCAGATTTTTTTTCGATTAATTAACAGCTTTGCTACTAGTTAATGCTTATATTAAAATCCATTGTAATTATTATATATTATAATATTGATGTATAGTAACTATATGGATTTTCCTAATCAACTCTTAGCTTACAAATATAAATATGCAATTATTTGTAAATAATTTATATAAATAAAATATATAATAGTAACTGTTATGGTTAATAAATGCTAATGATTAACTGTGTTTTGAAGGTGAGCTTCTCCTTCAAAACTGTTGAGCTCCCTTGAATTTCATTTCCGCCCCTCTTGATAATTTCCGCCCCTCTATCGTGTCTGGCTACTGTCCTGGTTTGGCAATCAACGGCCCCAAGTCATTTGAGACCAGAAAGCTAGAATTATAAATTATGAGAAAATAGAAAATATCGAGTTCGTAAGAACCTCTTGGGAATTTCTATAGAAATCCCACCAACCATATCTGGGTCTGGTGTTTGGAATCACTAATATGCTGGAGAGCATAACGTGACGGATTCCTGCTAAAGGGACTACAAGTTTTACTTCTATCAGTGGCAATGTTACAAGGCACTATCCTTCCACGACCCAGACCGCGCCCCTTGCCATCGAGGGCTTAAAGGGTTTGGTAGCGCGTAGCCCCCCCCCCCCCCACTTTATTTCCAAGCCCTAATTGCTCTTCGAATGGAGAAAATGCAATGCGTAGACGATGGCATCTGGTACGCCAAGAAGGAGGTGAGTTCAGGAGTCAAAGAGCTCAAGTTTTATAAGTGGTAAACTAGAGTGGCGCAGGCCTAAAAAGATTAAAAGTATTTATCGTACAATAAATAAAACTAATTCTATCCATCAATGCCATCTAATTTAGACTGGAACCCAGTGGGGGCGACATTCACACGGACCGACCCTCCTTCCTTTGTTTCCAACAGCTCGGAAGGACTTTCAAACCCACAAATTTAATGTGCTCGTACACGGTGACAATTTAGGCAAGCCGGAAATCGAACTGGAGTCCTGCGAGTAAATCTCCGTGACTTAACCACTCGGTTATCTCACTTCAAAACTGCTGCTTGTAAGACAATAACTTACAAAACTTCCTTGAGGAAAGCAAATATATGCCAGTTAAGTAACTACAGTTGTTTAGATGGCATTATAATCCCCCCCCCCTTTTCAGACCAAAATAACAGTATGCGCTCTTAACAAACACTACTGCTGTTTGTTGGGCAGTTCGTTCTTGGCGGTTGTTAAGAGCGCATACTGTTCTTTTGGTCTGAAGTAGGGCCTTAAAATGACCTCGAAACAATTGTAGTCACATATGCTTGCTTTCTTCAAGGCGGCCTTGTAAGTTGTTATATCTTTATCGACTTTGTGAATATTTTATATAAAGTTATCGGATTGTGCCCCCCCCCCCCCCCATGAGATTTTGAAAACTCGGCGCCTATATGTTATACGACACATCTGTTAACATCAATCTAGCAGTAGTTTTGTATTTTGACTCCTAAGAATCCGCAACACATTCATTTAATTCACGGGATATTAATTAAATGTCCATTGCACTTTGATAAGGTATAGATCAAGTGAGTTATTTATTCTGTTCGGACTATTTGAAGTTTCCCCTACGCCGAATTTCAATTGCGTGGTGTAAGTTCAATGCCATAAATTTTGTGTCGTCGATCTTAAACACCATTATTTTAGAAGGTAAAGTCACTGTATTATGCAGGGAAAATCATGTGCTGCTCACATCAGGTATTTTTCATACTAATAATGATTGCGGTGGAAGTAGAACTAAACACTATGGAATATGAATGAATGAGAAAATCGAGTGGGGATTCACATACAAGATATTTTTACTCGTTGATCATGTAAGAAATCCTAACTAGGGCAGTCAGACGTGTTGTCTCTCACAGTTGAGCAATTAGTAACGTAAGAAGCGGACAAATTGTTGTCTTGGCTCCAGAGAGAAAGGATTTTTTTAAAACAAGGACGATGTTCTGACTCGTGATGAAAGAATTTTAATTGAAATGTTAGTGTTGAAGCTAATCATAATAGTTGTGTGCCAAGGAGTTTTCTAATAAGCATTCCGAAACGACACATTGCCAAGACTCGAAAATTACATTCTTCCGTTCGCCATGATTTATGTCTTCCCCCAGGCAGTGCCGACGATAGAATTTTCGGGCCTCTATGCAGCCCATGCGCGAGGCCTCTCTACCACTTCCTATTTTGCAAGTTACTGCCTTTTGTTTTTTCAAAAATTGTTTATGCGGCCCTAGCTCCCAAGTCATTAAGTAAAGCCCCTATTACACGACAGTAATGATTGCGGTGGAAGTAGAACTAAACACTATGGAATATGAATGAATGAGAAAATCGAGTGGGGATTCACATACAAGATATTTTTACTCGTTGATCATGTAAGCAATCCTAACTAGGGCAGTCAGACGTGTTGTCTCTCACAGTTGAGCAATTAGTAACGTAAGAAGCGGACAAATTGTTGTCTTGGCTCCAGAGAGAAAGGATTTTTTTAAAACAAGAACGATGTTCTGACTCGTGATGAAAGAATTTTAATTGAAATGTTAGTGTTGAAGCTAATCATAATAGTTGTGTGCCAAGGAGTTTTCTAATAAGCATTCCGAAACGACACATTGCCAAGACTCGAAAATTACATTCTTCCGTTCGCCATGATTTATGTCTTCCCCCAGGCAGTGCCGACGATAGAATTTTCGGGCCTCTATGCAGCACATGCGCGAGGCCTCTCTACCACTTCCTATTTTGCAAGTTACTGCCTTTTGTTTTTTCAAAAATTGTTTATGCGGCCCTAGCTCCCAAGTCATTAAGTAAAGCCCCTATTACACGACAGTAATTTGGGACAATAAACCGTTCGCAAAACAGCTTTGGGACGTTTGAGACGTCACTCCACGCAACACAGAACTAAAGTGACGTCACTCCAAGCAGCAAATGGGAAAGCTTTAGAGTTCTCTTACTGTAAAGAGTGCTTTTAACATCCTAAATGTTCCGTTTGGATTGAATAAGTTCAATAAGATCAGCTTCCATTTCTGCATTCCAAAACAGTCTATCGGTCATCTTGGTCGCCATTAAAGTAAAAAATAAAATAACTCGAAAACACGTGACCTGTGACGTTTCGGATTTACGCACTTCTAATTGGTCGATTTTCGCACAGCCGTTCCTTCAACAACAACATTTTCAAGTTAAACTTAAAATGTTGTGGCGAAATTTGCTGTCTGAGCTGTTTTGCGAACGGTTTGTTGTCCCAAATTATTGCCGTGCAATAGAGACTTAATAGGGGCATAAGTCTCTCCAAGTCAGGGCCCCTATCAAAACATTCGAGACTACTTTCTTGAATGATTGGTACAATTTTTCGGAAGAAGAAGCGCCTATTTTACAGTTAAATTGCATATCAAATGTCAGCCATATGCGCGTCATTAAAATAGCATAGACCGACGATAACAAACTGGACCGGTTGGAATGAAAATGGCGGTTGTGTTAGCCCATCTATTTAGGAGCCTTATGTAAATTATAATGTATCAAAACGCCGCCAACTTAAATGAAAATCTTAATCTGATCTCATGTAACGGCTTTGATTTCATTGCCAGAATTTGAATGGTTTATGAACGTAAATATCAATTTAAAAATATATATGATATAACGAGCTTCTAGGCCAAGTAGGAGCTTTGAAATAGTGGCGACACACATATATATATAGATACATACCCAGCTCACTTTTAATAAGGTAGATGCTTATTGAGTTATGTAGTAGTTACGCTTTCATTATACTGCTTCGTAATGGGTAAATTTTCTTTGAAAATGTAAACTTACGAGTAGATCCTGGAATGCGAAAGTTGGCGATTTACCCCGCGAATTTTACATTTCTTTTCAGCGATACTGTCCTACTTATAGGTCAAATCCTACGTATAGGTTAAATCCCACGTATATGCAAAGGTTCGAGTTTCTACCTTCAGCAGATTGGGCGCTAATGCATCACTTAGTCTTACTCAACTGTATGATACATTATTGATTGTTTAGGTCGACTGGTGTTACAATCAGAATAAGATTCTTTTTATCAATGGCCAGGCACTTGATACATCATCATTCGCCTAT
Organism: Amaurobius ferox; assembly: GCA_951213105.1. Taxonomy (NCBI): domain Eukaryota; kingdom Metazoa; phylum Arthropoda; class Arachnida; order Araneae; family Amaurobiidae; genus Amaurobius; species Amaurobius ferox. Next base: position 29,093,591 of record OX578153.1, read on the forward strand.
ACATTGACCAACATCGTGAACCATTTAGCCGTCACACGATGTTGCCCCGGCGCACCAGTAAAGGCGGAACACACAGTGCCCAACAACTCAACATCCCTGCCCGCAGGTGGGACTCGAATCCACAACCAGGCAGTCGAGCGAGCAAGCGGAAACGCTTGCCTCGACCGCTCAACCACCGCTTCGGCCAATCAGAATAAGAATGACTAAGAAAATGGCTCATTTTATAAACTTTCGTCTGTAAACTTATCCTTCTAAAAATTTATGTGGAAACTCACACTTTATATCTTTCACGTTTATCTATCACATTTTATCAGAAGTTTCATATGAGATACTAATTTTCTTTTCTGTTCCAGTCCCATCGATACTCGAAAACTACGAGTCATGATGCCTTCGCTTTGCTAACCCTTTACCAACTATGCCTGGCACAACGAGGTATTCCGCAACTTTCGATCGAACCTACGAAGAAGAGGATCGAGTTGATCCATCACCCCCTCCGACTTCTCGACGATCCCGATCACAGAGTTGGCAGGCCAATTCTGGCCTAGATGGCGGCAGACCATACACTCCCCTTGGGATCCGCCCCCCAGCACAAAGATCCTCCTCTACAGACAACGGGCCAAAAGGCCCAGAACACATACCAACAAGAACTGTTGCCAAAACAGCGGTGAAAGCTCACAGCAATCCGTTTCAATTTGTTAAAGTTGGAACATGTCCACTGTACAGAAAAGTAAGTCAGTAATTGTATTATATCAATATCGTATTCCTAACATATAAACAGAGGAATCTAGCCCCGTGCATGATTGACTTACTTTATTTTTACCTGGTTTTGCGAATATGATCTTACGAGGATGGGAAAAACGTTTTGCTCTAGGGCTATCAAGAGGTACAAACTTGTTAGCTGAGACTGATATTCTACCCCATCGGCGTCACTAAATAACTTTGGATGTCACTGGGCCCTGTATGCGCAGCACAATTTTAAATCTATGCACAAATTGCTTACGTCTGGATATTGCCACTTCAAAATTAAGAACAAAACTTTTTGGCTGTAATAATTCGAAAACTTGCTGTGTTTTGATAACACCTCTCCCCGGTCCATGTTCTGCTTGGTCCGTAACGTCACGAATGGCGAAATCCTATCCTCATGGCGTTAAGCTGCCAACTTTTTGATTCGTTGCCAAGCTAACTTCCCAACCTTAAAACCTTGCATATAGAAACGGATTGAGTAATTGGACAGTTTCCCAGGAATTTAGATAAAATTTTGTAATATATTGTGAGGCTGGTTAGTACAGTATTTCAGCCCACATTTGGTTTGTCTAAAGCTAATGGGCCTTCTTAAAGTTCAGAACAGAACACATGTCAACAAGGAGTTTAGCCAAATCAGCTATGGCAGCTCGTAAAAACCCGTTTCAAATTGTAGAAATGTGAACGTCTCACTGTATAGAAAGGTAAGTTGTAAATATAGAATACTTATATGTGTCTTTTAATAGTAGTTGTGAACTGAGTAACTGGATAACTTACAAGGAAGCTAGGTAAAAGTTTATATTGTGGGGTGATTAGTAAATTATTTAAAACTGAATTTGGTCCTTCTAAAGCTCTGAGTTGAGTACCATGGACGCCAATAGAATTTTTTCAAAGGGAGGAGGGTCAAACCACTGACGTCAATGAAGCAAACTCAACGATAAGATGTACAACATCGATAATCTTGATGCTCACCTTTGTGACCTTGAACGTCCAGGGAGAGGGGGAGTTCCCCTATTGCTTTCCCCTATGAGTGCCCATGTTGAGTACAAACTATTTACGTTTCAGAGCCAAAGTATTGAAAAAATTCGCAATTCTTGGTATATTTTCAAAATAATTCAGACCTAGAAAACAAACGGTACACAACTCTTGAGGACTCGTCCTGCAATTCGAAGGTCAACATGAGAAGGCCCTTCGGACAACAGGAAGCAAGGGGAAGAAGAAAACATATCATTTTGGCGAGACAATGGTGAAAGCTCACATCAAACCGTTTCAATTTGTTAAAGCTCTGGTCAAAGATTCTCCTCTACGGTCAACAAAAGAAAAATCTTCGAACAACAGGATTTAATGGGAAGAATACATATCATTTTGGCGAGACAGCAGTGAAATCTTCCATCAAACCATTTGAATTTGTCAAAGCTGATCAAAGATTCTCCTCCATGGTCAACAAGAGAAAGATCTTCCAACAAGAGGGTGCAATGGGAAGGAGAACACAGACCATTTTGGCGAGAGACAGCGGTGATAGCTCACATCAAAACTTTTCAATTTGTTAAAGCTAATCAAAGATTCTCCTACACAGTCAACACGAGAAGGATCTGTAGACAACAGGATGCAATTGGAAGAGAAATACATACCTTTTTGGAGTAACAGCCGAGAAAACTGACAAACTCACAACAAGCCATTTCAATTTGTTGAAACATGTTGGCTATATAAAACGGTGGAATAAATAAATCCCATCAAATTACGATTCCTTGCTATATACATTACCTAGGATCATGCACAACTACAGGAGAGTCAGCTGTACAACAGAAGAATCAGTAGTGAAGACGATATCACTTTAAAATGCACTGATTACAAGAAACTAAACTTGTAAAAGTATACAAGATGCATGAAAATTATTTTCTCTTCTTTATATACAGGGTATCCCAAAAACATTGACCTCAGTTTTTATTCCTTAAATATTGATCTTAGATATATATAATAAATTACAAAGTTGCGTAAAAAAGGTACAGAATTTTATGAAATCGATTAAAATTTTCAAGGGAATTAAATTTTAAGAAATACAAAATTTAAATTTTTATACGGCCCCCGTACAAAAACATTTCCAATGAGTAAAATGTGCCCCATACACTAATAAGGTGATGTACAAAATTTCAGCATTTTATCATAAAATGCTAACTCTAGGGCTCACGGCAGTTTAATGTGTGGCCGGATATGTTCGCGTGTGTACCAATTCCAAGATTTAAAACGCGAATTTTTGGTTTGTTTTAAATGGAAAATACATATCTTGAAATGTAAGTTATGTGCATGAAAATTTAAAAAAATATTACAATTTTAATCATTTGAAATTTAACCAGCAAGACTTATCCGAGTTTGTCTATTTTGATTCAAAAGAACCCAATATTATCAAATTCACAGCAGATAAGAAATCGCCACCGAAGTGGCGAGACCAGATATTTTGAGCAGCAGAGAGAAAAAGATCTGTTATAAATTATAGGATTAAAAAATTAAAATTCTAACTTTCTCATATTTCTAACTTTGTATAGTTGTATTCTTGTATTGAATAAGTAATCATATTTCATAACAAATGGTTAAGGCGTTTAAAAACCATGCGATTTGAAGTAAAAATGAAAAAAATAACGAAAAATGAGTAGGTAAGTTATGAAAAGTTTATTTAACTGAGTATTTTATTTTATTTTGTGGGGTTCTTGTGAAAGGTAGACGGCGATATTTTTGGTGAATATATTACTTTCCTTATTTACATAATGTATAAGGAAAGTATTGTGACGGGGTCGAAAATTCGAATTCGAGTTTTCGACGGGAGAGCACGTTTCAAGCATCCCTGATCACGAATCAAACATTTTTGAAGTGATGTCAGTGTGTGTGTGTGTGTGTGTGTGTGTGTGTGTGTGTGTGTCAGTGAGTCTGTGGAGACGATAACTGACGAACGAATAGACCGATTCGAACCAAATTTGGTACAAAAATCACAATCCGTAAACACTGGAAGCCTATTGTTTTTATACGTAATCGAATGTTCAGAACCCCCCTAAACTTTCGAATGAAATTTTGAAAAAATCGTCAAAAAATCAAAACCGCTAATAAAGTTACGCAAATAGACATTTCTTATATAATTTTTCATTAGGAAACGATTGGCATAAATTTTAGAAGGCTAACATGAACCGTTCTCGAGATATTGTACATTTTTCAAAAAAAATTATGAAAAAGTCACATAAAAAAAAAAATTCCTATTGAGAAACGTGTTCACTTTTCATATGTAATACCATGCGATAAATTGAGTGACATCATTCTCGTGGATCTAGCTCGTTCCATTCATGAAAAATTTACTTTGAATAATACTTTTGTATTTGAACGCCAATAGTCATTTATCTGCTGTAAGAATAACTTTTTTCTTAGTGCATAACGCTTGGCGAGATTTTGGCGACGAATTTGGCGGAATGTCGCCAACTTGGCGACTTTTTTGAAATGTTGCCAAATTAATGAAAATCTCGCCAAATGGATAAAAATGATGTTAAATCAATGAAAATGACGACTAATTGTCGAAAATTCAATATCTTGGGAAGAATATTAGTATCTACTATAAGAAAAACCTATTTTTTTACTGTAAAAGTAGTAAATTCATTACATTATATAAGGAAAGTCATGTGTTGCCCACATCAGATTTTTTTGTTCCGATCCTGCCCGCTTGGCATAACGCTACGGGATCAGAGGCACAATCGAAGTATCGGGAAGGAAGAAAAAGGATATTGATGTTACTAAACCTACTTGTCACCAAAATGCCATAACAAGCCCATAAGCATGAAAGATAGAGAGCTCTCTACCCTTCCTACCATAAGACCAAAATCCAAGAGAGAGTGCTGCTTCTGTAGGGCCAACACCCCATGGACACTCCTAGAGGGACGAAACCCTTTTACCCCTAACCAGGGCTTATGGGCGTATTTAAGGGGCTCGGGGGCTGCCAAAGCAACCCTCTGGAAATTTATTATTTTAATTAGAACCATATCTTAAAACTTTTTGCAATATTACCAGAATATTTTAATAACATTAGAAACAAATTTTCATAAAATAATTAAGATATTAATTATTAAATAAAAATGAAAATTTTTACTTTATTAAATAAACACTAGTCGAATTCCCGCTGAAAATTATAGGTCTCGCAATAAGCAACCCCTGAATAATGTAAATTTTTAAAAAATTCGCGTTTATTCGGTAAATCGAATATTTTGGTGTGCAGAACTCCCTAAAGAAGAAAATATTGGGATGTTGCGCATTTCTTCCTTTCGAACTGTCTACCCGTACACCATATTAAAGTATATCTCATCCCGAAGCATGCTATTGTATCATTTCTCCTTTCGAATGTATTTCTGTGAAGTACACCCATAAATGAACATTTTTGAAAAACTCTCTTTGACTTCAGTTTTTTATCAAATGATTGACCCATATACCAAATATCAAGCCTCTGTCACATTTAAAAGGAAGCGTGCCTCATTTATTCTGAAAATCGAACATATTAGTGTGCGGCACCCCTTAAAGTAGTAAGTATTGGAAATCTGAAATTTCACACTTTCTTCCTTTCAACCAATCTACCCGTACACTAAATTTGAAGTCTCTATCCTATCGCGAAGCATGTTTTTTTTTATCACTTCACCTTTCGAACGTTTTTCTGTGTAGCACCCCTTTAATGAACATTTTTGTCAAACCGTATTCATCTTTAGTTTTTTTTTTTTTTTTTTTTTTTTTTGGTCAAATGGTTAGCCTATGTACTAAATTTCAAGCCTCTATCACATTGTAAAGGAGGCGTTTTTCATTTGTTCGGCAAATCAAACATTTTAATGAGCGACACCCCCCTACAGTAGCAAATGTTGGAAAACTGAAATTGCACAATTTTTTCCTTTCCAACTTTTCACCCGTACACCAAATTTGAAGTCTTTATCTGATCGCGAAGCATGCTTTTTTAGCATTTCACCTTTCGAAAGTTTTTGTGTGGAGTACCCACCTCCTTAAATATACATTTTTGAAAAACTCTTCTTCTTGTGATTTCTATCAGATGATTCGCCCATATACCAAATATCAAGCTTCTATCACATTTTAAAAGGGGCGTTTCTCCTTTATTCCGAAAATCGAACAGTTTGGTGGGCGGCACCTCCTAAAGTAGAAAATATTGGTAAACTGAAATTGTACACTTTCTTTCTTAAGTATCTACCCTTACACCAAATTTGATATCTTTATCTCATCCGGAAGCATGGTTTTTTATCAGTTCACTTTTCTCGCGTTTTTCTCTGGAGCACCTCCTTAAACGAACATTTTTATAAAACTATATTCGTCTTGGATGTTTTCGTCAAATGATTAGCCCATATACCAAATTTCAAGTCTCTCAAATTTTAAAGGAGCCTTTTCTCATTTATACGCTAAATCGAACATTTTGGAGTGCGGCACCCCCTAAAGTAGAAAATATTGGTAAACTGAAATTATACACTTTCTTCCTTCCACACTATCTACCCTTACACCAAATTTGATATCTTTATCTCATTCCAAAGTATGGTTTTTTATCGATTCACTTTTCGAACGTTTTTCTCTGGAACACCCCCTTAAACGAACATTTTTGAAAAACTATATTCGTCTTGGTATTTTCGTCATATGATTAGCCCATATATACCAAATTTGAAGCCTCTATTAAATTTTAAAGAAACCTTTTTTTCATTTATTTGGTATCGAACATTTTGGTGTGCGATACCCCCTTGAATAAAAGATATCTGAAATTGCACACTTTCTTCCTTTCGAACGATTTACCCATACACCAAATTTGATGTCTCTATCTTATCGCAAAGCATATTTTCCTATCATTTCACTTTTCGAAAGTTTTGGTATGGAGCACTCCCTCTAGAGAACGTTTTCGAAAAATTCGATTTTTCCAGGGGGTTTTATCGAACGACCGAGCCGTGTACCAAATTGCAGGTGTCTATTATTCGGGAAGTGCCTAAAGAAAGCGTGCCGGACAGACGGACACTTGGCAATTAGTATATATAGATAGATTATTATCTAAAATGTATGTGTACTGAAAACTTCATAACAAGATTGGAAAGAAGTGGGGTTATAGAGAAATTTTATGCAGAAAGTCTCAAATTCGTTTTTTTCTCCCTGTTATAATGCGCCCTTTTGTTTGATATCTTACTCTATTTTTTTAAATGTATTTTATTTTTTGACTGACTTATTCAATTAATCTGCATTTACGCGCCAATTTTTAAAGTCTTCGAGTGAACAAGTTGGTTTTAAAATAGGGGAGGAGGAGTGACAGACGGATACACGAAGCTATATCCTGTTTTTTTTAGCTACGGAATTTAAAAAAATATATTCATATTAATCTAGATTTTGAATGCAATCGACTGTAGCACCCCTTGAAATCCTGGCCGTCCATACAGTTACCTTACACCTTTCTGGTAGGTCGGACGGTCTGGGTCTCAACAACAACAACCCCTTGAAATCCTGCATACGCCCATGCCAGGGCTAACTAGATTCTCTTATATAATTTCTTATATAATTTCTTAAAGAATCTAGTTAGCCTTGACACCACAGACTAAAGGAGACTAGGGCACTCTTTAACCCATGTCTTCACGGTTCGGAAACCTAAATATACATTGTTTTTCCGTATTCAAAGTTTAGAATCTTTCTTAAAATATAACCACCCTACTTTCATAAAAACAATGACATGTTTCCAGCCTTTTATTAGTCGAGCGCCATTTTTATAGTTCCAACATATTCTTTTGTTCCTTTAGGTTCGGGAGGTACGTCCGAATGTAAGAAATGTCGCGCACCAATTGACATTTCTTACTACATTCTCGGGCGTTAGTTATTCTTCATTTTTTTTTTATAATTTGGCGCATGCAAAAATATGCCGGAAGTTCACGTAGCGTTGCAAGCTAAAATTCTTTTTGGAGAGATGTTTCGGTTTGAATGATTTTTGATCCAGATAGCAGTACAATCTCATTACTCCTATCAAAGGTGTAAGTTCTGAAGCTCTCTTGTTCTGGCTTGTGAAACCAACGGAAAGGTAAGCAATAGGAACTTCTTTATACCGCAGTTAAAACTGAATTATTTTCTTCATAATACGCACAGTAATTTGAAATTAATTTGTCTTATCAATAAATATTTTTAACTTTCGAAAACCTTGATATTGAAATTTAATATTAAAAAAAAATATGTTTTCAGAATTAATGGAAAACAAACCTCATCAAATTCGGACGTAAATTAAGCATACAGCGTTGAAAAGTGCATTTGTATACATTACAATTTCTCCCAGTTTGGTAGTTCTTTAAATCGTTTTTCCTCAGTTTCAAATTTGTGTGATGATTGGAAAAGAATTTATTAACTTACTAGCAGCATACCCATTCTTCGTACGGAGTATGTAATATAAAGAAACCTATAATTCGCAATCATGTGCAAATTCTGTTAAAATATTAAATGTGTTGCTCCCAAAGAGAAGTTTAAGAATATCTGTTCTCACTATGCAAAATTATCTTCACGGACAGATCTGAAGAATAAAACATCCCGGCTCCTTTTGTAAGCAAATTTACAAAAAAAAGGAATTGAATCAATATATGCAACCCCGTACTACTTATATTGTCGCAGATTAGAAAAAATTCCAGTGTGTTAGTAGAAGATTACCCGTATTACAATATGAGTCTCAAAAATCTTTACCAAAATAAAAGAGCTGACGTAATAAATTGAAAATATCAATACTCCCTGTACTCTTCATACCAGAAGGTCGTAATTGATTCCAATATATGCCAATATGCCTGTACTACTTATATTCTCGTGGATTAGAAGATATACCCGTGTATTTGTAGAAGATTACTCGTACAACGTACAATATATGAGTTTAAACAATTTTTTGCATAATAAAACAATTGCATAATAACTTGAAAATATCAATAATCCCTGAATCAATAATGCCCTAAAATATCAATAATAATAACGTTTAAATCTGAAGACCGTAATTGATATTATCCAGTCAAAAATGCTATAAGAAAAATCAAATCGTTCTTTTCTGAAATATATTTTTATATCCATTTATTTATTATTCAAATCGAATAAATAATAATTAAAATTAACAGACAGATTTAATTTAATTGCGTTTCTGAGCAACATGATATAAGATAGAATCTTCCTCATAAACTGCGAAATTAAATAACCATTTTGATTTCTTTATACTTTTCATTGTTTAGTAAAAGCTTGTGAAAAATAAACCATGGAGATAGATTACCCATTTAAATCATGTTTCAAACAATTTATGTTTTCAGGAAGTGACTAATTAGCGCAAAAAATCTCCCATCAAACTCAGAGATAAAGTTTTAATTCACTTTCAAACGATTTTCAAGTTTTTCGTTTGGATAAACCACGGAGTTAGAGAGTAGAACTCCTAGGAAAAAGTTTCGTTTTTCATTAATATCTCGACAACCCCTGGTCTTAGATACTCGAAACTTGGGCTAAATATTGAGCTAATAAGTATGCAGGCATTAAACTTCAAATTTTTAATTTTTGAAGAATAAATTTATAATAAAAAATATTTTTGTCTGATTTAGATAGGAAAATATGAAAATTAGTTTTATCATTTTAAAAAATATATATATTTTTAAATATTTTCTAATTGTTAAGGTTTAGTGCATAATTTCTTTTAATAAAAAAGTTTAAAAAGTGCTAAAAAATATCGCTTTATTTAAAATTTTTGTAAGAAATTCCGTGAAAAGAGTTATTCTGCTTTCTTTGGGCATTACATAAAAGTGTAGTATATTTTGCATATCCCAATATATTATTCATATTACGCAACATATTATTGGTATTTTATACAATATATGCTTGCAATGTGCACTAGGGTTTCTACTGCGCAATGTGCAGTAATAAAGCACAATTTGCACTTACTAAAATAATTTATGCAGTACGAAATTGAAATTTGTGCGGAGTGAAAATAATATTTCAAAATATTTAAGAAAAGTGTATAAACATTATATGATATAAAGATCGTTAAAACGTCCAATTCTTTTCATAAAGATATCATAAAAAAAAATCGCTACATACCAGAAAAATTTCAAAAAGTATATTTAGTTAAGTATAATATAAAGTTTTAAATGCCATGTCTTCTGAAATGTTTAAAGTTAGTTAAGGGGACGGTGGACGATGAATTTTTTTTATTTATTTATTGACTTAGAAACGTGAAAATTTGCATAAATATTCCTCTTAACATTACTATATGCAATACCATTAATTTTTTTTTCAATTTTGTTATAATTTTGTATTTTTTTTTTTAATGTAATTTTTTTAACGACAATTTAAAAATGCTCCTTGCGTGCCATTTGTTCGCATTTTTGATTAATTTTACATTATGATCACTCAAAAACACATTATGAACAAACTTTGGTATTCATTTTTAAATCCCTTAGAAAGTTAATTTTTTAAAAATATTTTTCTGCATTAAAACTTAATTTCCATCATTTAATTAGGTTCTTGTTCACTTTTAATTACCTTAATAAAGTCCAATTATAAAATCCATACCCAGTTTCATTAAAAAGTGTGAAAGATGTCTTTTTGCCAAATTTCATGCATCTCAGACAAAAATTAAGACGTATGGAGTATTTTAAAAATGTAAAATCTTTGAAAATTCCGTTTCGAAAAAAATGCATTCAACCTTTTGCTTACGGGTGGAACAGCGTCCATCCCAAACGAAGAACCTCCCAAAAAGACAGGTATTTGACATACCCTATCCCAAACAGTTCGATCCCCTTTGCAGGCATTGGCGTCCATGGAAATCGCTGACAGAAACATTGCACCTGCTGCAGCAGATACAAACTTTAGAGCAATGGTACAAACTTTAGAACGCTAGCATGAACCGTTATCGAAATATTGCACGTTTTCTTAAATAAATTTATACAAAAAATATTACATAAAATTAAAAGGTATTAACTATCATGAACTTTTCATCATTTTCGTGAATCTAATTCGCTCCATTCATGAGAGAAGGCACGTTGTTGCTGTTGTTGTTGAGAGCCAGACCGTCCGACCTACCAGAAAGGTGTAAGGCACGCGTTTGGACGGCCAAGAAGTGCCATCCAATTTAGATCGGAACTCCGTGAGAGAGGCATCCACAGGACCGTGCTCTCCTTCCCCTACCACTAACCTCTCGGAAGGACTTACAGACCCACATGTTTAACGCGATAATACTCCGCGTGAACACGGCGGCAGTTTTGGCAGTAGCAGGAATCGAACCCGGGCCTACCGAGTGCAATTCTCGCGCTCTAACCACTGAGCTACCGCTCCCCGAAGGCACGTTGTTGAAGACCCAGACTGTCCGACTCGTCCGAGGACATAAGTAGCTGTTTGGACGGCCGCGAAGGCTTATTGTTGTTGTTGTTGAGACCCAGACCGTCCGACCTACCAAAAAGGTGTAAGGTAACTGTTTGGACGGTCGGGAAGTGCCACTCAATTTAGACCGGAACCCAGTGGGGGAGGCATCCACAGGGACCGTACCCTCCTTCCCCTACCACCAACCTCTCAGAAGGACTTACGGACCCACATGTTTAACGTGATCGTACTCCGCATGAACACGGCGGCAGTTGTGGCAGCGTGCAAATCCAGCGCGCAAACCACCGGGTTACCGCGCCCGAAATGTGCCAACAGCACGCGGTGTTCCCAGGTGGTCACCCACCCAAGTACTAACCGCGCCCGATGCTGCCTGACTTCGGTGATCTAACGAGAACCGGTGTTTTCAGCACGGTACGGCCGTTGGCGCGAAGGCTTATTGTGTAATAGTTTTATATTTTGATACCTAACAATACTCAAATAATAATTTATTTCATCTTCCCACTGAAAAGAGTACTCATTGATAAACAAACGTCCCTTTTACTATCTGTAGAGAATGGGTGACCAATGAAAATAGGGGACCGGATTCAAGCTGGGTTTGCCAGAATCAGGAACATTACGTACTCGAGCCAAATAAACAGCAGTTACATGCACAAGAATCTAACGTATAGCCTGTTTACAATGCCTTCGGTCGGCAACAATGCATATTTGAATTCGAGATATTACCGCGTACTTAGACAAGTATTGCAGGTATCACCGTGTTACAATCCCTAATGATACGACATTTTGACATTGCCTTCCATACATACTCGTTTCATTCGTTCTTGGTGTCGATTGCTACTAATTAAACAATGCTGTACAATTTTATAATTGGTTCTTTTCGTTTATATCACTTTATTGCTGAGGTCGTATTCCAACTTTTAAAATTCTGACTAAAGAGCACTGCAATGTCTTTTTTTACTTTACTTATATACATAATGTATCAGGAAAGTATTGTGATGGGGTCGAAAATTCGAATTCGAGTTTTCGACGGGAGAGCCCTTTGCAAGCATCCCTGATCACGAATCGAACATTTTTGAGGTGATATCTGTGTGTGTATGTGTGTGTGTCAGTGAGTCTGTGGAGACGATATCTCACGAACGAATGGAGCGATTCGAATGAAATTTGGTACAAAAATCACAATCCGTGAATACTGGAAACCTATTGTTTTTAAACGTAATCGAATGTTCAGAACACCCCCTAAATTTTCGAGTGAAATTTTGCGAGCATGAACCGTTCTCAAGATATTGCACATTTTTCAAACCAACTTATCAAAAAATCCCATAAATTAAAAACAAAATATTAACTGTTGAGAAACATATTCACTTTTCATATGTAATATCGTGCGAGAAATTGGGTGACATCATTCTCGTGGATTTAGATCCTTCCATTCATGAGAAAATATACTTTGAGTAATACTTTTGTATTTGAACACCAATAGTCATTTATCTGCTATAAGAATAACTTATTTCTCCATCCATAACGCTTGGCGAGATTTTGGCGACGAATTTGGCGGAATGTCGCCAACTTGACGACTTTTTAAATGTTACCAAATTAACGAAAATCGCGCCAAATGGATAAAAATGACGCTAAATCAATGAAAATGACGACTAATCGTCGAAAATTCAATATCTCGGAAAGAATATAATTATCTACTATAAGAAAAACCTATTTTTTTACAATAAAAGTAGTAAATTCATTGCATTATATAAGGAAAGTCATGTGTTGCCCACATCAGATGTTTATTTTTTTTATCGGGTATGGTCACTTTAATATAGTAAAACCTAACGAGTACATTCATGGGCCTTTGATTATAAAGTTATTGGGGTGCTTAAAAACTTACCTAAAAAGCCTTTATCGTATGTTCTGTCGGATGATAATGTTTTTTATTTTCTTAAATATTCAAAACATATTATTAGTAGTGTAATTTAAGTAATGTAAGTAAAGCATTATGTTGGAAATAAATTAAAAAAATCTGATGTGGGCAGCACATGACTTTCCTTATATAATACAATGTATTTACTATTTTTGCAGTAAAAACAAAATAGGTTATTCTTATAGAAGATACGTATATTTTTTCCAAGATATTGAATTTTCGTTAAACAGTCGTTATTTTCATTCATTTAGATTCATTTTTATCCATTTGGCGAGATTTCCTTTGATTTGGTAACATTTAAAAAAGTCGCCACGTTGACGATATTCCGCCTATATCGTCGTCAATATCTCGTCAAGCGTTATGGACGGAGAAATAATTTATTCTTATAGCAGATAAATGACTATTGGCGTTCAAATACAAAAGTATTACTCAAAGTATCTTTATTCATGAATGAAACGAGCTAGATCCAAGAGAATGATGTCATCAAATTTATCGCATGATATTACATATGAAAAGTGAACATGTTTCTCAATAGGAAATATTTTTTTGTATATTTTATAAATTTTTTGATATTTTTTTTAAAAACGTGTAATAGAACGGTTCATGCTAGCGTTCTAAAATTTATGTCAATCGTTTTCTAATGAAAAATTACATAATAAATGTCTATTTACGTAACTGTATTAGATGTTTTGAATTTTTGACGATTTTTTCAATATTTCACTCGAAAATTTAGGGGGGTTCTGAACATTCGATTGCGTAAAAAACAATAGGCTTCCAGTATTCACGGATTGTAATTTTTGTACCAAATTTCGCTCAAATCGGTCCATTCGTTCGTCAGTTATCGTCTCCACAGACTCACTGACACACACACACACAGACATCACCTCAAAAATGTCCCATTCGTGATCAGGGATGCTTGAAACGTGCTCTCCCGTCGAAAACTCGAATTCGAATTTTCGACCCCGTCACATTACTTTCCTTATTTATACATTATTGTATATAAGGAAAATAACAAACAGTTAAAGGTGTATTTAACAAATATTTAAGGGCATATCTAGCAAATATTTAAAGCTATATAAAAGACCTTTATATATTTACTAACGAACACTTTATACTTTTGTTAAGGAAATCTTTTAATTTTTATCCTTAATTTTAATCAGTTAAACCGATAAAGATAATCAATTTAAAATATACGCAAAAGGATTTATTTTCGTGGCAGACATAGAAAAAACGGAGTCGTCATTTTACCAACGTTCTAACCAATTGGTTTTAATTCTCAGTAATTTTGTAGATGTTAGTACTGGGAAATGAAAAATGAACAAGTGATACAATCTGATTTTTATCCTTTTCATAAAGCGATCTTTGTTCGAGGGTTGTTCTAATAGAGGTATGAGTAATTTTATGTGATTAGTTTATTCGAAATTGGTTTATTTCTGTATTCATTATTTTCTACCATTATTCTTTGTATGATTCATCTGTCAGATATTCTATTAAAATTCTATCTAGGCAGACGATAACTTGTAAGAGAACTTGGATGGGGGAAATGCGCTGATTATATACTTAGAGCTGATTACATATTGGCTCGTATAAAAATTTAAAAAGTTTAACTTTTTGAAAATTAATGGGAGGACTATTTCATTAACGTAGTCTTATTTCCTACCTTACTTTCAACATTTTTGCAATTTACATTGCCCACTTATCTCCAACAGGTAAAGAATTAAAGCGCGTTTCAATCTTTTTGGGACACCCTGTATATATATATATATATATATATATATATATATATATATATATATATATATATATATATATATAAGGTGCCCATATATATATATATAATACATACAATGACTTAAAAAAGCCAAATTCCCTTCTAAATATTAAAAGATCATTATATATACAACGGTAAAGCGTCATGCTGCTTTATACATGTGTATAACTAAATAAACTCCCAAAAAGGACAAGCACCTTTATACCCATAAAGATGTTAAAAGAGTATTTATGAAGTGACGGCTGGGGGGAGTAGCAACCCCCCAACTCTCCGGTTAAAGCTTTTACTGCCATGGCGAAACGCTCCCGGTAGCCGAAACCCTCAAACCACTTCCAACAAGACACTTACCATTACCTCAAAACATGTAAAACACATTAAAAACCGAGTCATTAATATAAAAAAAAAACCAAATCACTTTAAACAACACTTATAATTATCTAAAGATCTGAAAAGGCGAGGGGGGGGGGGGGGGGAGGGGGACAAAATCCCACATCAGCATATTAAAACTATTGTATAACTAAGTGGTTATATTATGTATTTTCAAAACGATATTAAAACACCATAAAAGAAATGGACAAATACAAGATTTTCCCCAAACCTGACTGTAATAGCCATGGAAACTATATTCACTCGAACCATAAAACTACTAGTGTATGAAATTATTAACGATGTGGTTATTTTCATATACTACAAATAAAAACCAAATATCAATTTGCGGGCATAAAACTATGTATGAAATCATTCACAAGGTGGTTATTTTGTATAATAATGTATAATTCTATATATATTATTATACAAAATGACAACTTTGTGAATGATTTTATACATTAGTAGAGTTTTATGGCCACAAATTGATATTTAGTTTTTATTTGTAGTATATGAAAATAACCACATCGTTAATAATTTCATACACTAGTAGTTTTATGGTTCGAGTCAATATAGTTTCCATGGCTATTACAGTCAGGTTTGAGAAAAATCTTATATTTATCCATTTCTTTTATGGTGTTTTAATATCGTTTTGAAAATACATAATATAACCACTCAATTAATGATTCCATACAATAGTTTTAATATGCTGATGTGGGATTTTGTACAACCCCCCCCCCCCCTTTTCAAATCTTTAGATAGTTGTAAGTGTTGTTTAAAGTGATTTTGGTTTTTTTTTTATATTAATGACTTGGTTTTTAATGTGTTTTACGGTTTTTGAGGTAATGGTGAGTGTCTTGTTGGAAGTGGTTTAAAGGTTTCGGCTACCGGGAGCGTTTCGCCATGGCAGTAAAAGCTTTAACCGGAGAGTTGGGGGTCGCTACTCCCCCCGGCCGTCACTTCATAAATACTCTTTTAACATCTTTATGGGTATAAAGGTACTTGTCCTTTTTGGGAGTATATATATATATATATATATATATATATATATATATATATATATATATATATATATATATATATATATATATATATATACATTATATATACACAGTTCAAGTTTTATCGCCCCAACTTCTTTCAATGTAGGTTCATTGCAGCAAAAAACTGTTTTTGATGGCTCGTGTAAAAGATGTCTGACCTCTTGATGGCTCGTTGTTGTTGTTGTTGAAACCCAGACCGTCCAACCTACCAGAAAGGTGTAAGGTAACTGTTTGGACGGCCGGGAAGTGCCACCCAATTCAGACCGGAACCCAGTGGTGGAGGCATCCACAGGGACCGTACCCTCCTTCCCCTACCACCAACCTCTCGGAAGGACTTACGGACCCACATATTTAACGTGATTGTACTCTTCATGAACACGGCGGCAATTGTGGCAGCGTGCAAATCCAGCGCGCAAACCATCGGGCTACCGCGCCCGAAATGTGCCAACAGCACGCGGTGTTCCCAGGTGGTCAACCACCCAAGTACTAACCGCGCCCGATGCTGCTTGACTTCGGTGATCTAACGAAAACCGGTGTTATCAGCACGGTAGGGCCACCGTTGGCATTCTTGATGGCTCGTGTAAAAAGTGTAAAAGCTCGTGTGAAAGATGGAAAATCAAATATGAACACTTTTTTCTTGATGGCTCGTTGATTGTTGATTGTTGAAACCCAGACCGTCCGACCTACCAGAAAGGTGTAAGGTAACTGTTTGGACGGTCGGGAAGTGCCACCCAATTCAGACCGGAACCCAGTGGGGGAGGCATCCACAGGGACCGTACCCTCCTTCCCCTACCACCAACCTCTCGGAAGGACTTTCGGACCCACATGTTTAACGTGATCGTACTCCGCATGAACACGGCGGCAGTTTTGGCAGCGGCTGGAATCGAACCCGGGCCTACCGAGTGCAACTCCAGCTCGCTAACCAATGGGCTACCGCGCCCGCTCTTGATGGCTCGTGTAAAAAGTGTTCAAATTTGATTTTCCATCTTTGTGAATTTTTGTGATAGAGCCTTAGGTACTGTAAGTTAAATTTTTTAACAGAACTTGGCTGGTGTTCAGCCGCGCACCTTGTGTGTGTAAAATGAAATGTGTATGTAAGATGATATGTAGGCTACGTGAGTTTAATTCTTCTTTCTCATATTTTTTCAGGCCGAAGAGCAGCTCAAGAAGGCGAAGGACGTTAAGAAACCGGATGTTCTAAAAGAGGAGGAGGAAGAGTGGCAATCCGTAAGTATATTTTTAGTCCGACCATAAAGTTTGTCAGGTGCTCTAAATGACCGCAATTTAAACACAGGATGTAACTATTCAGTGAGAAAAGATTTTAGTCAAGGTTTAAAATACGTGGCACGAGTGATGCTTGGGTTTGCCACAGGGCCGGCTATAGGGGGAACAAACGCCACTATATGGGGGCTCCATAGGGGGACTCGAACAACTAATATTTTGGTTTTAAGGTTGGAGAAGACTTGAAAAATTCACAAAGAGGGGCAATCAAATAATGGAGGAAGGGCCCATGATAAATGTTTTTTTTTTGTGTGTGTGTGGGAGGGGGAGGGGGCACGATTTGTTTCGGTGGCTCTGTCTACCATAAAATGTATGAAGTGGGAAGCTCCACTCGGCTTTTTCCAATTGTGAACCCAATCAGGTTGAATGAGCGAGATCGGATTATCAAATCAAATCACGGTTATCCGAGCTAATGTGGACCGAGAACAACTTGCATACGGTTAAGCTCCTGTTAATACCGAATAAACTCCGCAAACTGCACTGTACAATTTAGAGCTGACATTTGCGCCAATATTCCCTTCTGCTATAGGATTTCCCTTATTGCTGCTATTAAGGAAATATGTACGATAAGAAAAAGAATATATATAATAATGCATATGTAATGATGTGTTTATTTATTTAGTACATATACTGTACATACTCGGTGTGCTCTCATCCTGCTGTTCGATGTATGCGACCTTATTCGTATTTTTTCCTTTCATGCGCAAAATTCTTGAGCTTCTCTTAGACACATCATTCTCCTCTTCACTCTCTTGTTTATCATCATTCACTAAATTTACAATTATGTGACCAGTCATCACTACTGTTGTCCATCCTCATTCATCCAATCTTGAATGTCTTCTGCACTTCTGCTTGTGATAGGTTCTGAAACTGGAAGATTATTTTCATCCTCGTCTTCTTCCTCGGTTTCACTGAAAATAATATTTCAGACCTTCACAAGAGTTGATATTTTAACTTTATCAGAAAAAATGATGAGTCAGTGAAATAAAAAAGAGCTGTAGTTTGGATAACATGGAATCTCGGATAAGCAGGACTCGGTTAATTAGGACTCTACTGTACTGTAAGTGAATTCTACTGGTATTTCAAATTCTACATATATGATTTGCACGTATAGAAATTTCTGCCATAGAACACTCGAGCATGGCGGCAGGTTGTAAGAATCCAAACTTTTCAGTTCCTTTAGAAATTATTGGTGTATTTTTGGCATACGTTTCTTATAAAATATGAGGCGTCTTACTGTATATCTACTAACAAATATCTCAATATGTTTTTTAGAATTACTGATGATGTCAGCACTGAGATGAGTCAATACCGATTGATATGAAGTAATTTATTTTCTTATTTTGAGAGGATTGACTACATTTCCTATAGAACACCTGTGTGTGAGTACTTCCAGTAAATACATGAAATCGGGACCGGGATCGATCGCGCTGTAATGCGAAAGGATTGCACGATGAGGATCAGAATTCGATCCTTATATACCACAGCCCGAAACTATCACCGCGTGTATGCGGAGGATGGCCACAATAAATCTGTAAGTCCGAAATTCCTCTCTAGAGGTGATGGGTCAGGGCAATGAGGTTATAGTCCCTATGGTTGTCCGCACAACCGGGGGGGGGGGGGGGGGAGATGTCCGGGCTCGAGGGACCGTCCCCTCTCATAAGTTTTCGGAGTTTTCAATTTACAATTCTACTTAAAAAAAAAATGCTAATTTTTTTAATATGCCAAGTAAAACGCTTGCTGGATGACCTTGTGGATGTAGCGACTCAGATCATAAGTGGAACTGTGGGGAACTCGAAGGCCTGGAAAGAAAGAAAATGCTTATTTAGACCGATTCCAGCCCAGTAGCCAAAAGAAATTAATAAATTGTTCCTTGTCTACAGCTCTACCCCAAAGCCGTCTTTACCTTGGATGTCTCAAAAGACATCGGCTGTCTTTACGATTTTCTGTAGCAAGAATGGGAAGAAAGAAAAATACTTATTAGGACCGATTCCTGTCCAGACCAGTAGCCATAAGAAATTAATAAATTGTTCCTTGTCTACAGCTCTACCCCAAAGCCGTCATTACCTTGGATGTCTCAAAAGACATCGGCTGTCTTTAGGATTTTCTGTAGCAAGAATGGGAAGAAAGAAAAATACTTATTAGGGCCGATTCCAGTCCAGACCAGTAGCCATAAGAAATTAATAAATTGCTCCTTGTCTACAACTCTACCCCCAAAGCCGTCTTTACCTTGGATATCTCAAAAGACATCGGCTGTCTTTACGATTTTCTGTAGCAAGCGTGGCAAGAAAGAAAAATGCTTATTAGGACCGATTCCAGTCCAGACCAGTACCCATAAGAAATTAATAAATTGTTCCTTGTCTACAACTCTACCCCCAAAGCCGTCTTTACCTTGGATATCTCAAAAGACATCGGCTGTCTTTACGATTTTCTGTAGCAGCCTATCACTTAGTGCCCCTCGTTGATGTGTACCATCGAGAAAGGATTAGATTCTAATCCCTTCTCGATGATGTGTACCTATAACCATTTATGTATGGCAAAAGGCATATGGTTCATGTCTCAGTCGACAACTGAACAAAACAGCGTAACAAACACATCAAGGAGAGACTGGATAATCTATTTTAGATGGTGAACACCCTAAGGAGACATTTACTCCCGTAAAAATCTTTCTTCAGATACCCTATAGACCTTGCAAGATTTATGAGCTACTCCGAAGGAGCTCTTAGAATCTCATTAAAAAATCAATGGAGTTGACACTGTTGATGAACTAATATGGGTACCCTAGAAAGGGTATTTTTTATTGAACATCAAAGAGCTGCTTTTTCTTAATGCTTTGGCGCTTTTCCTTGGCAAATAAAGTTTTACAATAGCTGACCACCTGTGAATTAATAATCTTACTCATAGTTTTCTTTTAAATCTGGACCTAACTTTAGTATCTTAGGAATTTAGACTGACACTTCAGCGACTTCTGATTGAAGTGTATACAGTTATCACTAATAAGAGAAAGAATCTACATTTGACTATATCTTAAGAATAAGATATCTGTCCATATATGACTAATACATGGCATCAAGAATCGAGCAAAATGGCCAAATTTTTGATAAAAACTAAAAGAAAAAGCGCAGAAACTGATGCTGAGTAAAACGAAGAAACAAAATGTTCCTCGATAAAAACAGTAAATACAAAGGTTAAGTTTTCTGCCTTTACATCCCTTTTTAGACTTCATTCATTTCAGTAAAAGAAAAGTTTAGCGTGAGCGGGTCGAGTGGATCCATTGTAGAGTAGAAAATACATCGTTAAAATTGCATCAAAACCGGGGCAAATGCCGTTAAGATAGATAAAAACGAATATTTTAGAAAGTTCTCTCCCACAGTTCCCCTCTTGCACGAGCGCAAAAGTCACAAAACAACAAAAGAATGTCTAAGTTTAGCGTGAGCATTTCAAGTGAGTCTATTGGATGCAAATTAAATCGCTAATTTCATCAATCATAACACAATTAGACCAATTACACTATCTTCCGTAAACAACAATTTTATATTTTCAATACTCTTTTGAACCGATATAATACGCAAAACTCTCAAAAATGTCTCAATCCAGCACTGGTCATGACCTCATTGACCAACTAAAGTTTTATAATATAGGAGACTTACGCCAACGATAATAAAAGTCTAAAAAATAGTAATAATAAAATTATTACTTTCCTTGCAATACATGGTGATGTGTAGGGAAAGTATTGGAATCGTGTGGAAAATCGTAACTCCAGTTTTCGATGGATTTACACGTTTTGAGACCTCTGGAGCACGAAAAAAATATTTTTAACGTGACGTCTGTGTGTGTATGTGTGCACATAGTTTGTGTGTGTGTGTGTGTGTGTGCACATAGTTTGTGTGTGTATGTCTGTGTGTGCAATGTATGTATCCACTCTAATTGAAAGCCTGTTTGACCGAATTTCAGAAAATTTGGTAGGTAAGTGCCTTGTGGGTGATCTTGGTGCGGATTAGATTTCGGTACGATTCGGGAAAAAAAAAATAATTTGCTTTTTTTTTTTTTTTTTTGCGAAATGGCCCACAAAAATCGTCAAAATTTGAAATAAAAGACTACATATACTGAAATACATTAATTAAATACTTGATTTAGATGTAAATTTTGACTATAAAAAGAATAAGACCAACCTTATTACTCTAGGACTAACCGTTCTCGAGATATTTTAGTTTCATAACATTTTTGCTACGCCGGTTTTGAAAATAAATCCACTTACCAAATGAAAACGAAAGCTGAATTAAAAGTGTGAATTCAGTGTAATTTCAATTAATTATGCGTGTCATTTCAACTCAAATTTTTGAATTATTAATGAAATAAAGAGAAAATGAATTTGAGTGTGCAGGAAAAGTCATATGCTGCTCACATCAGATTATAAAGAGTGCGAAAAAAATTCCGGGGTGGGGTGGGGGGCTCACCGCTCTGCCCCCACCCCCCCACCCCCTAAACTACGCCTATGCTTGTCGGTCTAAATCGAGTATAATGTGCTCCCTTTTGTGCACCAGGGCAACGCGTTATGAAGGTAAAATAATTCTCGCTTCGACCACTAAATATGTGAAAGAACTAATTATCAAACTACTGTACAAATTATAGAACTAATTATGGCTGACCATTGGCATAAAAAGTAAATGCACGACAAGAATTCCCCGATTTAGTGTTTGTCATTAATTGGTGCCATAATATGGAGCCCTTTATTGGTTCTATGTTTCACTGAATAATTTTGAAACATCTATCTTCTATTATCTACTATAGATAACGCTTGGATTATAACTGATATGGATTCAGCATGGAATTTCAAAGGGGAATAGGGCTTCACTACGGATTTTCCCTTTCCGGTTCTTTTCTCAATTCCGGTTAAATTAAATATATTTCTTGAAACATCTATTTTTCAAGATTGGCAATAAATAGAACTTAGATGATATGATAACTGGTATGGATTCAGCATCCATTTCTAGATTACACTTCTGCATAGCAGAGTTAAATTACAATGAATAAACGTATTGTCAATACTTCCTTACTAGAAAGCAGGTACATGAAAATTCGCTGAATTATCCAGTAGACACACTAAGCATATGTTTAGGGCATTAGCAAAGCAAGGGCACAAAACCTAGGTGTAAAATTACTACAAAATTTATGTTTTCAATTAATATATTTCAAACTTTTGGATTAAATAACTATCGAAATTCCATTTTTTTTTATTATTTAAATAACATATATTAAAATGAATAGGAACACATATTAAAAAAAATCTGATGTGGGCAACACATGACTTTCCTCATATAATGCAATGAATTTACTACTTTTATAGTAAAAAAAATAGGTTTTTCTTATAGTAGATACTTATATTCCTTCCAAGATATTGAATTTTCGACAATTGGTCCTCATTTTCATAGATATTAGCGTCATTTTTATCCAGATGGCGAGATTTTCGTTAATTTGGCAACATTTAAAAAAGTCGTCAAGTTGGCGACGTTCCGCCAAATTCGTCGCCAAAATCTCGCCAAGCGTTATGGAGGAAGAAATAAGTTATTCTTACAGAAGATAAATGACTATTGGCGTTCAAATACAAAAGTATTACTCAAAGTATCTTTTTTCATGAATGGAACGAGCTAGATCCACGAGAATGATGTCACCTAATTTATCGTATGGTATTACATAGGAAAAGTGAACATGTTTCTTAATAGGAAATATATTTTTTTTATTTTATATGACTTTTTGATAATTTTTTAATTTGGCAACATTTGGCAACAACGAGATTTTGGTTAATTTGGCAACATTTCAAAAAGTCGCCAAGTTGGCGACATTCCGCCAAATTCGTCGCCAAAATCTCGCCAAGCGTTATGGACGGAGAAATAAGTTATTCTTATAGCAGATAAATGACTATCGGCGTTCAAATACAAAAGTATTACTCTAAGTATCTTTTCTCATGAATGGAACGAGCTATATCCACGAGAATGATGCCACCAAATTTATCGCATGATATTACATATGAAAAGTGAACATGTTTCTCAACAGTTAATATTTTTTTTAATTTATGGGATTTTTTGATAAATTTATTTGAAAAATGTGCAATATCTCGAGAACGGTTGATGCTAGCGTTCTAAACTTTATGTCAATCGTTTTCTAAGGAAAAATTACATAAGAAATGTCTATTTGCGTAACTTTATTAAAGGTTTCGATTTTTGATGATTTTTTCAAAATTTCACTCGAAAATTTAGGGGGGGTTCTGAACATTCGATTACGTTTAAAAACAATAGGCTTCCAGTATTCACGGATTGTAATTTTTGTACCAAATTTCATTCGAATCCCTCTATTCGTTCGTGAGATATCGTCTCCACAGACTCACTGACACACACACACATACTTTCACACACACACAGACATCACCTCAAAAATGTTTGATTCGTGATCAGGGATGCTTGAAACGTGCTCTCCCGTCGAAAACTGGAATTCGAATTTTCGACCCCGTCACAATACTTTCCTTATACTAAATTATGTATATAAGGCATGAAGTAATAATTCTTTACAGTGAAACAACCTTTCTTGTGTATCAGCTACAACCCTAGCAGGATTTGGCTAGAGTCCCTCACTTTTGTTCAGTTCTCTGTGACTTGATAGAAGTAGCCACGAGAGGATATTACAAAAGGGGACGGGGGAATGACGATCGAATGGATGGGGGTGGGGGGTGGGGGGTCTCAGCGTTGGATTTAGTTTTCCAGTAGGGACCCGAGAACTAATGAAGTTTTTTTGGCTAATTTAGTTAGAGGGTGATCCTTGTCTACACCACAGGATGGAAGAAACAAAATCTCAGTAAACCAATGATAGATCAAAAAACTTCACAATCTCTAGAAAACTTTATTAATAAATAAGTACAATAAGTCTTTATTTGTAAATAAATACAATAATTTTAATTTTATAAATTCTTATACTCTTTATATTGCGAACTGAGGCCTTTTCAGTTGTCATCTAAGAAATTTAAATTTTAAATTTCACGATACAACATCAGCATGCGCGAGGTTATATGTTTCTCTCAATATTTAGAGCAAAATTAGGATATATCAAGGGCGTGGTACCAAAATATTCAGTGCTTAGGACCTCAAGAGGCCTTCATCCGGCATTGTTCTGTATACATATGTCTATACACTATGCTGTTAATGTTCAGTAACATGGAAATCAGGTTTTTATTACTTTCCTTATATACAATAATGTATAAAGAAAGTATTATGACTGGGTCGAAAATTCGAATTTGAGTTTTCGACGGGAGAGCACGTTTCAAGCATCCCTGATCACGAATCGAACATTTTTGAGGTAATGTCTGTGTGTGTGTCAGTGAGTCTGTGGAGACGATATCTCACGAACGAATGGAGCGATTCGAATGAAATTTGGTACAAAAATCACAATCCGTGAATATTGGAAGCCTATTGTTTTAAAACACAATAGAATATTCAGAACCCCCCTAAATTTTCGAGTGAAATTTTGAAAAAAAACCATCAAAAAATCAAAACCTTTAATAAAGTTACGCAAATAGACATTTCTTATGTAATTTTTCCTTAGAAAACGGTTGAAATAAACTTTAGAACGTTAGCATGAACCGTTGTCAAGATATTGCACATTTTTCAAATAAATTTATCAAAAACTCCCATAAATTAAAAAAAATATTAACTCTTAAGAAACATGTTCACTTCTCATGTATAATATCATACGATAAATTTGGTGACATCAGTCTCGTGGATCTAACTCGTTCCATTCACGAGAAAAGATACTTTGAGTAATACTTTTGTATTTGAACTCCAATAGTCATTTATCCGCTGTGAGAATAACTTATTTCTCCGTCCGTAACGCTTGGCGAGATTTTGGCGATGAATTTAGCGGAACTTCGCCAACTTGGCGACATATGTTTTTACATTTACATTTTACTTTGACATTTTAAAATATTGCCAAATTAACGAAAATCTCGCTAAATGGATAAAAATGACGCTAAATCAATGAAAATGACGACTCATTGAAGAAAATTCAATATCTTGGAAATAATATAAGTATCTACTATAAGAATAACATATTACTTTCCTTATATACATAATGTATAAGGAAAGTATTGTGACGGGGTCGAAAATTCGAATTCGAGTTTACGACGGGAGAGCACGTTTCAAGCATCCCTGATCACGAATCAAACATTTTTGAAGTGATGTCTGTGTGTGTGTGTGTGTGAAAGTATGTGTGTGTGTGTGTGTGTGTGTGTGTGTGTGTGTGTGTCAGTGAGTCTGTGGAGACGATAACTGACGAACGAATGGACCGATTTGAACCAAATTTGGTACAAAAATCACAATCCGTAAACACTGGAAGCCTATTGTTTTATACGCAATGTTCAGAACCCCCTAAATTTTCGAATGAAATTTTGAAAAAATCGTCAAAAAATCAAAACCACTAATAAAGTTACGCAAATAGATATTTCTTATGTAATTTTTCATTAGAAAACGATTGACATAAATTTTAGAATGCTAACATAAACCGTTCTCGAGATATTGCACATTTTTAAAAAAAATTATCAAAAAGTCATGCAAAATAAAAAAACAATGCTTCCTATTGAGAAACATGTTAACTTTTCATATGTAATACCATGCGATAATTGGGTGACATCATTCTCGTGGATCTAGCTCGTTCCATTCATGAAAAAAGATACTCTGAGTAATACTTTTGTATTCGAACGCCAATAGTCATTTATCTGCTGTAAGAATAACTTATTTCTTAGTGCATAACGCTTGGCGAGATTTTGGCGACTAATTTGGCGGAATGTCGCCAACTTGGCGACTTTTTGAAATGTTGCCAAATTAACGAAAATCTCGCCAAATGGATAAAAATGACGCTAAATCAATGAAAATGACGACTGATTGTCGAAAATTCAATGTCTTGGAAAGAATATTAGTATCTACTATAAGAAAAACCTATTTCTTTACTGTAAAGGTAGTAAATTCATTACATTATATAAGGAAAGTCATGTGTTGCCCACATCAGATTTTTTTTAACTGTAAAAGTAGTAAATTCATTGCATTATATAAGGAAAGTTATGTGCTGCTCACATCAGATTTTTACTTTCCTTATATACATAATGTATAAGGAAAGTATTGTGACGGGGACGAAAATTCGAATTCGAGTTTTCGACGGGAGAGCACGTTTCAAGCATCCCTGATGACGAATCAAACATTTTTGAAGTGATGTCTGTGTGTGTGTGTGTGTGAAAGTATGTGTGTGTGTGTGTCAGTGAGCCTGTGGAGACGATAACTGACGAACAAATGGACCGATTCGAACCAAATTTGGTACAAAAATCACAATCCATAAACACTGGAAGCCTATTGTTTTTATACGCAATCGAATGTTCAGAACCCCCCTTAATTTTCGAATGAAATTTTGAAAAAATCGTCAAAAAATCAAAACCACTTTTAAAGTTGCGCAAATAGACATTTCTTATGTAATTTTTCATTAGAAAACGATTGACATAAATTTTAGAATGCTAACATGAACCGTTCTCGAGATATTGCACATTTTTAAAAAAAATTATCAAAAAGTCATGCAAAATAAAAAAACAATGCTTCCTATTGAGAAACATGTTAACTTTTCATATGTAATACCATGCGATAAATTGGGTGACATCATTCTCGTGGATCTAGCTCGTTCCATTCATGAAAAAAGATACTCTGAGTAATACTTTTGTATTTGAACGCCAATAGTCATTTATCTGCTGTAAGAATAACTAATTTCTTAGTGCATAACGCTTGGCGAGATTTTGGCGACTAATTTGGCGGAATGTCGCCAACTTGGCGACTTTTTGAAATGTTGCCAAATTAACGAAAATCTCGCCAAATGGATAAAAATGACGCTAAATCAATGAAAATGACGACTGATTGTCGAAAATTCAATGTCTTGGAAAGAATATTAGTATCTACTATAAGAAAAACCTATTTCTTTACTGTAAAAGTAGTAAATTCATTACATTATATAAGGAAAGTCATGTGTTGCCCACATCAGATTTTTTTTAACTGTAAAAGTAGTAAATTCATTGCATTATATAAGGAAAGTCATGTGCTGCTCACATCAGATTTTTACTTTCCTTATATACATAATGTATAAGGAAAGTATTGTGACGGGGACGAAAATTCGAATTCGAGTTTTCGACGGGAGAGCACGCTTCAAGCATCCCTGATGACGAATCAAACATTTTTGAAGTGATGTCTGTGTGTGTGTGTGTGTGTGAAAGTATGTGTGTGTGTGTGTCAGTGAGTCTGTGGAGACGATAACTGACGAACAAATGGACCGATTCGAACCAAATTTGGTACAAAAATCACAATCCATAAACACTGGAAGCCTATTGTTTTTATACGCAATCGAATGTTCAGAACCCCCCTTAATTTTCGAATGAAATTTTGAAAAAATCGTCAAAAAATTAAAACCACTTTTAAAGTTGCGCAAATAGACATTTCTTATGTAATTTTTCATTAGAAAACGATTGACATAAATTTTAGAATGCTAACATGAACCGTTCTCGAGATATTGCACATTTTTAAAAAAAATTATCAAAAAGTCATGCAAAATAAAAAAACAATGCTTCCTATTGAGAAACATGTTCACTTATCATATGTAATACCATGCGATAAATTGGGTGACATCATTCTCGTTGATTTAGCTCGTTCCATTCATGAAAAAAAAATACTTTGCGTAATACTTTTGTATTTGAACGCCAATAGTCATTTATCTACTGTAAGAATAACTTATGTCTTCATCCATAACGCTTGGCGAGATTTGGCGGAATGTCGCCAACTTGACGACTTTTTGAAATGTTGCCAAATTAATGAAAATCTCGCCAAATGGATAAAAATGACGCTAAATCAATGAAATTGACGACCAATTGTCGAAAATTCAATATCTTGGAAAGAATATTAGTATCTACTATAAGAAAAACCTATTTTTTTACTGTGAAAGTAGTAAATTCATTACATTATATAAGGAAAGTCATGTGCTGCCCACATCAGATTTTTTTTTAATGCGTCAACTTTTTTTACCCCTTGATGAAATCCGCAAAATACAGAAAGAGCAACATGCGCTTTGTATGTTTTTACCGATAAAACCATCTATCTATATTGATCCAAGAACAACAGGTGTGCCTGTACTGTACCTTATCGCTAGATGGCAGCACTATGACTATTCCCTTTCGTGTAAAAAAATTTCGTGTTCTTCCCTTCTCATGTCGTTTCCCACTCTCTCCTCTTCAACCCTCTTTTCAAACTTTCCATAGCTAGCGCAAAGGGCTTGCGTTCGCAAAGAGAGCGCAGATACAGCACTACTACAGGAAAGGATGAAAAAAAAACTGGTTGACGAATTCTCTGGACCGAATAATTCTTTCCTACAATTTCACCTGCTCCACAACTTTTTACGGAAAACCGATTCTAATGCCCAAATGTCAGTGAGTGGACTGTGGTGCTTTGGATTGGACTAGCCAGCTTTTTTTGAGAAGATAGTTTTTATGGTGTCCCAAACCAAACATAGCGTCACTAGCAAAGTTTTCTAAAAGTGTTGAGTGCTCTTTGTTTACCGTGTTTTCATCCTGGAATACTACAATACTAAAAGGGCATGGAATGGAGACAGGTATTATTGTTGAATTTCTTTGATGTTTGATTTAATGTTGTTACTTTTTGTGTATATTGAGATGCTGCTTAACGTAAATAAAGAAACATGCATGTGACCTTGGGAGTTTATGCCAGCGTCAGGTATATGTACAAGTGTTGCTAAGATAATGTTGATTCTTTTTTGTTTGTAGAAAATGTTTAGCAATCTTATATATTATTTCTTTGATGAATTTACCTTTTAACTATATGTTTTTGCCATAACAAATCATTTAAATGTACGTTATGTGTATAAATATATTATAAATGTTGTTCCTTAAAGTTGTGCATTTATTTTGTAACTTTTTGATGAAGCCTCTTTGAAGATATTTTGTTTATTGCACGTTTTGCACATTGTTTTAATCTGTAGAAACTAAATCTTCTATATTGTAATTAAACGTCAATGAATTAGTAGATAACGTATATATATATATCTAATTCATTGACGTTTTATCATGTATTAATGTCCTTTTCAATTTCAATTTGTCTGCAATTGCTCTCACATTCGTCTAAATACGTAACGCTAAGGGCAGTGAACTATTTGCTCATTACTTGGGTGTCAAATATTTGCTCACTTTATCTGCATTCTATCTATTCTTAAAAGGAGGAACTCTTGCAAGAAGACACTCCACCAAAAAGTTCACTAATTTTACGCCCAGAAATGTTCTCATATTGTTTGCATTAGTAGTACCATGGCAACACCCCCACTTCCGTCTTTCGCGACCAGCTTTTGTTATGGAACAATTAGTTTCGTCTGCTTTGAATCCTGTGTATGATGGTCCATCGCTTTTTAACTCAATTGTCACAGCTTTATGAATTGTGTGTGATATCTAGCTACAATATTTAAAAAATTCTTGAATTTTTAAATAAAGCTATATTTTTTTTATTAAATTAATATTATTTTATTACTGTATGATTTATCATGAAGAGCATAATTCCCTAAAGGGAAGAATGAGGCTTTTTGAGATAAATTAAGAAGTATTTAACAATAAATTTTTTTTATATTTAAGTATCTCGGAACTAGCATTTTATTATAAACATATAATTGAAAAAAAAAATGAATTTACAACTCTTTTTTTAGATGTTATCTAACTTGCATTCTTTCTCTCAAACATTTTTTGCTTAGTTCTGTCCTTTTCAATGTTAAAAAGAGGAAACCACACTTTCAGTACATATGCATATATATAGGGGCAAGTGGCTACAAACATTTTTTCAATTATTGATTTTATAAATATTTTTTTTATAAATCTACCTAAACCAAATATCTGTTTCATATATATTAAAACTCTTCTGCATTTGAAAGAAGTTATAAATTCACTTCAAATGTCTACATAATTAATATTTTTTTTTTTTTTTTTTGCAGAACTCTTTCAGTATTTCAAGGTGCCCCCCTGAGCACCTTGATGAAATAATTATTAATTGCCAACTCTTATGAGAAAAATTTTTTGGTTATATTGTCCAATTTAAATAACTTAACACAACAGATTTTCAATTTAAATGAAAACAATTTTATACAAATCACATTTATTGAACTTACACTAAAAAATCTAGAAAACAATTTAATGTTTTAACAGATGAAAATTCTAGAGGCATTTTGAGTAACAAAGACTGAAATCAAATGTTTATAGCAAATTATAATCATTGCATGCAGCAGTCACTGCGAAAAGCAATTTCATTAGATATCCAAGGTACACAACTGGTCAGATTCTTCCTGAAAGCTCTCATGCTTTTAGCCTTAATTTTACAATAACCATTTTACATTTAATTTCTCAAAATTAAATGCTAATCCCAGTGTTACTGTCGATAAAATTTAGATAAAAGTATTTTAACTGTTAAAACAACTAAAAAAATTCTAGCAGCTCACTATTATAAGAAAAATATTCTAATATTTAATATTCTGTCTTCAATATTTCCATTGTTTCTAAGTCTATTGACATTTATTTGACCTTTTGTGGACATTACTCATAATGGCCCTTGTTAAATCACCACTTACAGTAAAAATCATATTGGAAACTGATGGTGGCAGTTCAACAAGGTGTAACTAACTGTATATTGTTATTTACCATCTTATTTTAAATCAGCAGTTCTCAACATTTTATGCTCATGATCCAAAATTTCTTAATATATTGGCTTGGTGAGGAGTAATGACTCAACATAAAGTTTAGTATTCATTAGTCATATTTTTTTTACCCATAAATCATTCATTGTGCCTCAAGGGTTGGGAATCATCACTCAGCATACTTATGAATATAAGGGCGAGTTTCTTAGTCATTTACAGCCATTTTCATCAAAAATTAAATTCATGACTTTTTTTAAGTACAAAAAATACTTTAATCATGATTAACTATTTATTTCTTTTCAAAATTTTAGAATCTAGACAGTTGGAAATCTAGAAGGCGAAAAATGTCTGAAGACGTGTTTAGGAGACAAGAAGAAATCAAACAGTTTGAACAAGAAGAACAAATTGCCCAGGTATCTCAGAAGAAAACAAAAACATTTTCTGAAATGGTAGAATCAAGGTAATTTTTTTCTCTTAAATTTAAATTTATATGCTTAAGCATTTATTTTATATTTAAACATTTGCTTGGTAAAGTGTTTATGATCGTCCTGTTTTTACATGATTGTTTTTAGGTACTACTAAAAATTTGTTTTTAGGTACTACTAAAAATTTGAAAGTGTGTAGTAATCACCTCCAAATTTTCATTCAAATAGTGTATTTATTCCCAGGCTACTTTAGTAGAAAAAATCTAGGTCCTTTTTAAGAACTATTGCAAAATTCAAAATGTAGAAACAGACCCTTCACAAAGTTTTCTAAGGGGAAAAAAATTAATAAAAAAATAAGACTTTTCAACAATGTTCTCTTAAATTTGCACCAACCATTTAAAATCCACAATTCATAAAATATGAACATTAAAACAGTTAGTTAAAAAGTATTATTGTATACAAAGCAAAAAAAGTGTATTCACTAGAAATTTTCTACTCATGATTTTAAAAGACAATATTTTTTTCATAAAATTATTTTTTTAACAATATCAGAAATCAAAAATGTGACCCTGCATACAAACGTAGATAGTCTGAATGCATTCACTTCAGCTGCAATGTGCATATCACATATATAACCAATAATCCAGTGTCACATAATGTAACCATAATCACATTACTTACAATCCAACTTTCTTGGTACTTGACTCAGGAAATTCTTCATCACTTCTCTAAATCAATTAATCATTATGTAAAACTTACCTTCTGACATAAAATCTTTAGAAATATGTATCTATAACTTTTTTAAATGTTTCATTAAATCCTTTATGTATTTAAGTTCTCATTCCTGTTTCACATTATTTGCTTCAGCTTTAAATATTTGACACAGCTTTAATTCACTGAAAATATGAATTTTTTTATTTGATTTGTTTGATAACACTGACATAACACCTATGCATGTGTATTAAGACGAGGAGGAGATGAAGCTTTAAAATTTCATAAAAATCTGAAGTATGGATTCTCGTAAATCCTGTTAGAAGACCTAAGCTTAATCTATTATTCTACAGTTTGGTGTAATCTGCTTAAGTAACAGTTTTTAAGTAATTATTTTTATTGTGTAACAAATACATTATCATCTCTAGTAAAAATTATTTTACACAACATGATAGGTTTCACCTTGCTTTACCTTAATTTTATTCTTCTTGTAGGGCTCACAGAGGTAGAGCATTGAGCTTATGTCTAATTAGCAGTCCAATGGAATTGCAAAATTGGGAGTTTGAAAGTAGCAGTCTTAAAAATGGTTCTTGCAGCACCTTTTCCGGTGAATCCGAAGAGAATAGCACTGTAAATAGTGAGGACGAAGGTGTAAGTATATTAAATCGTATACTGTTTTAATTCTTTATAGATAAAACAATTTTGTTGTGATGATTCTTAATGGGACTTATCTATCAATTGTTTATTCTTTGTGTAAAATTTTTATGAATTATTTTGAAGGGTCAAAGTTTCATTTTTGCTTTCTGTAAAGCAATGGTGCTTAAACTTATTGACCATGGTCCACTATCCAGCGAAACATCTTTTCAGCCCATATACCCCAATCTTTGTCATGTTTCATTATGAAATAGTATATAGTATGTTTATATAACAATCATTTTATTTAGAAAAAAACCCAATTAATTTACTTCCTATATATTGTTTCCTTATTAAAGATGCAGAATATCAGCTCCTTTGTCAATAAGTTTGTCTTTTCCAGTAATAATAAGTGATAAAACAACTAAAAGGGCAAACATCTGTCTGTTTGTTCAAAGATGGGTTGAGATAAACAAGAAAGAAAGGTATAGAAAAAAAAATAAATGAATATCAGTTTCTAAATTATCTGTGCAAGGCAAAATACATTTTTATTTTTTGCCCCACCAATAGTTTTTTAATACAATTTACTGATCAGTGTTTTTGCAGTTATACCTACCTGAACACCACTTCTATGAACCAAATATCTGTTTGGCCAGGCATTTGGTGAATCGTATTTTGATAATTTTTAAGCTTTATGCCAGGTTTGTCATGTAGCTAATATATGTAAATGCTGAGGCATTAAAAAAGTATTGAATAGTTTTAATTATCAAAAATAGTATTTTCCTAGCAGCTTTTTATTTTAGGATCAGCGAAAAATTAATTTCAGTGTATGCGTACAGAATATTAAACAAGCACACATCTTTTTGTTTTATTTTTTTTCACTGATAGTTTTGTTCTAAAATATTTACTATTGTTTATTTAAAATCAGCATTTTGGCAGAAATAAAGGAACATGCATCTTAACAATAAACATTTATACTTTCTTAAAAAAATATTGAGAATTTCTAAGCTAAATTTTTATATGGAAAATTTACATAAATACAATTTAGCCTTGAGTAAAAGTATAGTTTTGGATTTGTTGTAGACTACATAGAGTACACTCGTCGACCATAAGTGGACTGTGAATTCTACTTTGAGATGTACTGCCCTAGAATAACATAGTATATATAAACAGAAATTATTTTGAACTTAAAATTTGACTTGCATATTTTGATAAATTTTTACATTTTACTAAGGTGACCAATTTTTTTACAATGAAAAGGAGGACGAAAAAATTTAAGAAAAACGCACGACATAAATAAATGAAACATTTTATTAATTCAAACAAAAATACACTAATTATGCTTACATCCCTTTTAATTATTTACTTAAACGAGTATTTTTCCATTGAATGAATATTTTTTGTCAATATATCATTTTCTAACAGTAACAACATATTGGAAATTTCGGAGCAAGAAATATCCTTCATATTGAATTGTACCGTAAGTGCTGCAGCTAGAGTATCAACATTCAATCTTGATTTTTCACTTGTCCAAAACTCGTTACCAATTGAAAAAGAATTGAAATAATTTCGTATTTCCGTTAGAAGTAAACACGAAGTATAATATAAAGTAAACAAAGTGAAGTGCGCAATGGTGCGAGACAAATGCGAGACACGTGAAGTTCTCCTATGCACTGCGCATGCGTTTCATAATCGCGTCTTTCCGAACTAAGGCTCCTCTATATAGGTAGTATATATAGGTATCTCTCTCTCTAGTAGAGGAGCTCTATTCCGAACTGTACCGTCATATGACGCGTAGCAGTTCGGCGCGACATCTCTGAATACAGAGATTAACAGATTAGTTTTAAAATATCAAAAAGGAGGACAGGTAGGAGGACACTTTTCGAGGAAGGACAGAACCTACAAAAGAAGGACTGTCCTCCCTAAAGGAGGACGATTGGTCACCTTAATTTTACGTGCTCTTAGTTTTTTTTTTTTTTTTTTTTTTTTTTTTTTTTTTTTTTTTTTGCCTATCTCTCTCCAAGAATAGTATAAAAGAATTGAGTGTTGAATGAAATTTGGTAAGCATATTTTAATAGATGAACACAAAAGGACTATTCATTTTCAGTGAGATAAAAAAAGAGGAATGTATTATAACTAATTCTATAAATACATTATAAATAAACATTTTGCATGTTATTTAATATTTGTTAGAAAATGATATTTTTAATATGGCAACAAGCACCATTCTCAAGATATTGCTTGTTTTAGAACCTAAACCTTCAAAAAGATCCTTAAAAATATATATATAAATTATAAAGAAAAAAAATCCATATGTTATGTTAAATTGAAAACATCCAGGGAGGAGTGTTGCTGCTTATTGCAAGTGCAAGTATCAATGAAGAGAGTTATAAACTTTCAATGACAAGTTATGGGAAATCATTTTATTTTTATTTTAAATTATTAGAAAAGGAAAAATGAATATGTTTGGTGTGAAAGTTGATGCATTTTGCATGTTACATATATTCAGCCTACTTAGCCAATAAATGTAAAATGATTGTTTGCAACATAATAAAAAAATAATCTCTTTACAGGTTAGTCTCAAAGGTATATTGGACAAAACTTCACAAAATGACACACTAAATAATCACCATAGGACTAATGGAGATTCTCATATTGAGGAAAATGGCTCAAAATTAGATGCCCATAATGGTGATTATGATAAATTATCAGACCTTACCACAAATAACCTGCAGATGAAGCCAAAAGAAGGCTCTTATATTGATTCAGGCCTTGAAAGCATAAGTAGCAACAGAGCGGGCGACACTCCAGATAGTGGGTCAGACTTTAGTCAAGATAGTGGCAGCAGTATAGATTGTGAATCCCCAAGAACAGGGGTTAATGTACTAGAAGAATTCAGTTCAAAATCTTTACAGGTATGATTTATTAATTTTTAATGTTCTAAATTCATTTAGTAAGCTGTATAGTAATACTTTTTATACTTTTGTGATTTTTATGGTCTTGTAAAAAATAATTCATTGTCAGTACAATAAGGCTGAATATCTAATAATTGTGAATTTTAAGGTTAAAAAATATGTTTTTCAATTTTGATTTCTAAAATAAGTTCTTGGAAATATCTTTTGATATTTCTAATAGATGACAGATTTTTTTTTAACATGATTAATAGAATTTTAATGTATATTCCTTACATCCCCTTGTCAGAAATGGCATATGGTTTTGTTTTTGTTCTTGTTCTGCATGAAAATCAAAAATAACATTGGGAAACAAAGTATGCACACTATGCATAACTCATTTTTATGCACTAATAGGAAATGCAGTATTTTTAAATTTTCGCACTGACA
The DNA here is from genome assembly GCA_951213105.1 of Amaurobius ferox. Classification (NCBI taxonomy): domain Eukaryota; kingdom Metazoa; phylum Arthropoda; class Arachnida; order Araneae; family Amaurobiidae; genus Amaurobius; species Amaurobius ferox. The sequence continues at coordinate 29,129,935 of OX578153.1, forward strand.
CACCTTTAGTTATTATTAACGTGTTTGTTAATAATAACTAAGATGTGTCAGAAATAGCAGGTAATAAAAATACTCATCAAAATTGAATAATAAAATTGTGTTTTTCACTTGCCTGTTAATGGCAAAGTTCCAAAAACTTCAAACAGATATTTAACAAAACTCTACTTTTGTGTTCAACTGATTTAAAATACCAAATGTCACCATTTGACGAATAACAAGTAGTGTTTTTGGAACAACATTATAATGTCACCAATTCTCAGAGACAATATGTATCGGCAATTTCACACAATATCATTAAAATTTTTATAAATAAGGGTTTTTTTAACAAGTTACAATTGTAATTTCTTAAGTTTAACCCATTTGTTACCATTAAGTTTTTTACTGATGTAATTAAGAGATGAAAACTTAATTCATCACTGGGAGACAGTGACGGAAATGACAAATTTGCATTTTTATGAAGTAAAAACTATTATCTATTATTAAAAAATACTTTTTTGCTGACAAATATGCAGAACAGATTACATTCTAAATAAATACTGTAAAAAATATCAATCTTATTTATTACTATATTTTAAAGCTTAAGGGACATAAAATGGCGAATTATAATATATTCAGCTATAAATCTTCCCTATACCTCTACAGTGTAGTTTGAGTATAATGAAATTTGTGATTCCTTCCCATCATTATTAAGTAGGTGACCTTTCAACTAAATGAACCTGCATTTTAGGCAATTGTATTTCTTGCATACTAACTTATTGTATTATAGTTGGGTATACTGTAATTAATTATGTTCCATGACATAAACATAGTGTACTTTATTTTATGCTGTGTATTTTGCATATTCATTTTAATTTTTACCCTTAATTCGTTCTTTCATTTAAACATCCAAAGTATGTACTTATAAATATAATTTTGATATGTAGCTGAACTTTGTTATAGATATATGTTTAAAAATAATATGTCTGTTGACAGATCTATAAGGCGGACAAGGTAAAATTTCTTTGCTCAATTGGTTCAGTTCTCAAAACTTTTTCAACAATACAAGGATGCTCTCATTTTTATCAGAAAAATTTCAGTACCAGTGCCTCTCCCTATGCTTTAATAAGATTATGTATATGTTGTTTCAGCACCGTCATGACACATTTAAACTTATACAAGTTTAAACTTATGCAATAAAATGATAAATAATTTTTATCTTTCCTTTTATAATATTTTTAACTATAAAAAATATGGCTAAAAAGGTTAGCTGACCAGGGAACCAATATACAGTATTGACACATTCACTGCTAACCACAGATTTATATATGTATCCATAGGCCCATCTAAAAATTTATATATTGTCAAATTTTATAAACCAAAAAAATTCATTGGAATTACTTTAGATAATTTGTAAAATTGGCAAAAATAGATCTTAATTTTTGTCACTGATTTAATTTTCTAAATTTTGCCAATTCACTTTCATCTTTGCAGTCAAAATTGGATCTTTCATGTTGTTGTTGAGACCCAGACCGTCTGACCTACCAGAAAGGTGTAAGGCAACTGTTTAGACGGCCGGGAAGTGCCACCCAATTTTGACCGGAACCCAGTGGGGAAGGCATCCACAGGGACCGTACCCTCCTTCCCCTACCACCAACCTCTCGGAAGGACTTACGGACCCACATGTTTAACGTGATCGTACTCCGCGTGAACACGGCGGCAGTTTTGGCAGCGGCTGGAATCGAACCCGGGCCTACCGAGTGCAACTCCAACGCGCTAACCAAGGGGCTTAAGAACATGTCATTATTGTAATTTATAATTTATGCTATATATTTTGTAAAATTTTGGCAATCTATAAACTCTTCTTCCCCCCTTCCCCCAAGGAGTTGCTTCTGAATGAGGAAATTTTGTTACAGAAGGCCCTGCTTTTTCTAATATAGTGATACTCAGCAAGTAAAAAACAAATCAGCAACTTCATTTTTACAATAAAAAATACTACTTTAACATCCTACCCCAAACTCAACTGAAGCTCCAATGAAGTGACATATTACATTGTATACAACACAGAGGGCATGTTGGTACCATCAGTTTGTATGATGCTGCATAAGCTTCCTCTAAACTAAATGTTAAATAAAAAAATTTGATGTGTGCAGCATGTCTTTCACTACAAACTCAAATTAATGTTTGTATTTATATATATATAAATATATATATGTTCATTAAATCTAGTTTCATCACAAAATAATATATAATATAAATACTTGCTTAAAATGACATCAAATAGGCAGATTTCAGATATTCATTTTTGTGTGTGACTTGGCACATTTTAAATAGTTAAAAGGCTAAGAAAAGTGGGTATTTTTATAGAACAGTTTATTCTAGCACAGTGGATGTTGTTTTATTCATTTTATTTGATTAAGTATATTTATTTTGGAGTTAAATTTTTGAGGACCAATTATATTTTGCTGAATTGTACTAAAATTTACTCAACACCAGAGTAAGTCACATCAGTGTCAAATTTCATAGAATTAGACTGATCATTGAGCTATAATTGATACATACATTATATAAACAGACTGGCACACAGCCATCACACTAAAAATAATTTATTTATATTCTATGATGTTTAAAATATTTGTATTCTTTGAATTTTTAACCCGATTACATACTTCCTTTATTATATATTCTAGGGAAAGCCAAAAACAAATACAATAAAACATTTGTGTATTTCAAATGCCAAAGGGAAAGCAAAAACTTTTGAATTCTTAAAAAATTTGATTTTTCAATCTATAAATACATTGGGAATTTCTAGGAGAATATTGTTAAGTTTGAATCATCTAATAATATGAATAAACCAATTTTTAACTTGGTACATTACAGTACTTTTTGTAATTAGATCGGTTAGTTAAAAAAAAGTACAAACCAACATACTTTTACAACATTCTAATAAATTCATAAATCATTGGTTTTTAACTTCTAATTTCTGCATATTAAACATGTTAAAAGTTAGAAAGAATGTTAAATATTTTCTTTTAATTTTATTAGGTATCACCTGGTTATGAAATTATAGTCAAATTATGCTTGAGTGAGAAAAGTCAAGATTTTGGCTTCACATATCTTGGTGGAAAGGATGAAGGGCAAGTCATTATTGCATCTGTTTTAGATGGTAATTTTTTATAAATTTTATATTGATACTTGTTTGCACAAACTATATTGTCTTAATATCTAAAATTTAAAGTCTGTTTGCACATTTCTACAATTTTATACCAATTCTTTTTTTATTTGGAAATTATTCTTTGTAATATTGCTGGTTACATGTGCAGTGATTCAATTGTCTAGCTAGGGTTTGCAATGAAAAATTATGAACAGTTCTTATAGACTGAACAGATACACTATGTTTATTAAATTGTTAATTTTCTAATTTTAGGAAATTGATTTGTTGTTGATAATTTACAAATACATTAATCAAATACAGGCTGTTGTTTTACTAGGTAGTCCCCCCCCCCCCATCCAAAGAATCAACTGTATTTTCTTCCACTCTACATTGAAACATGATGTTTGGTTTACAAGGGACCATGATCCTTAAGAAATGAGTGGCACATTTAAGTCAGTGATTCCCAATAGGGTTTTGTAAGCCCCTGTCATGTATTCCAAAAAAATTTACAAAAGCTTGCAAAAAATGTACACCACCACCTTTTTTGTACAAATGAGCAAAGAAGTTTAAACTATTAAGGTTTTTAAACACGTCAATTACATTAATGCAAAATCCTTGTAAAATATATACAGAATGTTTGGAACCAATAAGCCAGATGTAAAGTAAAATTATTTGTCAATTTTTATTAATTGTAATTAGCAAATACAAATAGGCAATAAATGCTCTTGTAATATTTGATTCAAAAGTATGAGTTAATTATTATTATTTGCTAACCTTACTATATTTATTTTATTTATCCCTATCTGACCTAATATGTGTTAGTCAGATATCAGTTCTCCAAGGTTTTACAAAATATTTCAATGGTTTCTCCAGACAAAAAAGTTTGAGAATGACTCTTCAAAGCAATAAGAGCAAATTATTTTATTCTCGGGTTGCTCTGGGTTTTTTATTTATTTTGCCAATACAATCACCAAACACAATTTTTATTCACCAAATTTTCATTTTACTGTAAATTAGAAACTTTTTTTTTTCTCCCCCTTCAAATTCCAAAAATTATTTCTTAACAAGTTTAAGCATATACGGAATGAAAAATTGGCGAAATATTATTTCCTTCCTGCGTCAAAATGTATATTTGACGCAGGAAGACTCTTCAAAGCAATAAGGTGAGAATGACTCTTCAAAGCAATAAGAGCAAATTATTTTATTCTCGGGTAGCTCTGGGTTTTTTTATTTATTTTGCCAATACAATCACCAAACACAATTTTTATTCACCAAATTTTCATTTTACTGTAAATTAGAAACTTCCCCCCCCCCCCCCCCTTCAAATTCCAAAAATTATTTCTTAACAAGTTTAAGCTTATACGGAATGAAAAATTGGCGAAATATTATTTCCTTCCTTTTGTCAAAATGTGTATTTCACTGTGTCATTGCATGCTGTTTAAAATCTTTGATAATTTGGTGTGTTTGAATATCTGTATAGAGGCTATTTTCATTATTTATTGTGAATGATGCTGCATTTGTATGAACTAATGTCACTTGTAAAGTAAACACTATGTTTTTGTGTAGAATGGTAAGAAAGATGTAGTTGGTTCTTTGGGACTATTACCTTCTGAAGCACCTTGTATTTTAGTAAATTATAAATTATTAGCTACGGTACCTTCAGTTAGTGGTCACTAAATATAGCAATAAAATTTTAAGTAAATAAAAACAAAAAGAAACATGTTCACTATGACAACAAAAAAAACTGGGCTGGAAGAATGTTTGACATAAACACAAAACATTTTCTGACATTTCTATAAACTTGAAAGTTTTTAAATGGTATCATGAAAGAATTTTTAGGAAATTGGTATTTTTACCTTGAGATTAAAAGTTCTTAATAACTAGATATCTAGTATTTTTCACTTAATCTGAGCAGCATATCTCACCTTTCATTCATAGTTTTATACATTACAAAATGCAATAATTCCTTATTTGTGTTCTTTATGAATTTCAAGGTAGCAAAGCAGATTCATCAGCTCTTCACCTTGGTGACCAAATTCTGACAATTGATGGCAAAGATGTCAGCTCTAAAAAACATATAGAGATTGCAGCTATGATACAAAAAGCAAGAGAAAGAGGGGAAATTAGTTTATTGCTTTGGAGGCATACAAAAGGTAATTATTGCGTATGTTTCTATTAATTTATGCAGAGTACATTTTTACCACACCCTAATATTCAACTGGTTATTTGTAAATGCTGTCAATGATTGTCATTTTTAGATTGAATTGTGGAAACCCCAAGATATAAAATTTCAGAATTGTGGTATATTGCAGTGTTTAACATCACAAATGAATAAGTTAATCCGAATAAATTCCCGCCCCAGCTGAAGATATTAGGGAGTAATTGAATAAGATTTCCTTAGAGCAGTAGAATGTTTTGGTACCATTTTAAATCTGTGAGTAGGTGTTCTCCCCACGAACATTTGTCTAATATGTAAAGTTGGCAAAATGAACTCAGAACATTTTGGGTGTCCAGGACTGGATAGGGATGCCCAGCACCAGGGAGATGTCATTAAACTTTATTGGGATGCTAGGAATCTTATGGAATGATAAAGAATGTCTGCCACCTCTTTGCCATTGCTTCCTTGGATTCTTTTCTTTTGTATTGACGATGTTCTCTGTGTTCCCCTGTTTGCTGCTTTGTTTGTACTTGTTATTTTTCTTTTGTATGTGATGAAATCTCTATTTGTATGGATTAGATTCCAATAAAGCCATATGTTACAACAACAACTAAATCTGTGTAAAAATCGAAATAACTTCTCATGATCAGTATTCTAATAATTGAGAAATAGCATGGTCATTTAATAAGGGAAAGCAAACATTTTGTCTATAGATTTTGAAATCGATTTCAGTAAAAAGTACTCAGTAGGAATTAGAATGGTTATTGCCAGAGTTTTTGCACTATTTTTTATTTTAGAAATAATTCTAAGTATGATAATTATACAGAAAAGAAATATGTTACTGATTTAAAGAATGGATGACTTCACATACAGAATGAAGTCAGTAATTAAGATAAATGACATTGTAAAGCAGCAACTTTAAGTAAATAAAAATTTTCAAATGTGTGCATGTACTATTTTTTGTGAGTGAGCAGCTTTTAGAATTGAAAAACTGTCTTGAATGCATAGATGGATTGAGGAGCAAAGCAACCACACGTCAATGAAAATTTTGAATATTTATGCATTATTTAATATTAAATATTTCTTTAATTAATTTATCTACCTTTTTAATACATTTTAGCTACAGATAATGGTGTCTCTAATGGTTTCAACCACAGTGAGAAGCAGTGCAATAGCACAGTCAAGTTAATTAAATCTGAAAATCATATTTCCAAAACCAAATCTCAACAGTATGAGAAGAGCATTGAATCTGAAAATGAAATGTATGTTGATGATTTTGAAGAATTACAAAGACAGTCAGAACTAATGGCTCCCAACAGCAAATCAGAAACAAATGTTCAGGTAAAATTTCTTGTATTATGTATTTACTTTTATTGCATATTTTACATGTACAAAGTAAATTTTTGATTGTCTTTAACAAAAATTGTATTGCAATATTAGCAAAAATGTATTTTTTACGTTTTGCATTTATCATCTACAGAATAAGGACTGTATTCATATGCTACATATTTTATATTTGAATAGCATTCAGTGCCTTTAAACATATGTTTTACCTGTGCAGGCAAATGGAAATGTCTCTCTTACTTCTGCTCCTTCCATAAAAGATAAAATTTCCAAATCTTTACCCCAGATTTCATCTAAAGCAAAAGTAAATGTCACTAATGGTTCTGTTGAAGAACCACCTAAAAATGAGCAAAGTATGAATTTGGATGTAAATAATGAGAACCAGACAAAGAATGGAGTAAAAGGGAATAGGATTAGAAAGAAGGTGAATATTTGCATGTGTTTGTGTGTGCAGTGTGTTTTGCTGTGTGTCTGAGTAGTGCTTACATTTTTTGTGTAGTAAAATTGTTTTGTACATTTTTACTATTGTCATTTATGTGAATCCAGTAAACAAGTTTAAATTCTCTTATTTTTGTTGTAAATTGTGATGGTTTGTAAGAAAAACATCCAGTTGCCGGCAGTTTTACTTCTGAAATAACATGCTTTAAGACTATTATATCGACAACTATACCCCTTTTAATTTTAAGTGGATTTAGGCAGATGTAATCTTCTCAAATTCCGGAAACATTTTCATTATGCTCAGCATGTTGCCAATTCCAGGAAATTTAATTTTTTCCATTAAGCAAGGTTGGGTGGGAGAGGGGGGGAGGGGAATATCCTGGTTCCATGGTTTAAACCTTCCTTGATTTAAAACATGGTGAAAAAATTGTTTAAAAAAAACATGGTTTAAATAAACCAATGGGGTTTATAAATCAACCAACTCTGCTATCAACCCAAAAACTTTCAAGCTGTTTTCTCTGTTTTAATGTTCTACCTTGATTAATAATAAAAAAATTGTAAGATGAGTTGTAAGTTGAAATTATCATAAAGATATGCAGTTTTAATTTTTTTACTCAGTCTGAAAAGTTTTATTTAATAAGGTCCTAAACTGAATTTTGAAATATCCAACAACTGGCTCCTTTTTCTGTAAGCTATCACTACTTACTCAGGTAAACATTTTAATATGGAGCATATTGTTATTCTATAAATTATTAAATTGCTTTAAACTGTATTTATTAAATATCTCGAAATATTTAATAGCATTGTATACTAAAATTTTGAATCTGCTTTAGTATTTTTCGCAAACTAACATTTAGTATACTTAAAAATATTTTTGTATGTGGAAATAATTGTTTCAGTTTGAGCTTTCTGACATAATTTCTTGCATGCATATGAGTGTGTGGTAGAAATATTTATTTTACATTTTATAAGATTTTTTTTTATTTGACTTCAGATTTAGTATTTTTGGGATCAGACTAATTAACAGAATTTTCATATAATGTCAATGTACACTGATGTGCAAAAGTTAAACTACAAGTGAATTCATTAATGCGATTAAGTTACAAATTTGCCACCTAATTTTTGCACACCATTGTGTCTTTGTATTATATACACAATACACAATGGTAACCTTTACACACCATTGTGTATTTGTATATGAGTGTTATTTTAGTACTATTGTAACATTATTTTTCTTTATTCAGATATAATTATAAAAGATGAAACGATATATCTTTCTTAGTATTTTGTCGTATATACTAATTTAAATTTAACTGAAAAGTTGCTTTTATATAATGTTAAATTGTTCTGATATCATAACAAATAGTTACTAAAATATAATTTAATTTAAAAAGAAACTCTCTTTTACTTTCATAATTTTTCTTACAACTAAGGAAAATTTGAAAAATTGTGTTGGATAATGGACACATATCGATGGATGGAGCTTTTGTTGCTGTCATGATAACCGGGTTGGAACATGGTATCAATATTATGATAGCAGACTAGTTTAATTTCTGGAAATTTTATTTGAAAAAGAAAAATGTCTAACTGGATAATAAATAAACCCTATGAAGTGTTTAAATTTGCAATTTATACTTATGTTTCCCATAACAGGTGACATCTCAATTGGTTGGGATGTCAGTTGTGAGAGGGAATTACTTGCGTCTATTGAGTCATGGTGTTGACAGCGAACATCTCTACAATTATTCAAATTGTGTTTAATTATGATTGCTTTCATATTGTGAATTTATTGTTGTCTAAACATATGTATTTGTGAAACCTTTAAGCATATATAACTAGGGGAGAGTGTTATGTTTAAGTTCTGCCATATTTTACCAAAATGGCTAAACTTTTAATAAAGTGGTATATAAAATGTGCAATTTTAATCGTGTACTTGTTATTTCTTATTTGTTTACTGGTGGTATTGATTAAATCCTAGTGTAGATAAGTACAATTCAGTTCTGTTTTATTGAAAATATTGAAATTTAATTAATTATATTGATTATAAATTCATTAAAATGTTGTTATAGAATTTCTTTGCAAATCGTTCTGTATGTACTAAGAGTTCATGTTCTATTTTGCATATGCAGGGAGTTTATGCTTTGAACGTTTCTGCTGTTTCTAACCAAAACTCTACAGAAAGAACTTCTGTCAACTCTCTTTTTCCTTTGTCTCCTGTTACTGAACTGCCTTCTCCTGCTGATGACACTAAAACTTTATCTTCATCTCTCTCTTCTGATACTAACAAATCTGTGCTGGATTCTAAAAAAGAGACATTTAATGATGTTCCATCTTCTAATTCTAAGGTGATTTCTTATTTTACACAAATTGTATATTTAAAATTTTTCATTCTCATATTGTATAGAAAATAGGGGTGTCATTTGGAAGGAGGATGTTGCCCCATCCCCTAAGATTTTCAAATTGTTACATTTCTTATATATATATATATATATATATATATATATTTTCATACTCATATTTCCATCAACTTTTGTACCCCCCCCCCCCCAGGGCGCGGTAGCCCATTGGTTAGCGCGCTGGAGTTGCACTCGGTAGGCCCGGGTTCGATTCCAGCCACTGCCAAAAACTGCCGCCGTGTTCATGCGGAGTACGAAGAGACTAATTACTCAAAATTTTTGATTTTTATAACATTAATTAGTTCCTACAAAAGACAGTATTTTTTGAAAAAATGATATGGTCTTTGTGGGAAAAAGGTAATTTGAATTATATTTACTATCAATCTTAACGGTCTTAAAACAGTATATATTGGTGCAAATTCATGCAATTCATCAGTGTAACTGATCTGGCACTAAGTTGAAACTAAATGTCTAAGAAAAATTTGAAAAGGACAATTTGCAAACAAAATTCCATAAAAAGATTCCATATTATTCACTGATACTACTTATGACGCAAATGAACTGAAACAATATAGAATATGAATATATAAGAAAGTCAATTAGAGCCATACACTTTAGACACTTTCATTATAAAAGCAGTTTTATTTTTCATATAACTTTCTTATTTTAATTAATTGAGAGGTCCCTTCTTGCCCCTTGCTCACTGACCTCTGGAATAATGCAGGCATAATATGCCCATGGTTTGGTAAACATCAGTAAAAAGGGGCATGTTTGGTTTGCTGCCACCTACCAAATTCAAGAGATTGCTTCGCTAACACTCACCCTACTCATGTAACAGGATGATGCACACATCCACAATCCTCCACCTTTTCATTATTCTAGAAAAACAAATGCAATTCTATGGTGACACAAGATGAGCTAGCCCAATAAAGTTCATAATCCAAAAAATTTATATACTACAAAAAACAATATACTAAATTTGGACTTTATAGCTGCTCAATTTCTTGAGTTACTCCCCAAAAATGAATATATTCCAAAGGTGGGCCCAAGAATTAGCTACTCCTATAAGATTTGAAATAAAAATGGAATAGAATGGGGAAGGGGAGGGGGATCACAAAAGGCAACACTGTACCAAATTTTATGATTTATGAAACTAGATTAGTTATGGCCTGAAAGATTTGAATCACACTGACAGTTAAATAAAAGGCCACACTGACAGTTAAATGAAAGGTTGTAAAAATGTTACAATTCTACATAAAAAGAAACTTCGAGATTCATGATCCAGCTTAATTTCTGTCCATAATCACCTCATGCTTGGTAACCTTAGCAACGGATGCCGCTACTGAGAGAAAAGACCTTCAATGGAAGAAAAGTTCTTCCATGATGGAAAAAATTTGGATTTAAATTATCAGAGGCAGATTAAACTTCACTATTTAAATTCAATGCACCTAATAAACATATGACCATGAAATAAAGTGTTTTAGAATCTGTGAAGATAAAAGCTATTAAAGAATTTTTTACAGAGAAAAATATTAAATAGTTTGAAATGAATCACTTAGCATAGAATTTTTCATTTCTTAGATATGAACAGCATGTTCATTTAAAATTAATTAAAATATGTGTAAAAATCAATTTACGGATTCCAAGCTACTTGTATATATTAGAGAATCTAGTAAAGATTGAATAATTAGATGATTCACTTTAGCAAAAGAATGAAATTCTCATTTCAACATTTTATAAAAATATCTAAAACTATAATACAACTTATCAGAGGTGTATTTTTATTGATCAATTATTTTATTTGCTGCCTATGTTCTATTGTATTTTTTATAGTTTTATTTTGCATTTTTTTTAAAAATATTTTATTACATTTTCTGTTGACATAATGTGCAATTAGCAGTATAATTTTAAAATTGATAAAGTCACTCTATTTCATAAATACTTTACAGAATTTAAATGTGTAACACTTTTTTAAAAGGGGGGGGGGGAGATAATAACTTCATATTACCAAATTTTTCCATAATTGGTGTATGTATGATTTTCTACAGTAACCATAAATATTTCTGTTAGTTACAACTATTTCTGATTGTGTGTTTTTATTCAATAATGTAATTTTAGATTCAAATTGCCTTTGATCCTATTTCATTGGAACCTTCTGTGTATTTCTGTAAAATATATCTCAATTTCTGTTGTAGTACAACTATCCTACTGTAATTTAAGCAGTTTGTTTTATTACTTTTTCTGGATATTGTTTTTGTATTGCTTTCAATATTTTTTTTAATTATATGAGATTCAAAGTTGTTTTCTATATGTTCTTATAAATAACAATAATATTCATTACTCTGCTAACACAGGAAAATGACAAACTTACAAGCACTGCAGCTGTAGCTGCCAGTAATGTATGTGCCATTCCTGCCATTGATTTGAAAGACAATTCCCTCAAAAAAGACAACACTAAAAATGATTCTATTGTTCCTTCATCACCTACCATTGCTAAGAATAAGGAGAAAAATACTTCTTTGGGATGTCCTGAAGAAGAAAAACCTAAACTCATTTTGAAGAAAGTTAAAAAAGTAAAGAAGGTGATTCAATTAGCTTTATGCATGGAGTTTGTCAACCGTTTTTAATGAGAATTTTTGTGTGAGCTTTAATTTTAAATTTTTGATTTAGCTCTGCAGAAAGTTATACAAAAGTATTCTGCTATGAAATTATTCAGTATTGCGATTTTTCTTCATAATATTCATTTACATTGCTAATCGATATCGCTCCCAATTTCATTGAAGATTCACATATTTTTAAATTTATGCTGTTTTAACAAATGTACAAATATCTTGATTTTTCTTTTTATAAAGTTTTAATGGAAATTCTGTAGTATACCATTCTTCATTTTAAATGAAATCCGTATATTTTACAAAATGATTCCTCAGGTATTTTTGTTCTTGAGAAACATTTGCTTATTAATAGTCTTTATTATAGGCAGATGTAATGGTAATCATAATTTAAAATATGTGCACATTCTAAAAGTATTCATAGTGCTTTAAAAATAAATTCCATTAAGATATTTAATTCCACTATAAAAAGGAAAATATAAGGATCTCTGTTTTTGCTATACAAAATTATTCACATACGCAAATCTGAAGATTAAAACAGAAATATGAAATTTGGTCAACACATTCTAAAATAAAGGTGCTGAAATGGTAGTAAAAGTTATCACCATGCTATTTTTTATTCTGTTGCAACTATCATCATTTAAAAATGTGGAAATATATTATTTTAAAAAACCTTTAGCTAAAATATAAAAATAAAACAGATGACTTAAAAAATTTAAAATATCAATAATTACTACAATTTTATATCACACAACTGTAATAACACAATCATAAAGAAGGCCACTCATTCATAAAAATGGCTTTAAAGCAATTTCTTTATTATTTAAATCAGAGAAAGTAAGTGAAAATCCCCGGCAATATAAGCATATTTAATTTAATGCTGTTGTAAACAACATGATATAATTTTCTTCGAATGAAGATTTGGAATCTATTTCTATAGAGATGTTTTCTTATTGATATCTTGATAACCTTTGAACCTAGGACGTGGAAAACATGGGCGAGGTTGCCTGCACTGAAGTACAGACTAACCACATCAAATTAAAAAAAAAATCCATCAAAAACTGTGGATTTGAATAATATGAGACAGATAGACTTTCAATTTCATTTATATATATATATATATATATATATATAAATATATATATATACAGACATACATACATACATACATACTAGGGGACTCTGCCCTCTGCTCGTTACACTTCACCAACCCCCTTCGGAAGGCTTTGTCTTCTACTCGCAGAGCTTGCTTCATACCATCTCTCCTAAAAATTCTACTTTCAAAAATCTATTTTTCTATCCCTAGCTATTTTCCTCAGGAGGTAAAAGCAGGGATTTTTTTTTCTTAGCCCATGAAATCCAAAAACTGAATTCCTTGATTCTGAGCTTGCTTCACGAGTTATTTCATGCCAAACTAAAGTTTAAATCGATAAACGATTTATTTCATTATGTTACCCTATTATCTCTCTATAAATCTACCAAATTTCATATTTTTGTATGGTGTAGTTTTTGCGGTACGAGACAGAGAAATCGCTAGACGTACCGATATGGAAAAAAAAAGCTTCACTTCAGAAAAAGTAAAATATCTCAAAAACTACATCAAAATTAAAAAATGGGGTTCTGCAAAAATTCATGGTCTTGCTATTGTTAGTCTATCCAGGACGTAAACTCACAGCTAAAATATTTTGTCTTTGATTTTGACATTAAATATTTCTTAAACTACAATATATATCAAAGAACGGTTTATTTCAGTGTATTCCCCAAAGCCTTTTCTACAAGTGTACCAAATTTCATATTTTTATATGCAATAGTTTTTGCAGTATGAAGCAAAGAATCTTGAGAAACAAGAAATTTGTCAAACAGCAGTGTCAGTGGCATCAGCTACTTCTTTTTAATATATATATATATATACATTAAGTCCTTTTCACATCAAGGTCTCAGCTGATACGTAAACACAATGCAATCCACATATAAAATTAAAGGGGACACCCTGTAGATAAGCATAGGACTTCTATCTTTTAAATGAGATTTCGTCTCTCAATGGCAGCATTTTGTAAGAATTTCAATTAACAAGATTCATTTATGCATATATTGCCAAATAATAATTTTTAAGTTGCTTTAAAAATTTATTGCATGTTAAAATAGATCATCCCATTGTGACATTAATACCATTAAGGCATTAAACTAAGACTTAAAAAATAATTTAAGTGAGAAAGCATAATCTATTGATATTAAAAAAAAAAAAATAATAATAAAAGATTACTTCTCAGCACAGTGATTGTATAATGATATTTGAGTGTCAAAAATGCACCCATAATTTCACTAGTATTTTAAACACAAACTTATGATGTTTTCCTTATATGCTTTTATACTAAAACTAAAAGTTGCCAATTAAAACATTTTTGTGGTGTTTTGTATTTAAATTAACATGCATGGCTTGTACATTATACAGTCCTTGTGTATTGTTCTTGCTTTTCTCAAACATGGTAATTTATCACCAAAAGTAAAATTTTCTTCAAACATGAAGATTTTACTTCATGAAATGTCAAATAATATATTATGTAACTGTTATTTTAATAAAACAGATAGTTAAACCAAACAGAAAGTAATCTATTAAAAATACAAAATAGTAAATGCTTTTTCACTATATGGGATAGAAATAATGGTACTTATGTATTGGTTAAGATGTCCTTTGTCTCCCTGCTAAAGTTGTGGATCATTTCCTGTGATTTTAAGTGTATTTAAAAATTTAATGCAACAAGAAAAAAAAATTGAAAATGAAATATAATTCATTTTATCAGGTTAATTTGTTGTATTTTATGATTAAAGAAAATAATTTCCATCAGTTTCTATAACTGTTTACTGGGTATACTAGGTAAATGCATCAGAGTCAATCCCTCCCCCCTCTCATTGTTTTCAAATGTGTTCATGTTGTTAAGTACAAGTAATTAATATTGATGTTCCTTTAAATTTTCAAATGTGTTTTATTTTTATGGGAATTTTGTTTGAAAATGTAGGCATCAAAAATGATGCCTGGATCTAAAATTCTTTATTGTCAAAACAAAATTTATAGGGGCAAATTACAACTAATGACTGCTAATTTATAACCCTGTTCACTATTAGGAGTGTTTCAATAGTTGGAATCAGGCATCTAGTGTGACAGCCAGAATTGATGGAGCTTGTCAGCATGAGAGCTTGTCAGCACCAAATAGCTGTTAACTACATTGCAAAAATATTTGCTATATGGTTAAATTTTGCAGGCCACTGTAATGGTTTCATTCACACCATGCAAGATATTTCAAAACTTGGGATATGCAACAACCAACAGACTTGCTTTGTACATTTAATGCTAATGCTTCATTAGAAGCATTATTCCAAGATTCCTACTATTGTTGTGTCAAAATTATAAGTACCAGAATAATACACAAGTACCTATAATTTCTTATGCGTGTGTTGTTTGACATTTATCCTAATGATTAATTAAAATACAATTGAAAAGGTCTTCCAAAAGGCTAGTGCTTCACTGAAAACATTATTCCAAGATTCTGACCATTGTGTCAAGGCTATAAGTACTACCAAAATAATATGCAAGTACCTATCATTTCTTACATCTGTGTTGTTTGGCATTACTCCAAATGATTAATGAAAATGCAATTGGAAAGTTCTTCCAATATTCAAATGTAACAGTTCAAATTTTGTGTTGGCATGTAGGCAAATACTGCTGAACAAATTCCTCCTGTTCCTTTAATGGCCAATGTGTCTACGACTTCTGATCCACCGAAATCAACTGTTGTACCTGCTAAAGATTTGTTGAAAGATACGGAATCAAAATCCAAGTCGCAAAAAGAGGACAAGCAAGAGAAAATTAGTAGCGATACTAAACACCCACAGTCATCTGCATTAAGGGTGATTATTTTCTGTAACTCTTGTGTGAGGTTTTGCATGATAAAAATAAAATGTTACTTTAAAATTAACTGCAATTGATAAAGATTAATTATCTAATATTAAATTAGATTTTTACATAATGAAATAAATTAGCTGTAAACAACAACTGTGATTCAATCACCAAATAAACCAAAGTACTTGTGTGTTAAAATTTGACAATGGTTTAAATTTCTTTGGTATCAAAACTGTTGCCATTTGGTTATAATTGGAATCTTTCTCTAAAATTTTATACAAATAAGAATTAGAACTATGTTCTAGGAAAATTCTCTGTTCTTTTCTGAGAAGCATCTAAATCAGTAATTTTTCATCTTTTCCACTTGAAACTTAAAATTTTGAAATATAATTGCCTTGCAACTGAACATATGTATATTTTTCAACAAAATTTATGCCATGAATAGAATTATTATCTAAATTACTTTTTTATTTATTAGTATTTTCTGATTATGAACACTTTCTCGTGGGCTGTGCTATCAATTGTGGTTTGCTAAATAAATTGCCAATTACTAATCAAATTTATCAAATATTATTGTGAATCAGCTCCAAGTATGTTTCAAACTTATACATATCAATTAAGTTTTATATAATTTGCTTTGATATAACTTTCTTTTTTTCTGATTATGAGGATATGTATACAGGGTTCCTAAGTTTGTCCTAAACATCCCAATAACTTTGTAAGAAAAGGTTCATGAATGTACACATCAGATCTGTTTATAGTAAAGCGAGTATGCCAATCAAATAAAAGTGATTACAGAGCCCTTAGCAGAGAACTTAAAAAGGTAGGATAATAAATTGTGCAGTGGGAATCACTACTAAGAACTAACAAAACGTGCATGTGGAAGGCAATAAATACCATTCAAAAAATTGTCTCATCAGGGCTTCTAATATAGTGTAACCTGCAATGTTTGTCAAATTATGTGGTAATATTTTTTCTGGAATTCAAATGGCCATTATCTCTGCATCGCATTTTAAACAGGTTCTACACTAGAGTTTTGTTCACATGAGTGTTGTTTATTTGATTACTCCTGAATAGGACAGTGACTCGCTAATAAACCTATGTTAAATAACTGCCTTCTGTAGCTGTTTTATTGTTCATTCCTATTAATTAGGTAAAGCTCTACAATTTTGTAATTGACTTATTTTCATCTATTTCACTCTGTTGCTGAGGGGGGCGCGGTAGCCCATTGGTTAGCGCGCTGGAGTTGCACTCGGTAGGCCAGGTTCGATTCCAGCCACTGCCAAAACTGCCGCCGTGTTCACGCGGAGTACGATCACGTTAAAACATGTGGGTCCGTAAGTCCTTCCGAGAGGTAGGGGAAGGAGGGTACGGTCCCTGTGGATGCCTCCCCCACTGGGTTCCGGTCCAAATTGGGTGGCACTTCCCGGCCGTCCAAACAGTTACCTTACACCTTTCTGGTAGGTCGGACGGTCTGGGTCTCAACAACAACAACAACTCTGTTGCTGAGAGCCAATGGCCCTACCGTGCTGAATACACCGGTTCTCGTTAGATCACCGAAGTAAAGCAGCATCGGACACGGTTAGTACTTGGGTGAGTGACCACCTGGGAACACTGCATGTTGTTGGCACATTTCAGGCGCAGTAGCCCGGTGGTTTGCGTGGTGGATTTGCATGCTGCCGCAACTGCCGCCATGTTCATGCGGAGTACGATCACGTTAAACATGTGGGTCCGTAAGTCCTTCCGAGAGGTTGGTAGTAGAGGAAGGAGAGTATGGTCCCTGTGGATGCCTCCCCCACTGGGTTCCAGTCTAAATTGGGTGGCACTTCCCAGCCGTCCAAACGGTTATCTTACACCTTTCCGGTAGGTCGGATGGTCTGGGTCTCAACAGCAACAACTCAGTTGCTGAGTTTGTTATGCTAAGTTTTTTAATTCTCTGCTAAGGATACTGGAATAATGTTTATTCAATGAGGCATAGTCACTTTACAGATAGGCCTAACTTGTGTACTCAATGACCTTTCCTTACAAAAATTATTGAGGTGCTTAAGAACTTGCCTAAGAACCTTATATATATATATATATATATATATATATAATAATAGAAGTTTGAAAATCCAATGAACGAAAAGTAAGAAGATGTAACACGATAAACCTAACTTTTTAAAACACCCACAGAATAAAATATAATACAGCAAATCAACAATCAAATGGATAAACAATACAAAGCACAAGCTATCAAGTTACAGAAAATCAACAAAATTAAAAGGTATGGAAACAAAAAAAAGAAAAACTTAAACTAAATTCAACTATCTAACTGGCTTACAAAACAAAAGTAAAAATCAACTAATCCTC
This sequence comes from Amaurobius ferox, assembly GCA_951213105.1. NCBI lineage: Eukaryota > Metazoa > Arthropoda > Arachnida > Araneae > Amaurobiidae > Amaurobius > Amaurobius ferox. Next base: position 29,148,260 of record OX578153.1, read on the forward strand.
AAGCAAATGGAAAAAAATAAATAAAATAAATATCGAATCAACAAGTCAATGAAAAATATCATAATACAAAGGTATGGAATCGAAATAAGTATAACAAACGAAATCAAGCACAAACGCCATACACGTGGACAAGGCTCTAAGCCAGGGGTGGCCAACCCAAATGACCTTGCGGGCCACTTCGGAAAAGCATTATAATCCCGCGGGCCGCATATATATATATATATTTCATTGCCAATGGCTAGGCACTTGACTCATCGCTGCAATACAATACTGCCCGCTTCTATGTATAAAAACAGAAGCAACGTGATAAAATAGAAACAGTTATGGGATTTATCTGTTGCAAAACACTACACTAAAAACAAAAATATTGCACAAAATAATCGTATTTTGTAAAGTTGTAATGAATCTCGCGGGCCGCAAAATTATTCAAGGCGGGCCGCATGCGGCCCACGGGCCGCGGGTTGGCCACCCCTGCTCTAAGCCTAAATCATGAATTGTTAACCTCTACAAAAATCTAATCATGTCCAAGTTTTTTGTAGAAGCAAACACAAAAATGCATGTTTCTCAAGAAATAGATAGATTATATATATAAACTATTTCTACTTGGACGACATACGTACATATATATATATATATACACGTATATGTGTGTGTACAAGGCAGGATTGAAAAGTTTGGAGACTATACTGATATCTCCAACCCTGATTGGAGGAGAGAAGAACTATGTTACCATGGCATAGAGGCACATGTGGCTCAAGATGTGAAAAGGAAGAAGCAGGTCTGCAGTGCAAGGTTTTCCCAGACAATGCGTGTCAGTGAGCAGGTGCAATGTTTCTGTCAGCGATTTCCCCAAACGCTGGCAGAATTTGATATTCGCACGTTGTTCTTCAAACTCCATTTCCATTTTCGACGAGCGCGAACAACTACAGTTCACTGATACGCATTGTCTGGAAAAACACCTGCTTCTTCCTTTTCACATCTCATGTCACATGTGCCTCGACACCATGCTAAAATAGTTCCCCTCTCCTCCAATCAGGGTTGGAGATATCAGCACAGTCTCTGAACTTATTGATCCTACCTTGTGTATAATTTGTTAAAAATATTTATTGGAATCCGGGAATCATAATACAGTATTAATTTTTGGTTAGAAAGGTAAATAAAATTTTGGTAAATGAGGATTTTCTTTGGTTTTTGGAAAAATATAAGATTTCAGTACAACCCCAGTTTAATATTTTGTGTTTATATTTAAAAAATTTTGGAAACAAAATATAAATTTATTTAACCATGAAAAGGAATTAACATAAACCAGCATCTATGCCGCATAAGACTTTGCAATATTTTGTTTATCTGTAGAGCTTACTTTAAACTGTAATCACTATCTCAATATTTACTTTTTTTTTTAATGGTCATTATTTGAACATAGGAAAGTGATAAACCTGCAATCTCTGTAACTGAAAGTGGCACCTCAAAAATATTAGCTTCTGATGATTTAAAAACTAGCTCTCCAAAAGAAGATAAAGGTGTTTCAGAAATTGTTCCCTCTTCTTCAGTTGTTGAAAGTAACGAAAATACTTCAGTTGGAAGTCCCCAAGAAGAAAACCCCAAACCTAATATAATTCTAAGAAAGGTGAAGAAAGTAAAGAAGGTGATTAGTTGGATGTTAAGCATGGAATTTTAACCTTTTTTGTACAATCAATTGTATTAATACAGCTTCGGTATCTCGTACTCCTTGAATTTTTTTATATCTCATTTTTTTCCTCTTTTTCTTGCATGTTTGTTATTCAAATAATGTAAAAACTAATTTTGTCGATTTTTTCATTGCTTTTACCCAATAACTAAACTTTCTGGGGATGATTTCGGACATTTTTGAAAATTGACTTAAAAAGTTTGACCATAAAATGACTTGTTAAAAGTACAAGATCGTTCTTTTAATCAACAATTGTACTGTCCATTGCTGCATGCCAAAATTGAAGTCGGTTCAAGTTGGTTCCTCCGAACTCTATATCATATTTAAGGTCTTTGTACCAAGGTGTATTGCATAGTTTAAAGTGAAGTATCAGCATCAAGTTGCAAGAAAAGGCATTACTGAAGTTGAAATTGAAGTTTGCTTTCCACCTTCAAAATTGTCTAAAGAAGCACAATCTTTAATGAACATTGTGTGAATATTAATCAAATCCAGACCAGATATGACTTTTAAAACTTTTCAAGCAATTGCATTCATGGAAACTGTTTTGCAGAATTTTTCAAACATTAAAATTTGTTTGAATGCATACATTTTTGTACATAAAATAAATTCAAAATGTACATATAGTATGTGCATATAAGTCCTAGTACTGTACTACATATACATATTCAAAAGCTTCATATATTTGTGTCAATAAAAAATTCGGAATTATCACGATCTTCTCTCAATAGAGTAAGCCAATTATACTTAAATACTATGTACATATTATGTATGTTACTGTAATTAGAAAAAATTATTTATTTTTTTTAATTTTTGATAACTTAATTTTTTTTTTATATTCCTTTCAAATTCGAGATATCAAGTGGTTTGTAGAAAATTATTTAAGAATGGCAATTCGTAAATTTTTCTTTTGCTAAATTCAGTTGTGTTCAGAGATCAAAATTTTATTGAAGTAGCTACTTACCAGCACACATTTTCTAGTCACCAAACTTTGATTTTGCTTAGAAGTTTTCATCACCCCATGAAAAAAATAAATTGCTTGTGGCGAGCAATAACCATAATTTTCAAGATTTAATTATATTGCAGTAATTAATGTCAATTAGCACAGTGTGAACAATATTACTTTTGCATGTGTCTGCTTTATTTTTTTTTATTGGTTGGTTTGAATTAGCATGTAATCTTAAAGTTTACCAGTAAATGCCAAGTTGAAAAGTTTTATATTAATACAGGCAAGTGTAACAGAAAATGTGCCATCTTCTCCACATATTAAAGAGGTAGTTGCCAGCTCCAATTGTATTACTTCAGACTTAAGTACACAAAACATGGCAAAAGAAAATTTCACAAAAGGAACTAAATGCATCTCTGCAAATGAAGAAAAGAAAATAACAACCATAAATGAAATAAAAAATAAGGAATCTTTTCAAAGGGTGAATACTTTTATGAAATCTTGTGTGGTCTTGCATGAACCAAGTAGAATAGCTCCTGATTTGGAATTTTTGCATTGAAAAACCAATCCTATTTTCCTTATTGTATCATTAAAAATTGTACTACTTTGTAACACAGGACAATAAAGTACTCTCAACTGGAACCACTGCAATTTCACCAGTTACTCAAATTACTGTGCCAAAAAATAAAATGGTCATCACCACTGCTGATACTAGAATTCAATCGACCAAGCATGCAAATAGTGAATTGACAAATACAACTGCAGCCAATCTATCAAAAAGTCAAGCAGCTGAAGAGGAAAATACTAAGCAAAATACTTCTCATCTGAAAATTATACCAAGACCCAAGGTGAATAATGAAAATAATAAGCATGGGTGTAACATAATGTAATGATTTAATATAATTTTTACAGGATTTTTATAGAATCTTGCTCTTAAACCAGGGGTTCTTAATATAGGGTATATGGACCCCTTTGAAATCCATATAGAACCATTAAGGAGTCTATGAAGTGCAAATTCACTATGAAAATAATATGTATGTAAAGTAAAAAATAAAATTAAATAATGCCTATAGTTTTTTAGTTGGGATTCTTAACTGTTTCTTGTAGCACAGCAGTTTCAAATCCCTTTGGTAAACTATATTAACTTTGGTAGTTAAGGTACTAAAAAAAAAATTGAAATTTAAAAATATTATATAGGATCAGGCTCTAGGTTAATTGTAATTTAACTTTAACACAGACATAATTCCTCATATTACAAATAAAAATATCCTTTTGAAAAATGATATGTTAAAACTTAAAAATGTCTCCTTTTGGTTAAGAACTCAAGCTTAGATATTTTATTTCTTTCACTGACTGGAATTGGCCAGTAGGATATAAGTTGGAGAGATCCTTTATCATAGCTTTTTAAAGGAAATATGTATGCACAAATTATTCATAGGGAACCATACAAAAATAAAAAAAAATATTGAGGAATGTTTGGGTTTCTTAGAAAGAATCACCCTGTACAATGCAAAATACATTAGATCCTCTTCATCAGTATTAAACAGATCAACAAACCCAAAGTCAAAGAGGCAAAATAGGCACAAATGAAAGAAACATGGGGTATAAATCCAAAAGTCTGATTTGTGCTCATTTTATCTTTTTGACTGTAGATTTTATGGTCTGTGTAGTACTGATGAAAGAGATCCAATGTTTCCTTGAAACAGATGTATACCGTGCTGTATAATAATAATATAATAGTTGTATAAATATATATTCATACATTGTATAATTTTTTTTTATCATTTGCCAAAAGTATTTTTATATTTTGCATAGTTTTTGAAGATACTGATTTTGTAACCCTGTAAACCGAACAAAAAATTCCTGTGACATACTGGAAAGAAACAGTTCATTCTATAACACGCTTAATTGTTATCAAATTGTGACCATAATTTAGTGTTTAAATACGTAAATTCTTACCTTGCTATTTGTTGACATAATTAAATAAAATATTAAACTAGCCCCACTCTCGCTACACTATAACAGATTTATAGATTAAATGGTAATTTATTAATTTCAGTCTCATATTTTTTGAAATTTTATAATGTCCCTGTTTAAGGAATTCATAAATATTTAAGAGATTTTGAGCCCCTGGTTTAGACTTTGCCTGTAGTTTAATACGGGTCTGTCCAACTGGTAACCTGTAAAAAGAAATTAGCAGCTTAAGCATTTGCACACCCTAAAAATTCTTTTAACCCAATTAAAAATTTTTATAGTCGTATATCCTACCATAAAGGGCATTTCAAAAATTAGCGTAAGAGCAGTGATGGATCAGTTTATTCTTAAACATTTAGTATGGTTTGTGAAATTGTGGCACATGTAAATTTTTTTGCTACCATTGCAAGTATCAGCTATTGCATACTGACGAGCATATAATAAACAATAAACCGGCCTATAGATACTGTTACCTGCTATGGAAGCATAATCCTAACTTTGGGAATGTCAATTATAGTGGAGTTTTTTGTCTGTAAACTTTGTTATTGCAGCCTTATGTAGCCTGAACTCAATTTTGAAAAAAAAAAAAAAATTAAAGCTAGCTATGTGATAGAACTAAATTTGTCAGTTCCCATAGATGTTTGCAAAGTTGTTACACATAGCCAAGTTTTCTTGCTACCATTGCAGACAATGGCTATTCTATGGTGATGAGTGCATATAATAAGTGCAAAATCAGTTCATTACTGTTATTTGCAATAGGAGTATAATCCCAAATTTCTTTAATTTATTTTTTAAATGAACAAATGTTGGCACATAATTCTATTAAAAGGAGGAATTTTATTCTATTAAAAAACTTTATTTTATTTGATATTATTTTAAATAACTTGTGAAAGACTTTAAACAAGGGAATGTAAGTTGCAGACAAATTTTAAGAGAACATTTGGCCCATTCACTTGTGAAAGTTGTACAGAACTGATCTAATAAATCATGTGCTAATATTTATTGACTATTCTAAAAAATATTTCTACCGTGTCTTTCATTTTTCTTTATTATTTTATTATGTAAATATTGATGAAAATATCATTTTTTGTCTGTTTTCGTCAAATTCCACGATTAGAAATATTTTGTAAAATTAACTGTTCATATGACTTTAATTAATTTTCTTCTTGATTGTTTATCATATTTATGAGTATGTATAGAAGTTCATTTATCCTTTTGCAGTAACTGAATGTTTAAATAGTATGATCTTTAATGCAATAAATATATTTTTTAAGCTTTCAGAAGGTACAAACCTTATGCAAATGCATACTTTTATTTCATTTAAAACTAAATTTAATACCTACTATACATTCATATTGTGGTAAAATGATTATCTCACTAATGTAGAATATAGAAATGTTATCACCAACATAGTAACAAAATAGATGTTTAATGTGGCAAAACTGATTCAGCTTATATTAAAAACATATTGTTTTATGAAACTTCTAGATCAATATGTAATCTTAAAACATAGTTATGTTTTATATTTTTAAAGTAGCAAAATTGAAAGTTTAATGTGAAATATTAGACATTATCTTGGTAATATTGAATTTTGATTCAAAACTATTGTCTTTTATCGCCATTAAAGGTAAATTTCACTTCCTGATATGTCTGATTATAGAATTGTGCTTATCTTTTGACATGTAAAATGTCAAATATTTTATTTGTATAGTTTATATTTTTTCTCTTACAACTGAATTTTTAAAGGTATGTACTTTTGTTTGTAAATAGATAAATTGTTGTATTAGTATTGTGTTTAAATTATTTGAAGATTGTGTGTGTCATTTTTATTTACTAGGAATTATGTTTTATGACAGGATGATAAAAGCAACAAAAGTATTCTAATAAAAGAAATGAAAAGGATTTTGTACTATTTGTCATTTAAATGACCATAGATGGATTTCCTTAGGTCACACATAAGCAATCTGTGGCCTGTGGACCTTAACCCTTTCGGGACGGCGGCATTCCGGAGCTGTCGCGGCCCAAAGGACGACACGCTTTGCTTCCGAACTGGTCGAAAAGGACGGCACATTTTTTGCGCTAAGCCTAACTCTCGAAAAAAATTCACTAAAAATCACCTATTCAACACAGAAATCTACTTTTTACAGGAATAAAAGAAATATTTATGTTCTATTTGATGTATAATTTTCATACAAATCTGAATACAAAATACTCGTTAGTTGCTCCCATTCTTTTATCCGAAATAAACGAATAATTTCACTGCCTCTAAAACCCAAACAAAAAAGATACTCTCTTATATTCCTATGATTCACCAACGAAATCATAACGCTGAAATAAAAATAAAAACCGAAACTCAATTATAAAATTGTTGATGCTACGAGAATTGCTCTGTTTGTTTATGTTACAAAATGATTTTCACTGCTCCAAATGGAGAAATAATTAATTCGATCCTCTTCTGCCAAGGTCATGCTTCTGCAAAATGCATTGAAGTTAGTTCCATGGACAAGTAACGCCATCTAGTTCACAAATTTAAACGTTCTGCGTAGTGGCACTTATACGTGCCACTATCCGCTTGCGGTAAAATTTCCTCTGGCCCGAATGAGTGCCGTTCGTCCTTGAATGCATGTTCGCACCTGGGCGTGCCGTTCATCGCGAAAGGGTTAATAAAGCCATTGCTCCTATTTTCGCAGCCTAAGAACAATCATATTTCGTAATTTTTGTTCTTCAGTTTTTATTATTTTAAATTATAAATATTTATATTAACTACTGTATAAATAAAGCAGATTGATTTTGTTAAATAAATTTTATTCATTATTCAATTTCATTCGTTAAGAGGATATTTTCCTTCTAGTCATTAGTTTCTGTTATTCCATGTTAACTTATGAGAAAAGGTCTGAAATCTCTTACTCTTTCGGTTTTGAAGATTTTTTCTTGCTATATTTTGTTCAGCATAGATGCCGAGAAAGATAAGTTTGCAAATAAGAATTCAATAATATTTCTCATTATTATTTTTAAGCACAATTCTTTCTTTTTTTAGCATCTATGTTTGGTAAAGTAAACAATAGGAAAAATCCTAAGAACTAAATGAACTAGAGCTTCAGGAATTTTTTCCATAGGTTAAAGGGATATTTTCTTTCCAGCCACGTGTTTCATTTTTCCCATGTTAACCTATGGAAAATAGGATAATCTATTTTTCATAGGGTAACTTGGGAATCTAACCTTAAACTTGTTTAGTTTTTAGGAATTTTTTTATTTATTTATTTGTTAAGCATAGATTTTGTAAAGATGAAAGTTTTTTTTTTTTTATTGTGAAAGTAGTTAGAAGTGAAATATGTATTGAAAATTAATGCATTCATTTTATAAAAATATCAGAAATACTTCTGTGATTTATTTTAGAAGCACAAACATTTCCATTCTCACCATCCATGCTTGGCAGAAAACACTGGGAAAATTTTTAGACTTAACACACTAGAGTTAGGGATTATTTTCCATAAGTTCACATTGGAAAAATACAACACGGCTGAAGGAAAAATATCTTTTTAACATGGGAAAACTAGAAAAGCAGCTGGAAAGAAAATATCCTCTAAATCCAAGAGTTATGATAAAAATTGTTACATTAGGTTATAGTATTTAAAGTTGATTATAACCTTCCAGATATTTCTTAAAATTCTTGTTTTTATTTAAAAATGTTTGTCATATGAGTCTTCATTAAATAGAGACTAGAGTGTAGATAAATTTTGATTATTATACATGAAATCAGATCTAACCCAAACTCGTAATGATGTCATCTGCCCTGCAATAGTCTTAGATGGTGGTTTTATTTTGAGTATTTTTATGATCATTCTCCTGTCATAAAACATGACTTTGGGCTGAATTTGTATCTTTCAAACTTGTAAAAAACATGTGATTGTGAAGATGTATTTCAAACATATAAACCTGTTACTGATTGTAATTCTATCAAAATAGGAAAATGGTAATATTTCTCTTGCTACCAAATCTATTTCTGTTGGCAACTCGGAAAAAAACGAAATGCAAAATGCATCAACTACCACTGTTCCATCATGTAATGATACTAATATTTCTTCAAAATCCACTGATGACAGAAATGAATCTGTAATCGCCTCATCTGAAGTTGTAGCTTCAAAAGATGAACACATAAAATCAGAAAACTCTCAAGGACTCAAACGTACAAATTCCAAGAAAAATAAAAATAGGTCTAGAAAGAAGGTGAATTGATATACCTCTACGCATGTGTGTGACTACACCCGTATCAAACTTACCATTCAATTAACTCATTTTTTAATTTCTTATTGTGATATTTTCTTGTAGTATCTGTTAGTGTGATGCATTATCTCTATGTTCCGCTGAACTGAAAATTTCTGCAAAATGTCATTTCTTCCCAATGAAAAATGACTTTAGAAATTTCAGAAAAAAATCACAGTTCAGAAATGACTGTTCCTCTAGTACTTTTTTTTTTTTTTTTGCAAATCTTTACTTTGACAAAAAATAAATTCCAGCTTTTTGAATTTGAATATTTTTGATTTTTCTTTTATTTAGAATGCAAATGGCCAAAAAGTTAACACTTCTCCAGCAAAACAGATTGAAGAGTATAAAAACCAAATTGGTGATTCTCTTAATGTTGTTTTTCAATCAGAGCCGAAAAATTCAAACCCTGAAAATCAATTTAATAATGTTAAAAGTTCCAAAATCAGCAGCAACAAAGCTGCTCCAACAGCTGAGCTGGTACCTGATATTCTTCCAGTTGAAAAAGTTGCAGAAGAAATGGAAAAGTTAATACTTGAGCAGTTAGAAGAAGAAGAACGGGCTAAGGAACTTTCTTCTGGGGTAATGCTTTTAATGATTTATATTTTGTTTGCTTCCTTAGACAACAGTTTGGTATATATATAAAGGTTTAATAAGATATCAATGGCAAAAAAAAAGAGCCTTATTCATCAGAACAAATCAAACAGAACAACATTATCAATGAGGATAAGTGCATATCTATCAAAAGATAGTTGTATCACATAACCCAAGAAAATAATTATTGCCATATGAAAATTAAAAAACAAAAACAAGAAGGAAAGTTAAAGCACTTTCTTGGTGAACGAAACTATGAACTAAATGTCCTATAATGAAAATTGATGCATCAATTGATTTCTCAATATACAAACATAATAACATCAGCTAACTTTAAAAACCATGCTCAAAATTATTGTAATAATACATATGAAAATAGAGAAGGGAAAACAACTGCTTTTTGAAGCTAAATGAGCTACATTTATCAAAATATTTTGATTAATTTTTCTGTAAAATTTCCAGTGAATAAACTTCGGAGTTTAGAATGAAATGAATTAATACCTTATTCACCCTTTATATGCTGTTGTCCATTATATGCTGTTGTCCAAGTATTTATTTTTTAGATTTATATTTTGTTATTTTAGTAGCTTAAGTATTATTAAAATTTTTGCTCCTGCATTCTAAAATTCTTTCATTGTAAGAATACAACGCTTCTATTCTTTCTCTACCCTAAAAAGTATGAATCTTGTGAATAAAGGACATTATTGTAACAAAATACAGCAAAAATATAATGGTATTGTCAACTTTAGAACCAAAATGCACTTTCTTCATTAAAAAACTAATGCAATTGCATAAAACCAATCTAACTGCATTAATAAAGTCAAAATCCTGCTCTTTACTGGTCACATTGCTCTGTTTTTATTATCCTTATGAAAGAAGTTCATTCTGTTTCTAATTCCACTTGATACCATTATAATTTTGTTTTTTGAAGCTAATAATGAAGTATATTATAGTCAAGTATTTTTGTTGTGGTTACAGATTGGGTGAAATTTTATACTATTAGCTCTTTTTACTGTGTGCCAGAATCATCTTTATCATAAGACTTGTAACATCTAGGTCCAGAGTTCTGGATTTTAAAAGCCCCAAAATGAAAATTTTAAACATATATATGTTAATATTGAAAGACCCATAAATTCTGGAGAGTCTATAACATCTAAAATTTATATAGACTGCTGTGTTTCCATTTCAGTAATAATATAAAAATTCCAAATTTAGTCTCCCGCTGTTAGAACTTTTGATTAACCCTGCAAAAAGATAATTCCATACTCAACCAAATTTTAAACTATAAGCAATTGTTTAAACAAAACAGTGTTACTCATTTCATAAATTTTACTTTTCGTATTTCTTATACCAGAAAATTGAAAAATAAAAAAATACAAAATATTAATGCATTTAATTGCAGCAGAACAAATCCATCAGTTGAAAGAATTTTTTTTTAATCCAAATTTTTGTGTCTTAAGTATATATTATAAAAATGAAATCAGTAATTTATTTCCAGTTAATATTCTTATTTATATTTTCACCATTCTTATGTACAAGCTAAATGTTCATTTACTTTGTAATATACTTTTATAAGTTTTGTCCAAAGGTTGTTGTTGAGACCCCGACCGTCCAACTTACCAGAAAGGTGTAAGGTAACTGTATGGATGGCCGAGAAGAGCCACCCAGTTTAGACCGGAACCCAGTAGAGGAGGCATCCACAGGGACCGTACCCTCTTTCCCCTACCACCAACTTCTTGGAAGGACTTACTGATCCACATGTTTAACGTGATCATACTCCGCGTGAACACTGCAGCAGTTTGGGCAGCAGAGGGAATTGAACCCGGGCCTACTGAGTGCAATTCCCATGCACTAACCACTGGGCTACCGCGTCCATGTTCCGAGGTTGTGGGACTTTTCTATGGAGATAGGGTTTTGAATGGACTAGTAAATGAAGTTGTATCCTAGTTGTAGGTGCAAATCTCTTTTCTGCAATCAACTTTAATATAGACCAAATATCTCTGAAAAATATAAAAACAACAACTTTATAACTGTCTAATTGTTGCCATTGCATACTTTGGTCAACTTCTGGATTGTAGATATTTGTTTGTAAATTTGACATTGTTTTAAAATAAAAAATATGTTTATCAAATGAAATTATTTTAATTTACAGTAGAGTAGAACCTTTATTTATTAAGTATTTAACAAGAAAATTATGAGCTTTTCTTTAGTGTTGTGTTACTTGAAGCCTGATTTATTGCTTTCAACAAGCAGAATGTTTAGTTTTCTGAAGTGTAATTAGCATACGAAATTGTGAAACTGAATAAAATATAAAAAAAGATGATAAAAAATTGTGACTTTGTTCATAAATAGAAGTCTAAGTAGGAAAAGGGTATTGATTTGTGTGTGTGTGGGGGGGGGGGGGGGGAGGGGTAGAATCACATGAGACATTCCAGAGAATTGTGTTCCCCTCTTATGGTAGTGGTCTCCAAACTTTTTTGATTTTGTACCCCTAAGACCTACATTTTTAACTTGTGTGCCCTATGGCAAATACACATGCAGCTTTTTTAAAATTCTAAATGGGTGATTTAGTAAAATGATATTCATATAATCATATTATTGTGTTCATAATTGTGTAATTTGTTATTTTTTAATTAACTTTCTTTTCTTTTTTCTGTAAATTTAAAACTTGTCTCGGGAAAACAATATAAAAAGAAAATTAATTTTCTCACTATATTAAATTATTATGCCTGTTTCAAACGGCTCCCAAACAGTTTTTTTTGCAGAATTTGCTGTCATCCTGCTCAAAAAATTAGTTTAGAAATCATGGTTATAGTTCTGAATTTTTTTTTTTCTTGTATTTAAAATTTTTGTGAAAATCTGTTGTCTGCATTCTTGTGATTAAAATCATCTCAAATGGGAGATTAAAATTTTAATTTTGGGCAGTTATATTAATATAAAAGAATTAGTTTTTGTGCTTTTTCTGGAGTATTTGCTTGTAAATTATTATTAAATTTGGAGTATTTAAATAAGTTAAGAGTATTTGCATAGATTTTGTAATTTGTTTTGTTTAGAAATTTCGTTCGGTACAGATTTTTTTGTTTTTAATTTAAATAGTATTTTAAATTACTGAAAAGATGTATTTGGGTTGAAAACAGATTGCATTTTAAACATTTTTCAATGAGCTAGTTGCTTCCTAATCTTTCAGACCTGTTTCCAATAATAGCATGCAGAAAATTTTCAATTAGAAAATGGAACTTGCAGCAACATTTCAATTTAAAAATGCAGTCCATGCAAGAATTTTGACTTCAAAATGATACTTGCAGAAGAATTTTGAAAGCTAAAGAGGCTAAGAGATATTAGACTTACTTTCATTCCACTCATACCATCTGACCTACCTGAAGGTATGAGGTATCTGTTTGGAATGCTGGAAAAATTTCACCCATTTTAAACCAGAAGCTGATAGGTGGTAACCACAGTAACCATACTATCCTTCTATTAACCCATCAACTTTTGAGTAGATTTTTGGGCTTACAGATTTATTGTTTGTATACTCTGGACATGGAGCTATAGTGCTGGGTGTCATTGAGAATTGAACACAGAACTACCATGTACGATCCTCCAGCCTTAACCACTGGACTATGGGGACTCCAAAAAATTTGGACTGTCCTTGCCTATCAATGTCCGTACCTGATCATTAGGTAGCATGGAATGACTAAGAGGCTTTAATTATTTCCTTCCGATTTGCTTTCAAACACCATACATTTAGAATTACTCTTTCACAAGATGATTTTTATACTGAAAATTATAGGATTAAAAAGTTAATATTTTTTCTGAAAATGTAATTTTTTTCATTTATTCAGCAGCTTTGTATGTGCAATTTTGTCAATCCTAGATTTTATGTATTATATTCAAATTTATGTTAAATGTGTTCATTTTAGGTTCAAATTAAAAACAGTGTTTTTTCACCGGAACATTTACTAACTGCACCACCCAAATTAGCCGAACCTCCTAAGGAAAAACCTCCTCCCCCACCTTCTGCCAGTGAAGGAAGTCAAAAGGTTTGCTTTTTAAATATTTATAACTAAAACTCCACTTAAAATCATATCTAATACAAAGAACTTTTATATGGGGGGAAATGGTGTGTATTTGCAACAGAACTTTTTTTACTCTCTTTTGCATACATTTCTTACAATCATATATATTTTTGGAAAAACTAGATGTGACATCTCCAGAACCAGAAATGGAAATTCTTAGTGAACCTCCCAGCCCGTCTGGAGTTCGATGCTGCATTCATATTGTGGCCATGGAAATAAAAATCAAGAATATTTAGCAATAAAATTGCAATAAAATTGCATGATTGAGAAGTTGAAAAATTGAAAGTTGGCTACGTAATTAACTTTGTGTTATTGTCTGGAAGAATCATGCAAAATTTTAAATAAATTAACTGAAAATTGGCTGATATATAGTGAAGTGAAAACCAATTTTTGAAAATTGATTTTGAGAAAACACATTTGAAATTTTAATAATACAGTCATAAGCATTTGTACTAGAATTGGTATATCTTAAGATATTTTTACATATTTCTTTAGGATATTTTAATAGAATATTTTTTAGTCAATCCACTTTTAGAAAATATTTAAAAAAGGCCAACCTACCTAGGTGTATTTGCCTCTTCAGATGTCAATCTTGAGTTTTTGTTGTTTGTTTGATTTTGGAATATTTTATGTTCTATTTTAGAAGAAAAATGATAAAAGTTTCATCTTAGAACTGGTTATCTTAGTTTTTTTAAATTTTATCTTAGATCCTACACTGGACAAGTGAAATTAAGTATACTTCACTTTATATCAACTCTTCAGTGAAGTACTGTAAAAACTGGATAACTAAAATATATCAATTTATTCTTAAAAGTTCCTATAAAATTTTGCTCATTTGATAATAGTAAGGATATTTCATAGTTTTGATCAGAGGCTTGCAATATGTCGAAAATAGTCATGTTAACATTTTGTAAATAATGAAATTCACTTTCAAATAAAACTTTTCATATTAAATAACTATTTGTTTGCAACATTTAACATATATTTTATAATTTTCTTGTATTAAAAAAAAAAAAATGATGGTGGTCTCATGGTTTGTTGAAATTCGGTAGGTTTCAGTTTAATCATTCAAAATAATTGTATCTAATTTCATTTTAATTGCTCAATAATTAAAAATAATTATCTTTTGTTTGTAGTATTCTGCCAATCCACCCTCCCTGGGAAAGTGACTTCTCCCCTTTATTGTTCTAATTTGGAATTTTGAAAAATTCCATGAAACAGCCTCCCTTAACATTGAAAAAGAAAATTAAGAATTTCATCATTGAATAAAATAAATGTGTGCAACTTTGAAAGAAACTTTTGTACAGGATATAGAAAAACTTAAACAACGTAATTAAGCACAAATTGATAAAAGAAAGCAACATACAGCTGTTTTGAGGATATGTTGGATCCCCTTCTCCAGTGCAATATGGACCAACAAACCTGAAATAAAGAAAAACTACATAATCTTAATCAAAGCAAAAGCCAAAGGTCCATTTTATCATTTTGACTTCTAATTTTGTTGGTCTATCTTGCATTGAAGAAGGGAACCCAATGTATACTTGAAACAGCTTTATGTTACTTTCTTTCAATTTGTGCTTAATTGTGATGTTGAAGTTTTTCCTTGTTTTTTATTGCATTTGAAGGAGTGGATTGACAGATTCAACTTGCTTTTTTAACATAAAATTTACAGTAAACACCTATTCTCTGCATTTCCCATGATTTTCAGTCACATTTGAAGAAACGGATTGATAGAATTCTATGGTAGGAAAATGATACACTTCTAATATTAAATGAATTTGTTCACTTATTACTTTCCCTAGAATACTTGGCAATGTGTAGGGAAAGTATTTGGGGGGGGGGGGGGGGGGATCATGTCAAAAATTGCAACTGGAGTTTCTCGATGGATCTACATGTTTAGAGTACTCTAGAACCTAAAAATACTATTTTTAGCATGATGTCTGTGTATGTGTGTGTCTGTCTGTCTGTCTAATAATATGTATCCACTGTGGCTCAAAAATTAATTGACCAAATTTCAAAATATTTTGTAGATAAGTTACTCTGGTGCTGACTAGATTTTGGTATTATTTGGAAAAACAAGATCTGCCTTTTTTGCGAAATAGCTCACAAAAATCATTAAAATCTACAAAACCATATGCTCAAATATATATAAAATATATGCTTAAATGCATCAATTAACTGCTAGTTTTATGCATCATTTTTGATCACAAAAAGAATAAAATCAACTAACTCACTGTTCATGAGATATTTTAGTTTTCTTTTGCATTTTTGCAATGTTGCCTTTGAAAATATGTTTAGTCGCCAAATGATAACAAAAATTGAATTAAAACTGCAAATTCAGTGTAATTTCAAATAATTATCTGTGTTAACTGCTATGCATTTAAAACTCAATTTAATGAATTATGAAGAAAGATAAAGATAATTAATTTGAGTTTGTAGGAAAAGTCATGTTTTGTCCACATCAGATTTTTTTTTCTTCACAACCACTAATTCGACAGACTTTAAAACATGATCCTTGCATTATGTGACCTGCTTACCTATTTCAAAGATTAATTTTACAAACTGTAAAAAATATTATTTTTCATATAATCAAGTAAATAAACTTTATGGTTTCTTAAACATGTGATCTTTGTTTTTCTTTTGCAATAACTTTTCTGCTTTTACCTATAGGATGTCTCATTAACAAGGATAAACTCAACAAAGAGAATAAAGAAAGAAATTTATAAAAGAAGATCTAACTTTTTAGGAATTGACAATGCTGAAGAAGGCCTTGTATGCAGTATGTATACAATTATTTGCATTTTCTATTTTATGTAGCTAAACAGTCTCTGTTTCCTGTTTGCTATTCCTACCGATTCCTATTTTTGACGTCCATAACAAAATTTTATAAGCAATAAATGTATTTCATTCTCAATTTGCCTAAGTCAAAAGAAACTACATAATAATAAGTATCTTTATTGTAAGTGTAGTACCTATTATTTTAAAAACAGCTACTTAAAGTCTTCACATTTTGTTTGTTATGTTTGGTTTATTTACCAGATAAGTCTAATGATACATTTAGCTCATTTATTTGTAACTCTTTTATATAGTGTTATTAAACAAAAGATTTGTCACTAATACAGCAATCAATATTTGTATTGTAGCACTATTAAATATTGTTGGACATTATTTAATAGTGCTACAAAACATGGACATTACATTGGACATTTATTCAATAGTGCTACATACATTGGACATTATTGAAGAATAATCAAGGAACAAGACCATAATTCACCATTAAAAACCGATAAAGCATTGGAAAGAAAGTTGATAAAGTGTAATTTTGTCAAAGAGCAACAAGCTCTAACAAGCTGTTAGTTTTTTTTTTAATAATTACCTTGTACGTGTACAAAAATATATTTATGTGCTCCAAACAACACAAAATAATATTTGAAATAAGAGCTAAAATCATATTAAGTAATTAAACATTATTATATCATTAGTTCTTGTATTATTTTAATAATCAACCTCAAATTTGAATAATTATAATATAGCTTATATTAGCATAATTGTTAAATCACTGTTGCTATAATATTATCATCCCTGTCACTTGAAGTCCTGTCATATCTCATGTTATATACCTAATATCATTCTTTGAAATATACATAATAATTTGGAAACACTAAACTGAGCAACAACAATGGTTGCATTTAATTTCTCCTCACTATGTTAAATGTTTAGCATCTCATTACCATTTTTTTATGGTCTTTATCTCTTCTTATTTCAATTGTTCCATGTTATTTGAGGTATATGAAAACTTTTTTATAACATTTACACAGCAATTATATGAGAAGAACACAGAAGGTTGGTTAGTGTATGCATATATGCACTCCCTGAGTAGATTACTCTTTATCAGCTTTTTTTTCATTACATTTTTGGGTTTTAATGGTGAATTATAATTTTCTAGTTCTTTGGTTATATATTTTCATGTTAATATATAATAAATATTCAATTAACAGTTTGTATCTAATTTAGTAAATCAACTAAAGTGATATTATGATTGCTCTATTAGTTAATTTAAATATTAATTACTAAAACACATACATACCCCCCCCCCCCCACATATATATATATATATATATATATATATATATATATATATATAGTATGCATTGTGATCTTATCGAATTCTTGCAAAGTCTAATTAAAAGTAATAAACATGGTATCAAAATGAAAATTTAGAAATTCGTCCAAATTCGTTAGTGTTTTTGTTCTTTTTTACATAGCAAATTGGTTGCAATATGATTTACATAAAAATATGTTGGAACTTTATTTTTTTTTACCCAGGAATATTACCCATTTATATGTATAGCAAAGTATATACTCAAAAGGAAAATTGAACCTGTTTGAGATACAAATAAGCAAAGTCTCCAATTAAATTCTGCACTTTATATGAAAGTTTCCCAATTCGATATTAAGAGAAAACAATATCTGATCTTGCACATTTTTTAGTGAAAAGCCCTCATATTCAAACATTATCCTATAAAATTGTATTCTCAAGCTTTGTTTTCACCAAGCATAATAATGTGTGCTGAGCAGTATCAACTAGCCAGTATATTGGCACCACATGTACAAGAGTTCTCTGGAAGTTGTGAAAATCCAACTTTTTCAAATATGCTCCCTTTCTGTTAACTAGTTAATTTCGCTCAGCACACATCGCGCTTGGTTAAAACACGGCATTAATATGGTGAACATAACTTCAGAGTAAGACTCGAAATAAGATTTTAAAACTGACAGTAAATATTGCTCTCAGCTTTTGTAAGCTAGCGGCAAAAACTATTTAGTTTGTGGCAATCCTAACTATTGATAATGGTCTCTAAATTTCAATTGTGAATTTATCGCTAAACTTTAAATAAAATTTCTGCAGCTTTTCTATGTCCTATATTTTTGGAATGATTTTTAGCATTGCATTTTTTTAATTATGGTTCCTTTGATGTAAATATTGCTGTTGTTATTCCTGGGTTTGGCATATACTTTTGTCAGTTTCGGATAACTTCAACAAAACTGGCATCTTTGTTTTTTCTACAAACACACCAGATTATAAATTACTTGCAGCAAAATCTGCTGTGAAAAGCATTTATTGACACAGCTGCTTTACTGTAACTTACGGCATTTGTCTTGGTCGTCATGACTTATTCCAAACCCTGCTTCAAAATGATTCGAATCTTTGGAATGATAAAAATACCTTGTCATATTAGATTTCACAGTGATCACCATTATATTGTTATTTTTAATTTTTAAAAGTAATATTTTATGAAAATTTGATGATTTGAATAATTTTTAGCTACACAATAAATTAAAGCCACATACAGGCCATAAATAGAAGCCTCAAAGACCAGATCAGAATACTGATTGTTGTTATAGAAAAAATTAAAATCTTCAAAATATTAGTTTTTTGTTCTTCTGTTTTCATATTTGACAATTTTTTGTATTATGATGGGGATAATTTTGAGGTTTTTAACTAAAATACATTTTTACCAGAATTTTTTTTCTTTGAATAATTGCATGATTCATGTCTAGAATATAGAATGATTCTGTCATTATTCTATATTATGAACACACAGGCTGCAGGTCATAGTTATAGAACATTTTACGTCTTTAAAATGCTGTATATTTTTTACTTTTGCATTTAACAGAAATTATTTTGTATTATAATGGTGACTAGCAGTATACCCATTCTTCATACTGAATATGCATTCTAAAGAAACCTAAAATTCACAATTATGTGCAAATTCGTATAGTATTCTAAATGACATTTAAAATATTTAACTTAATTCTCATGAAAAGAAGTATAAGAATCTGTTCTTGCTACACAAAATTATCTTCATAGGCAGATCTGGGGGATAAAGTATCCTGGTTCCATGTATAAGCAAATTTACAAAGCATATGAAATTTGATCAATATAGATCAAAATGAAAGTGCTAAAATGGTATCAGAAGATATACTTGTACTTCTTTTATTCTGGTCCAACAATTGGCTAAACACAATATGAGTTTTAAAAACTTTTGCCAAACTAAAAATTTTAATAATTACCTTAATTTTTATCCCGAAGGTCGTAGTTGATATAATTTGTTCAAAAATGCAATTCAGATAAAATTTATTTTTATATATACTATTTCTTTAATATTTTAAACAGAAAAGATTTGATAAAATTTGTCTGCAGTATAAACACATTGGATTTAATTCTGTTGCTAAGCAACATGAAATATTTCTCTTAATAAATTTACGAAAAATATATTGTCTGAATAATATTGTGTCTATGAAAGGTTTAATTGTGCATTTTTTATTCATATTTTGATAACCACTGATCTTAAAAATTCGAAACATGAACTAAATTTTAGGCTACCCACAAAATTTTGTGAAATTCACTGCAACCATTCTCTCTTGATGATAAGACAAACAGAGAGCTTTTCAAGTTTATTTATATAATTTTTATTACTTTCCCTGCAATACATGGTAATGTATAGGGAATATATTGGAATCATGTCGAAAATCGCAACTCGAGTTTTCGACTGATCTACACATTTTGTGACGTCTGTGTGTGTGTCTGTGCAATGTATGTATCCACTTTAACTCAAAAACTAATGGACTGAATTTCATAAAATTTAGTAGGTAAGTCACCTGGGTGTGACTCTGGTGCTGATTAGTTTTTGGTACAATTCGTAAAAACAAAACCTGCCTTTTTTTGCAAAATGGCACATAAAAATTTCATTTATCCGCTCTAGCTAAAATACTAATTGACCAAATTTCACAAAATTTGGTAGATAAGTTACTGGTTGGATACTCTGGTGCTGATTAGAATTTGGTACTATTCGGAAAAGAAGAACCCTCCTTTTTTTACGAAATGGCCCTCAAAAATTTCATGTATCCACTCTAGTTAAAATACTAATTGACCAAATTTCACAATATTTGGTAGATAAGTTACTTGTGTGATACTCTGGTGCTGATTAGATTTTGGTACGATTCGGAAAAGAACAACCTGTCTTTTTTACGAAATGCCCCCCCCCCCCCCCCCCAAAAAAAAAATCGCCAAAATCATAAAAAAAAAAAAGACTAAGTAGTGTATGCTCAAATGTATCAATTAAATTCTTGTTTTATATGCAATTTTTGAAGAGGAAAATAATGTAAACACACTCCATTATACTTTAAGACTAACCGTTCTCAAGATATTTGAGATTTCTTGCATTTTTATTATGCCGATTTCGGATAAATGTCCAATTACCAAATAAAAACAAAAATTGAATTAAAAATGCAAATTGGTTCAATTAAACTCAATCTAATGAATTATTAAAGAAATAAAGTAAATATGAATTTGAGTCTGCAGGGAAAGTCATGTGCTACCCACATCAGATTTTTTTTTCTAACTAAAATGCTTTCTACCTGCATTATTTTCTTTTGAACAATTGAATGATTTACATCCATCTTTATAGAATGATTTATCCATTTTAGGCGAACCTTCAATACCTCCTCCCCCAGCTTTAGAAGAAATTTTGAAAGCTGAAATGGAACTTGACCGGCAGAGCAGGCTAAAAATAGAAAGTGCTTCTACAGAAAGACTTAACCTAGAGGAGAATGATATTCTGCAGAAGGAAAGGGAAATCATAGAATCCCTTGAATCTGAAGAAAGACAGAAACAGTTGCTGAATGGCACTGAAGGTGACGGTTATAGATTTGTATTTAGTTTATTGCAGAAAAAAATTTTTCTAAAGACACTTGCGATTGTAATCTTAGTGTCATGTAAAAAAAAAAATTGATCTTTAGATTGCAATTATAAAAATCTGTAGATTTTCAAGAATTTATCCACATACTAGTTGTGTATTGTATAGGATATATTTTATTTTTTATTGAACTCTAATGGTGATTAATTTTGCTAACTCAGTGCAATAATTTAAAAATGTTTGCAGCTTCTAGCAAATTTTTGGCATGAATAACGTCTATGATCAGGTTATCTAGCTCAAATCATACTGTTGCAAAAATTGTAAACACTGTAGAAGCTTATAAAAGAAATAAAATGTTTTTGTCTGAATGAGTTTACACTTCACTTTGCTTACTTTCACTCAAAATATCTTCTAAACTATTAAAGATATATGTAAATAGTATGGAACAAAAATGTTCAGTAGGAAATCCAGTTTTCAGATTAATAATTTGTTTTTATAAATCCGTTATTAGTTTTTAAGCAGTTGTCTTGTCAAGTTGAAAAAGATTAAAAATTGTCCAGTTTTAAAGTAAACTTAAAAATAAAAAGTGAGCAGTAAGAGAATAATTTGTAATCCTTTAAAAGCTCTACAAGGATATATAATTGAATTTTGAATTGGGTTCTTAGTTTTCAAAATATAATGGTTATAATTTCTTTATGATTTTTTTTAACTGTTTCAAGAGAACTGACTGTTTCACTTGTGTTCCAAAGAGAACAAACCTACAAAGATTGTTAGCAGGATGACTAAATGTGTAATAACAGTTGATGGATAATAGTACACACTCCTACCATCATTAGGGTTCCCCAATAACTGTAAATAATAAATAAACTTATCATGTTGTTTAGCAACAAAATTAAATTAAATGTATTTATTCGGCAGACGATTTCAATTTTATTTATACATTATAATAAAGACATTGATATAAATATAATTTTTATTAATAAACAGTAATATATTTTCTTTTGGGTTGTAACTGTAATATAATATTATAGGAATGATTGACATTTTCAATTTCTTAATTCATCTGTTTTATTTTGGTAAGAATTTTCTTAATTAATATTTTTTCTATTATGTTTAACCAATTGCAGAAACAGGATAAAATTAGCACGAATATAATTTTTGCTACCATTTTAGCATTCTATTCTGGCGTATGTTGATCAAACTTTTTTTTTTCTTATTGTAAATGGAACATGCTTCAGATTTGTCTGTGTAAATTATTTTGTATAGCGAGAACAGAGATATTTATGAACAGGGAATTAACTTTAATATTTTAATAGAATTTTTGAAGAATATATACTATATATATATATAAATGGATGTATGTTTATTTGTCTGTTCCGTATCCAAATCCATAGTTTTAAATGGATTTTTTTTTAAGTTAGTATGTTTGTTCAAGAATTATATCGTGTTGCTTAGCAATGGAATGAAACCAAGTGTGTTTATTCAGCAAATGATTTTTATTTTATTTATACAATTTAATTAATGAAAAAACTTATATATAAAAGTGAATTTTAAAAATGAATTCATATATATATATATATATATTGTATATTATATATACAGTCGAACCTCGATATGTCGAATTTGAAAAGAGTAGAAAAAAAATTCGAGATATCAAAAATTGTAAGGAATTCATAAAAGAATATATACATCCTAGTCCTATACTTTACACATTTTTAAAAAACTCAGTTACTTTATCTTACAGACAGAAAATTGGGTATTACCCAAGAAAATGCTGACAACAAATAAAGCAAAGCGTGAAATGATTGGATACACATTTAATGTAATATGCATTATTAAAGTTCAATCTTACATTTCTTCTTTACTTGCAAAATAGTCATCTATGACAGTTTGGTTACAGGTACTGAATCCTTCAATATCTATCACATTTTCCAAATGAGCTAGGTGGATCCAAATGAGCTTAATTTTGTGGCGATAGTTTACTTTAAAACTCTGAATAATACCTTGGTCCAAAGGCTGTAACTTAGAAGTTGTGTTTGGTGGCATGAAATAACTTTCATGGATTTTAATTTCAGCATGCTATTATGCGCTGTACAGTTGTCCAAGAAGAGAACAATATCATGATTTTCACGGGACATTTTTCTGTCAAGTTCCTTCAACCAATTAGTGAAAATTTCGGCTGTCATCCAAGCCTTATTGTTCACAAAATAAGTCATTGGAACAGATTCCATTCCTGAAAAACATCGGGGTTTAGCAGATTTACCTATCATAAGAGGTTTGAACCTTTATGAACCACCCAAATCAGTGCAATATAGCGCAGTTAATCTTTCTTTGCTTCTTTTCCCACCATGACATGCTTCAACTTTAATGGCCATAGTTTTATCAGGCATACACTTAAAAAATAGTCCTGTTAACACATTTTTACACATTTAATTTTACGCATTAAACACATTTTTTGGATCGTATTTTTCCAAATGAGAAGATGAAAATAGTAAGATGATCCAAATGGTAAGATGAAAATATTCGAGATATCGAGTGTTTGATTAAAAAATTTCGAGTTAAAGAGTTTGTTTTACATTAGTTTTATACTGTGCGTGAAGGGAGATGAAAATATTTCGAGATACTGAGGTTCGACATATCGAGGTTCACCTGTATATTGAATATTATATTTTTGATTAGCGGAGTATATTAGTTATGGCCTTGGGATGCAAGGTTATGGGAATTATTGATATTTTCACTTGATACTTTTAGTTATCTGTTTTATTTGGGCCAAGATTTTTGAAACTCATATATTTTATGTTATGTTTAACTGATTGTTGAAACAGCATAAAAATGGTATGGGTATATTTTTTACCATTTTCTCATCTTTATTTTGCTGTGTGTTGATCAAACTTACTGTGAAGATAATTTTGTAAAGCAAAAAGAGATTTTTATGCTTCTTTTTAGGAGAGTTAATTTTTTTATAAACAATATTATTTAGAAAACTACTAGAATTTACACATATTTTAAGTCACGAGTGATCAATTATATCTGTTTGTTTTAATAATAAAGAAATTGATATAAAAATAAATGTAATAAATAAACTGTATTATATTTTTAATACTGTTATACCAGTTACGGTCATAGAAAATAAGATTACGGTAATAGTTTTAAAAAGATTTTTTTTTAATTCATATATTTCTAAATATGTTTAAATTATTGTTGTAACATAGTAAAAATTTTTTGTAAAATGTTTACTATGTTAATGTCATTTTTTTGTAAAATGTTACAGAAATAACTTTTGCTAACATTTCAGCATCTTCATTTATCTGTCTTATATTTACCAAACTTTTTTACATTAGTTTAAAAATAAAACCAGGGTGTTTTATTCTTCAGATTTGCCAGATCTTATACTTTTATTTTTATAGTGGAATTAAATTTAATGTTTCAATGTAATTTTTTTTGTAAAGTAATAAGAAACGGATTTAGGATTTTTGCATATTTTAAGTTACATAAAAAATAAAGTATAAGTTTTAGTATGTTAAGGAAGTCCTGAAGTTGATTTAATATATTTAAATTTACAGAAATGTGTTTTATAAACGCCACATGCTTTTTACAGATTTAAAAATCATACCAAATAATTTGAGTGATGGAGTACTTGAAGAAGATCGTATTCAGTTGCTAAAAAATGAGAGGAAAAGACTAGATGCTGAAAAACTATTAAATGAAGAACAACAGCAACTTCAACTTATGGAAGAAAAACAATTAAGAGAAAGAGAAGAGTTTATTCGAAAACAGGAGGTTTGAATTTTAATTGTTTTATCTAATTTCATCATTAGAGAATTTGAATTACTACCTTTAATACATATATATATTTTTCCGTATTATATACAAGAAAGTTGCAGTTATACCTAAAACATAGATTTTACATATGAATCTCATTAATTTTAAATTTAATTACTAGCAATGTAATGCATATATAAGTGCTATTAGATTTTATTTATATGATTTTTTTTTCCACTCAAATTGTGCATACTTTTTGTCTATGGTCCTTAAATTTTGCATTGTCAGAAATTTTTTTATTTTTTATTTGTGAGATGGGTTGTGTGTTGTTTTAATCCTCTACAATTACTTCCTGCACACAGGTACTAAATTAACTGATAAATATATCAAATTCTGCACAAAATGCGTACTATCAAAATCAAACTGAAAAAGAAAAACATCAATAGTATTAAAATTTGATAAAAAGCATCAACCAATTTCAAAGGCAAAATAATATCTTTCTTCATCCTTCTTCATCAAAATAGGAACAAAGCAGCTACAGCAATAAAAGGCAAAAATGTGTCTGTCCTACAAATATCTCATTCACAGGCAGATGTGTTCTTGCCTTGATTGTATGGTTGCTCTCTCTCTCTATCTTAACAAAGAAGGCTATTTTGCCTTTAAAATTAGTTGATACTTTTTATAAACTTTCTTTTGCTGTTGGGAATAATTTTTTTTTTTCTGCAAATTAACTGATAGAGTTTGAAGTGAATTCTTATACAACTTTGATGATCCATATATTATTGGTGGCTCCACCACCCCTTCTTATACAAGATTCAAATCTGAGATCAATAAATCTGAATGTCTGAAAAACAAATTTTGTGTATTGATACTAGAATTAGGTTTGATTAATTAGTACATCTTAATCAGAGAGGTACTAACAATGTGATTTCACCTAACAAGGTAATTAAAGAACTGGGACGAAATTTAATAATGCACTTTCATATGAAATGAGTCCCTTCATATTAAATATGCTTTGTAAGTACTGCCCTAGGTACCCTTTTCATTTGACACTTGAAAGTAGTATGCACTGACCTTGCTACTGCATTATCAGTGATCAATATACTATTACCGCAGTAATGACAAGATATTGCACATGTGCCAAACTTTGCATGTTAAGTAATTTTTATAGTATGTGACTGTAGTGAGAAATATCTTTATTTCAAATTTAATTTATAAACAATACTTTGTATCAAGTATAATTATGTAATTGCATTTTCTGGTTTAGGAATGATGTATTTTTATTATTTTTTCATTGATATGTTTTAAAAACTTATGACAAGCTTGATTTAAAGTATCAAAAATTGTCTTAATATGAAAGAATGCTCTTTTAAAAAATTATAAATATTTCATAATGCACTTAGTTTTAATTTAAAATACATTCATGAACTCATTTGCTGCAGAATTTTGTAACACATTTGCATATTAGTTAGAAATTATATGTATATTTCTTAATTTTTGCTTGTCATAATTTTTAAAATATACAAAAGGTTCTAAAAAATCTTAATACTTACATTGCATTGTTAAAATAGTTAAAGTTTATAACACAATATAGTTTTACTTTAATTTAATTCTATTTTGTGAAGTAAAAGTCTAAAGTTGGGTCTTTAAATGAAATCAAGTTGATTGCCTTCAAAATTTTGTTTAAATTCTGTGTATTTCTAATCCAATCTTGTGAATATTATCATATTTTATTTTCTGCTGTTTCATGTTTTGAATTTTTTAATGCAAGAAATTCAAGCGCATTTTGAAATACAAAAAATTTGTTCATTTTTTAAGTTATTAATGCTTTAGCATTAATTTTAGAAAGTATTTTGTACATTACCTTACCTTTCTTGTATTTTTCTACAGTGTTATGCCGTCTCTCAAAATAGTACTAAATCACGTTTACAAATCGTTTAAAATTCATTAATGAACTATATACTTTTCATAATGCTTATGCTTGATTTTAAAATATATTTTGTTCATACAAGTTATAAGAATTAAGTACTTGTTTTAAAATTTAAAATATTACACTAACTAGTGCCAGTGTCATTGCGTACTCGATTTGTATTGATGTTCTAATTACAATAATTACAACATCACAAATGTTTTAAGATTAAGTTTTTAACATTTAAATTGCTTAAAAATGTTAATTAAGATGCTTAAAAATGAATGATTTAAACATTTCTAGAAAAATTTTCTTACTGCAAAATACAATCAATTATGCATTCTACAAATATTCTAAAGCTACACTTGATAATTGCATTTTACCTAATATGAAATAGTCTCTACACTTCATCACTGTACGTCATGCATTATTGCATTATAATATAAATCTTCTGAACAAGGACTAAAAAAAACCAAGAATAATTTGTCAGAAAAGTATTAATTTTTCCAATACCATGATTGCTGTGCTACCTAGAAAACTCAACAGAGAATTAAAATTGTGTCAAATCCTGGAATTCTCAATTATACTGTAGAATGAATTAAGGAAAATCCATTCTATTATATAATTGAGATGATCCTTTATAGTGGCCTAACAAAATGTTGCACAACTAACAGTGTCTTAGCCACAAACTAAATCAATTCAAAGCTTGAAATTAAGTTCTCTGTGAACTAATCAGCATTAGTGGAGTATATTTACTCTTGTTAGAACTCATCAGAACCAAATTGCCATAAACTACACTGTCAGTCAAAACTTACTATGGGTAACAAAGATAAGAACCTCTAGTGACCAATAAAGTTAGTCATACCATGCAGAGCCAGTACTAAATTTATAAAACTAAAGCTCAAACTGTTAGAGAAGCTGGGAAAATTCGTATCATAAAACTTACCGATGTGGAATATGCTAAATGTTGAAATCATGATTCTAAGCTTTGGAATTCTTATCTGAAGTTTATGTAACTATGAACTTGACTTTGCAGCCAGAGCTGAATTTTCCATACATGGTGACTTTATCAGTCACCACTTTCACAAAATTGTCTCACATAGCAAGTTTATTTGCTGCAAATACAGTTACTGGATATTTCATGTTGATGAGTTTTAAGAAGAGTTAAACTGTTTTACCACTGCTGGTTGCTGCACTGAGAGCATTAATTAAGTACAATGTGCTCATTCTTGTCAATAGCATCGACATTACAAAAAAATAAAGAAAGAAAAATGCATTAACATTTCTACTCTCCCCCCATCTGTATTTACCAAATTTGTTATTTGTTCCCCCAAATGGTAACATTTGCTAATTTAGACAAGGCTTAAAATAGAACCTGGAAATAAGTTTTTTTTCCCATTATATAAATGGTGTAGCAATCATTTTGCATAAAAAACATTTCATTATGGCTGCAGATTTAATCATTAAGAACTTTGCAAAAGCATTGAACCTCTGTTGAATAAGAAATATTATATCTAAAGTTGAGTTGATATATAAAGTTGTATGATATCTAAAGTCTCTTTTCCTGTTGAACTATTGATATATTCACAGATATTGTTATTTATCAGAATTCACTGCCCATGTAGACTTTTACTTCCAAAAATAAGTATTTGAGCAGTTTACCAACCTCCAAATATCTAGACAGGAATAAAGATGGTTTACCAATCATACCAATGAGCACTTTTAGCAGTGATGTTATACTCTATGAGTGCACACTAGAGCGTCTTTATTAGAAGGTTGGAAGATCGAACATTTGCTGTCCAAAATATCTCTGAACTGTCATTTTTAGGCATCTTTGCACACTCTTGTTTCTGAAGATGACATTATTGTTTGTCTATATAAAGGTCATTTTCATTATTATGTAAATGTTAATGAAATAACATTTACATAAGTTATTTTTCTGGTCATATGTATTTAATTTGAATATGATAGAAATATAAAATTAAACCATCTAGATTCTTAACTATATAAAGTTTATTTGGCATTACTAGTGAAAAGCAAAATGTTTTTGAGCAAATTTTATCTGCATTCGATAAAATGTAGTCGAAAGCCCAGACCGTCCGACTCGTCCTTGGACATGAGCAGCAATTTGGACATACGGTGATAAAATTTGGTGTCCAATTTGTGCATTGTGCATTGCTACAAAACTGTCATATATTGCATATATTTGCAGAGCCAATTATATGTTATAGATCATGAATGAGGAATATTATGAGTTATATATATGAGTTTATCCACGTTGTGAAATAGCCTTCAATTATCAAAAGTAAACAGAAGTTTTTCCAAATTTAATTCTTAAAATTAATTGAAATCTTCATAAAATTTAAACCATTGAAAAATAGGTAAACTATTTTTTTAATTTAAAATATCAAAAAATAAATTATTTTTCAATTAAAAAAATTTAAGTAATAAAGAATAAACAAAACATTTTTTAACTTAAAGCTATTGGAAAGTAAATAAAATCTTTTTAAATTATTAATATTGTATATTTTCATCTATTGCTTTCATTTTGCATTTCGTTATTGTTTCTGTAGCAACCATGTAGTTTCCAGTTGGAAGAAAGTTTGTGCCAAAATAGTGGCAATTTTTTAAGGTGCTCTAACAGAAGGTGGTAAACTGCACAAGTACTTCAAAATAGAATGGTATCATGCTAATTCTTTTTCATATGCTTAACTAACCAATTAAAATGTCTCATTGGCAAGAGTCTCCCCTTTTCCAGGCGGATAAATCTGCTGTGCTATCTGATCCTTCACTTTCTGTTGCTGCAAATGTGCCTAACCTCTCGCAGCCTTCTATTTCTTCCTCTCTTTCTGTTGACACGCAGTCTAGTGTGTCGCTTTCTGGTGCTTGTGGTGATGGGAAAACTCTAACCTCAAACTCTTCTCCGGAGCTTTCGGAGGCCAAGTCCTCTGAGTGTGATGAAAAGAAAATTGCTCAAAAACCTGCTGTGCCAACAAAGCCTTTGAAAAAGAAGGTGAAGTAGATTGTGTATTCTGTTTTATATATATATCACAGAATTAAAATAACAGGAACCGCTCTACAGGGCAATTCCCGTATAGGAGGAGGAAGCCGGTTTTTGGCACTCAAACGTCACTTCCGGTAGCCATGTTGTCCTGTGCAGAAAAAAAAAGGGAATTTCTTCCTTGGTCACTACGCAAAACAGCTGTGTAAAGAGACCTTTATTTCATTATTTTTAATAATAATCCAATCTGTGAAATTGTATGCGTAAATTAGAAATTTGTCTTTATATGACATACCATTATATAAAGGAAAATATCATTGTCTTTACCAACAATCGGGATTTTTCGCTGCACCAGTAGTCATTTGCAATCGAAAATAGTCTCTCAACAGAAACACTGGTGCCTGGGAAACAATGATAATTCAATCAGTACCATAAGATTTTGATGTGGGTAAATATGTGTGGTAAAAATGTGGGTAAATATTTTCATCCACCTTTTATCAATGACTTTCAAAGGTAAACATATCACTTTGTGGTATTTTGCCTCTGTAATATTATGAACTACATCAGTACTGCTAATACTAGCGATTTTTCGCTAGATTTAGGGTTTTCCCTGAAAGTTGTGAGAGAAATATAATATGGTTTTCCGTGGTTATCAATTCAAAATTCATAATTTATTTTAATAATGAACATCACTAAAAAGGAGCACAAGTAAGTACAAATGAGTATAAAGGAATACAGTTTTGAAAAATAGTACAGTACAAAGCAGAACAGTAGTACAAAATTCAAATTTTAGCAATCCTTTTCTCAGTAGGACAATACAAATGGGGAAAATAAAAGACATAATCATTAGCAAGATAAATCTAAAGGGGGGGGGGGGGGAACAAATAAATTTAGAAAAAAAAAATTTATTACTCACTAACTTACACTCCTAGTTTTTTAAACAGCTAGAAATAGCCAAACTAACTCGAACTTACAATTCAACTATTATCGTAGTAAATTCGACTTTGTAACAAAAATTGGTATGGTGGTAGCTAGAGGTGTCATATGACAGGTCGTGATAGTACGAACCCCTAATTCGGCAATTTAAGGAAGCTAGGGTCATGTAAACTTTTGCATCTGGCTTTTATAAAAAGTGCTAAAGAATTCGAGAAAAAAGAAAATTCATTTTTTTATTTAATTTTTGTTTTCAAGAAGCATAAAATATTCGCACTGGAAATCATTTTTGTAGGTTTAAAAAATTGATAGTCAAGGGTGATACTTATCTCAATCCTATTTATTACCACATAAAATTAAAAATTTTAATTTTTGTGTTTTTGAGGGTGAGCAATTTTTCACTATTGGTGGGGAATTTTTAATCACTAGTGGAATAATTGCTTATCAATTGCTATCTTAAATATGTTCTGGATCACTTGTTCAATAGGACATTTTGACAGGCTGTTAATTGTCCACATTTTGGAAATAATATAAAAAGACATTTAAAAGAATTTTTTCCCAAATCCAGGTTTGTCAAGAGAATTGGAAACACTTTCCTTGAAATGCAATACTACTTAAGAGGAATTAAATAAAACTACAAGTAGGCTATACAGTTTCAGAGTATAAACAAACAGATTTCATAACTTACATGTGAAATGTAACTCCAAGCTTCAGTTTCGACGATCTGTTCACACATCCTATAGCAGTGCAGCTCGGCATTGAAATATTATAACTGTGTTTACAATAAGTATTATTTAAATACCCATGAGTTACCAATTCAATATTACAGACAACCGTACCAAAAGCTTATATTTTAGTTCGAACCTTTTAAAGGAGAGTAATTTAATTATTAATATTTTTCCTTATATAATGATATGCTACTTTATAATACATGTTTTTATTAAAACATACGCTCAGAAAAACTGATACTAAAAAAAGGGTAAATGAAGATCCACTTAAGCAGTCATTTTTACCAGGTTTTAACACTGAGCAATGAGAGGGATTATTTTTTACTACACCGGTCAAGATGGCTACCGGAAGTGGGAGAGTGGGGTTGAGTGGGAAAACGGCTTCAGCGATATTGCCGCACGTCGCTTTCTGTTATTTTAATTCTGTGATATATATATCTATAAACATATGTAATATAATATACAGGGTGAGTCAGAACTCTTGGGCCAAACTTTAAAGGGTAATAAATCACATCTAAACAAGCAATTTTTGTTGTATAAAGCAGGGTCGTAATGCAAGAGGTGAACCGCTAGAGGATGGCAGAACATACCTCCTATTTTTACAGAAGGTATTGCCATAGTTACTGTAATATGTTCCTGCCAATATTAAAGCATGTATGTGGTTCCAATACGACGGAACACCACCCCATTTCAGCGTGGATGTGCGGTATACCTTAGATGCTACATTTCCAGGGTAATGGATTGGCCATAGCTTGGCTGGCACAATCGCCTGATCTCTCCTCTCTCGGTTTTTTCTTATGGGGCTATATGAAAAGTCTCATCTATGATAGCCCCATCGACTTCAACAAGGACCTTGTTACTAGGATTGCTGTTGTTGCCGTCGTTGTCCAAAATATGCCAGGTGTTTTTGCTAACGTGCGCTGCTCGCTACGTTGCAGGTGTGTAACCTGCATCACTACTGGTGGTTGCACTTTTGAATAGTTTCTGTAACTTTGTCAATGCATTTTGCAATTTCTGTCAGTAAAACATACTTCGTGTCTACTCTGTCATTTTTGCATTTCCTCTTTTCACGAGAGAGTCATTATTTCCTCATTTCATGAGCTACCACCTAGCGGTTCATCTCTTGCGTTACGACTCTGCTTTGTGTGACAAAAATTGCTTGTTTAGATGTGATTTATCACCCCTTAAAGTTTGGCCCAAAAGTTCTAACTCACCCTGTATATATATGTATGTATATATATGTATGTATATATGTATATGTATATATATGTATGTATATATATATGTATATATATATATATATATATATATATATATATATATATATATATATACGTACATGCATAAGAATAATTTAAGGTTCGGATGCAAGAATCAGATGTATATATATATATATATACATGCATATATATACATACATACATGCATAAGAATAATTTAAGGGCCAGATGCAAGAATCAGGTGGTCCCACTTTTTACATTTTACAGGAAATGAGAAAAGTTGTAAACATTCATTACTGATACAATTTTATGCTTCTAAACTTTCTAAAAGTCTTAGGTATAGTATTACTGTAAGATATATGGAAAAGTTAATTTATTTTTATTTTGCTTTTAGAGAGAAGACAAAAATTAGATCTCTCTACTTAGAGATGATAAATATTGGAACTATCTGCTCCTTGCATCCGAATAATGAGTATTTGCATTTTATTGTGAAAAAAGCATGATAATTCAATTTAAACTATATAAATTTGTGTATTTTGTTGATAAAAACATAAGGTCATAATTATAAATTACTTTTTAATTTGATAAAAATAACATTTTCAGATCAAATCATAAGAAATAATGCATAATGTTTTTTATTTTTGTAAATTGATTCTCATTGATTTCTTAGATGAAGTAGCACTTTCATTGCTTTATCCAGTTTCAGAAAATTTTTCGTAGAATTGTTATTGGAGGTGAGGGGGGGGGGGGGGGATAGTACATAGATTTCTGAAATCAAAGTGAGCCCTTTCAAGTTAAGCCAGTCAAACAAAATGTGATACAATTATTTCAGTTGGTAAACATAAGAGACCTATTAATTATCAGAGACGGTGAGCCAGGGAAAAGTCTCTTAAATTTTTAAACACCTTCTAAATTGAAAACATGAAGAAATAATTGTTAAAAATCCTTCAAAAAATATCATTTTATATATAATTCCTTACGTAAAAAAGAATGACCATTTATTTTTAAGATGCTAACTCAAAATATTTGATTACATGTAAAAAAAAAAAAAAAATAAAATAAAATAACTTCTAAATATGAACATTAATATCAAATAAGTTAGTGCTTGTAAGTGCTTTTCCTAAAAATGAATTGAAATTATTTTCAGGGGTTATGACAAGATATTAAACATATTAAACATTAAAGATATTAAACATTGTACTTTCTCATAGGAGTGTGATATCTCAAAAGAATCAAACTATTTTCTTGAAATTTAATGTTCTTATTTTAGTCGGTATTAACAAGCATTAATTTTCAGCACGATCAAGTTATAAAAAAATTTCCTTTAAATTTTTTTGTCCCAGAATATTGAATTTGTTCATTTGTAGAGAAGGTTGTGAATTGGTTACGTTAGATTTTTTTATATAATACCAAAGAATTGTCGGTAACACATTATGGAATGAAAGCACTTGACATAATGTTTATTTCTCTAAACTTAATTTAGCATGCATGGAAATATAATAAATCTGGAAATATGGGAAATGTAATAAATATAGGAAGTATGGAAATATAATAAATAAAGTAGGGCACTTTGTAAGTTCTTGCCTACAAAAAGTGTTTGAAATATTTCGCTCAAACTGCCAAGGAAATTTATTTGCTTAAAACCATTCAAAAGTCATCAAGAAAATCTCAATTATAACTTTGAAAAAAAGCTTCATAATTATCTATAGTCTATGAAGTAATTTTTTGTTTCAAAATTTCCTTTGACTGTACAGAAATACCTGAGTTTGTGTTATTTTTTAAATATTCAACATTAATTATTTACAAATCTATCTTTAATTTAGGAGGCTATACGTAAGGAACGAGAAAGGCTTAGGCAAGAGCAAGAAGCTTTGCAAAGAGAGCGAGAAGAACACAGACAAAAATTATTGCAAGAACAAGAGGAGCTTATAAAACATCAAAAATCCCATGGTACTCTTGGAGAAAAAATATTTACTGTAGCTATAGTACTAACTGTCATTCCATTATCTCTATACTACCTTTTCTCATATGTATCAAAAATGCATGCTTGAGGCTTGGTTTTAGAGCATTCATTTTGATGTGGGGTTTGTCGATTTAGTTTTAGGAATTTATGTGGTCCAAAGGATGGCTGCTGGATTCAGTCACATATTTCTAGTAAAATTAAATATGTGTGAAGTTTTGTGCTTTGTTTGATTATCTAATGTTTGATAACTGTTTTTAAAATGTTTGAACTTGTTTGGACTTTTCTTTTTCGCAGTATATATTTTTAAGACATTTTATTGTGTCCTTAAATTTGTAGCTTAATTTTAATAGTTGCTTTTAATCATGCTATTTATTTCTTCTAGTAATATTTCTTGTTTGATAGCTCTTTTAATTGAGCTTCTCTGGCCAGAAGGGGGGGGGGGGGATATTAGTTTAAATTTCTTTAAAATGTGCATATAAATTGTTATTATTCTTTATAAAAATCAAAAGTTATTCATTATAATCTCATTTAAAATTACATTATCTGGCATGCTGACTTGAAAAGATTAATTCCTTATTTAAACTAAACATTTCATTTGCTGATTTCCAGGGTCTAAAAATGTTATTTAAAATAGCCAAAAAATTTATGTTGTTCAGTTCACTAAGTATTAACAACGAGTTAATACTTAGTGAAAATACTTATTTTAACTTTTAAGTCTTTTATTCTGAATTCATAACAGCTTTTAAAACAAGTAACTCAGTTAAATATTGTGGAATATAAAATGTACTATAATGTATAGTGTATATTTTTTCTACTGTATTTTATTAATAGGCATATTTAGATTTAACTCTATAAAAATGCTTGCTGTAATTTTTGGTTTTCAGGCAAAATTCTGAATTTGAGTACAAATGTTTATAGTTAAAAAAATGAATTAAATATACTTTTGCAAAATTCTATGTATTATTTTTTGCACTTTACAGTTACTGTGCTGTCATTTTTTTTTCTTCTTTTTTTCATAATAAAATTTCTTGTAGGGAGGTATTTTTTAAATTCAATATATTTTCTAAATTATATTTTAAATAAATTGCTCAAAACTGCTTCAAAGAAAAAAAAATCTAAAATTTAAAAATTTCATTAATATGCAACATAAGACAAATTTGTAACTGTATCAGCCCGTTTCTGAGAGCAAATTTGATGACAGACAAATAGATAGAATGGTAAAAAGTGTACCCCCTCCGCTACATAAAGACTGCCTTCTATTTCTGAGTTGTGTCTTGATGTATTGAGTTTAGTTATTACAATAAAAGCAAATTTTGCTTAAAGAACTAGGTTAGTGATGCATTTTTATTCCTGTGATTTTTTTATTTTGAATCAATAAGAACTACAACTTGATTTTAAATACACAGTTTGAGCATGACACAATCCTGTTGCACCAAATCTAACTTCATTTTTCTGTTGTTCATATTAAGCTATATTAAATTGCTTAAATTGGTGAATTTGGTAAAAATTCAAAATTGATTACATTATGAAATGTGCATATTGTATGAAATGTGCATAATTGTGCATATTGTTTTGCAAACATTGGGATGTTTCTTTACATACATAATAACATTTTCATATACAGCTATAAAGTAGGCTTCAGTTTAATAACATTGCTTAATTTTTCTTTAAAATTTCAATTGATTGATTTGTTTCATAAATATTTCAATATAGTGCAAAATGGATATACTGTGCATGAAACAAGCTGAATTTCTAATAGTATAGCAGTTTTCCCGTTTATGTAGCAACCTATCTTTACAGCAAATTTGATTTCAAATAGTTGAGTAATTTTAGAGAAAATCTAGTTAAATAAATTTACAGATAAAATACTAAAAAAGGGGATATTTTTTTATTTTTTTCCATAATGTATCTCTTAAAACATCCAGACTTTCAATTTGACCGCAAAGTGTCAATAGTACATTCATTTATTAAAGTAAAGTAAATCCTAAAAGCATTTTAAATACTATTAGAATGTTGTTTGTTATATGTGTATGTTAGTGGCAATTCAGGAAAATATGCACATATTTCCATAAATCTTTTGGCTTATAACTAATCGGTACACCTCAAAAGCCATAGTTTTCTAATTTGGCATAAAAATGTTTTCAATACAATACGTACTTTTAGAAAGATAAATAAAATTAAGAAAAGAACATTTAAATTTAAAAGAATGTAATGACTCTTAAATAATTAACATACTTCGTAAATTAAAGTGTCATTGTTCCAAGCTTTAAAATTAAATGCGTGCAAGAATAATCAAAATTATTTTATTTTTTTAAATTGTTTAAAAATAGTGTAATTTTTATACAGTCCATTCACTTGGATACTTAAGTTGATAATAAATTATTGCATGTACATGTAATGGTAGTTATCATGGAATCAGAAAAGCATGATCTTCTATAAAAATCTGATTTATTAACATGGCACTATCTGAACAAAATCCACATTGACCCACTATCTCTTGATGAGTTTCAGAACAGTCTGATTTTTACATGCAAGTTACGCTTATTTCATAGGAATATCGCTGACTGTACAAAATCTTAAGAGCCAGTTCTCTTCAGGGCATGCAAAACATGCCATCCTTGCAGTTTTCTATATTGCAAAAATGTGATGGATGGGAAGGTTTATCTTAGAAACATCTTTTAGTCATATAGTTATGATTATAGACTATTCAAGGCTGAGAGAGTATATCAATTCAAAGGAGACAGTTTGCTTTGTGTCGAACATCGAAAACCCAGACCACCCGACTCCGCCCTAGGGCACGAGCAGCAATTTGAGTGGCCGGGCGTTTGCTTTGTGTGTAGGATTAGTGATTAAATATGGCATTGCAGATGAAAAAGGACTATGTGTATTCTCTTGTAATATTAATGACATGGGATAGAATTTAATGTTGTTACTAATCGTGTGACATGAGATAGGAATTTGAAATAAGAAGCATAAAAGAAAAGGGTATGTTAATGGGGGAAGCTTCAAATTTCTGAATCGTACATATATGTGTTGTCAATATCTGATTTTATGAACTAGAAAACTTGATTAGAAATTTGGTTTAAATATTATAATCTGAAATCAAACTTGGACTGAATTTAAACTTACTGTTATATTTTTGTTCAATGAATTTTCATTTCATACAATCAATTAAGAGTAACATAGCCTTGAAAAATTTACTTTTAGAATTTTTCATCTGATGTTTTGACAGTAAACAAAAAACAAAACTACAAAGTTTTTCATTTCTAGTATAAATGAATGTATTTTTATGCAAAAAATTTTACATAGTTTTTCTGCATTTTTAAACGAGTTTCTAATGGCCTATACAGAGGCCTACATCAGCATGTCATATAAAGTGTTTTTAATAAAAGTGTGTTAAAAGCAAATTGCACCACATTTCTAAATTTTTACATAGCATCTTTATATTTATTAAACTAATGATAAAGTAAATTAAAGATTATCTATTTAATTTTCATCAAATTAACAGATCAAAATTTAAACATCCTATTTCATTACACCATTTATTTTCCTTATGCCAAATATCTGGGTCCAACAAAAAAAAACCAGATTCTTCAATTGTAAGTTGGAAATCTTACATGGAAATTCATGGATGAAAATTGTATGAATATTAGTGATTTCATACATACCTTTGATTTTACCATTTACATTTATTAACTAAAACATGAAACTTTGATATTATAGTAACTAAACGTCTTTCTCATAGTCAAATGAGTTCTGAACATTTTGTTTAATATTTTGTCAATTTGTTAAATCGAGTAAAACTTCATTTGGGTTTAAAATAGAATAAGCATGCCAGACTGCAAATTTATCTGTATAAACAAATGCCTTATCAGTATTTTATGCTCTGTAGTATAATTTTGAAAAAATAAGAGTATAACATTATCCTTAATCCTATTAAAAATAATGATATATATTCACTGTTTCCTTTTCATTTATTGCTTACAGGATTTGTTTTATGACAAATATATCCACTTAAAGATTGTGCTTTGATTAACTACTAGCTAATTTTTGCTTTACTTTATTTTCTAACAGAAGCTGTAAAGCCTAAATTTCTTATTGAATTTGTTTAAATAAAATTTGCAACTTTTAATCTGGTGCAATTTTGCTTGAGTTTTCCATGCATAATTAGAAAATTAGCTTGTGATTTAATTATGTAGTGTTAATTTTAACAAAACTTACTGAAGCTGCTTCCCCCCTCCTTTGCAGCTCCTGATGTTCCTGTGTCCCGGCTAGGCCCTCTCCCACCTCTTGTCCCACCCGGATTCTCACCCCCACTAACATCCACCTCCATGAATGCCACCCCTAATGCCAGAGAAAGTGCCTCATTTCCTAGTCGGAGTCACCATGGTGCTCCAAATGGCGCAGCAGGAAGCATAAATGCTGGTAAGTTCAATTTTAAGAAATGTTTTCAAATTCTGTAATGAATGTAAAGTGAAATAACAATTCAGAAACAGAATGCAGTAGAGCCTTTTTTATCCTATTTAGAGTCTGACCTTTTTTTATCCAGTCTTTTTTTTTCTAACCGCCAGAGTACTTTCGGACGTTAATACGCCCTTCATCAGTGGCTACATGAGTGGTAAAACATGGAATGTTCATATATAGAGACCATTTATACAGCAAATTTGCATAAACAAATAAAATGGTAAATGAACTTACTATTAATTAATACAAAATAATCGAAGAAATATACATGGAAAATACAAAAATTACTTTAAGCGCTTTCAAATTGTAAAAATTTTGTAAGAAAAGTATAATCAATACATTATTTAGTTACAGGAAAAGCAAAACATTTTGGAAGAACCGTCAAGTGTAATTTTCAAGAGAATGACGTCATAAATAATTATTAAGAGATTTCAATTTCAGAATAAGTCACCAAGCATAACTTAAAATTTGAACCAAACATTGAACCAAAAATTTGAACCAAAAATTTGAACGGGACCAAAATTACAAATCGACTCACGGTAAATATAAATAAAGAGGGATTCATAAAGGAGTATACTACGTGGATTGTTACAATGAACTAAAAGGAAAGTTTTTTCAAAAATGGGCAGAAATTTATCATTAACTACATATTGAGCAAAAGTCATAGAAAGTTTACCATATTTGACATCGTGTGTTTATGTTTTGTACATCTTTTAAGATGTTTTCATAAATAACTTTTCGTTTTAAAGACGTTTTGTCCTTAATTTTATTTGTTGGATGCAGACGTGATGCCAATTTTGATTAAATTTGAAAAGCTAGTTTTTTTAAGGTTAATAACTACCTCTACCATCTCCCTTTAAGTTGGGAGAAATGCAAAAATTTTGAGAAAATATTGCATCAAAGATTTAACTCAAACCCCAAACAAACTTCAATGTCCAAGATTATATTTCTTGTTAAAAAGTTTTCAGCTTACCACTGTCTAAATACCGAGAAATAAGTACTTCCAAAATGAAATAGCTGTATTTACATTATGTATTAGGAGAATCAAAAAACCAGCATGCACAAACTGTCTATGGCATCTAAGCAGAGACTATTGTGTCCTATGATCTGAAGTTAAAATACTTCCTTAGTGACATCCTAAACAGTTGATTAATAGTATCAATCAGCTTTAGCAGCAAAAACAAAAAATATCTGTATTAAGGTGGAGTGCAAAAAACATAACAAAAAAGAAAAAAAAAATTGTTTTCACTGCATATATTTGCAATAACTTCCTATTGGTTAATTACATTTTTCTGTGAAGTTTCATTCCTCTTGAACTTCATATATA
Source organism: Amaurobius ferox (assembly GCA_951213105.1). Lineage (NCBI taxonomy): Eukaryota > Metazoa > Arthropoda > Arachnida > Araneae > Amaurobiidae > Amaurobius > Amaurobius ferox. Next base: position 29,188,801 of record OX578153.1, read on the forward strand.
AGTAGTATAACAGTGGTGAATTTAAAAAAAAAAACTTGTCATTTTGTTTCGAAATTTAGACACTTTCAAGACTTGGGTTGATTCTAATGAAGACATGTCTCCTTTTATCACCTCAAACTGTTACAAAAGCTTTTCTTTTACCACTTTCACATGTCATTCCTCTGCCTGGGAGTCACTTGGAAATTTGATGATGTCAATTTTAAGACCAACCAGTGTCAATCATTTCTTTGAGTTTACCATTATTTATATGCTGTGTGACTGGTGGCTTGTTCTGTGGATGCTAAAAGCTCTGACTTTAAGAACAATGCTTCACCTCAAAATTTGAAATAACCAATCTTGAGCACCTCAATTAAAGTAACCAACTCATAGAAAAATTCAAGTAACCAGAAGTTATAGTAAGTATAAACATTGAAATGAAAAGAAAAAAAAAAATTCCACTCCACCCTAATCTGGATGCCTTTTATACAGATGCCTACTTGCCTTTTGATGTAGTTGCTCTGTCTTTTTATTCTAAAAATTTATTCTTTAATTATTTTACAGTAGTTTCCTATTTTAGGTACTCTTAACTGGAATAATTTAATAATTGTTAATGCATCTCACCTACTGTAGATTAAAAAAAGAAAATTCAACATGTTTAGGATCTAGTCTAATTTTTTTACTTCTTCTTCTTCTTTTTCCTTCTGTCATAAACTAGACCAGAAGTATTTAAAGAGTCGCTGAAAAACTGTTGTTGGCAGCATGATTAAATACTTCAAAGTAATTCTATCAAGCGAGGATACAGAGTGTTCTTTTTATACAGTAATCAAAAATGTTTTCCTTTGGTGGAAGTAAACATACAGATTTAACAATTAACCTTGTAGGTAGTTTCTAATTTCTTTTTCTGGAGTATCCTGATTTTTTATTCCAGAACTTGCTGTTAATCATGGTGCAATATTTGATGTATTCAAATCTTTTCTAGATGTGTTATGTTTGAGATCTCACATTTTGAATATTTTCTATTAGTAAATAGTATTCACCCATCTCTAGTAAATATAATGTTATTTATATACCAATCCAATGTTTTCTAAAAAATATTATTTTAAAATCAATGAATGTTAAGAATATAAAACACTCGTATATTAAAATAATATAATTTTGTTGGGTTATCTGATTTAACCAAGAAATTTTAAAAGGGACTTATTTTATTTTTATTTAATTACTTATAATTATAAGGAAATTTAATTTATATTCTTCTTATCTAGTTGAACTTATGAGTCCTCCTGTTGTGAGGCAAAATAGAGTGCCACCACCTCGAAAAGCAGTACAAAATGAAGCCTGGGGACAGCAAAAGGTATGGATTTAAATTTACTTTTAAGGAAATATTTTAAAATACTATTTTATATCATTTTGTGACTAATGTAGAAATATATAAACACTTATTAATTATTGTTGTTTTCTTGTTATGATTAAAATATATATATAATACTGTATTTAGTGGTGTATATGTCAACGTTTCTAAATGGAAAAATCATTTTAAAAAATCAGATTGGAAGCAGAATATTCCACATTAAAATTTTTGTAATATAATTTTAGATAAACTGACTTTTATGCCACAAAAAGACATTCAATAATGATAAACATACATGCCAAAAATTTTAAACTATGCATAACTTTACAAGCTGGAAAAGACTATTTACTTGATAGTTTATGTATATTACTGAATAATATATAGATAAATTAAAAAAATTCCAAGATAGTATTCAAAAGACATTTAGCAGTGTTAATTTCAGTATTTATACATACAGATTTAACAATTAACCTTGTAGACATCAAAAGAGAAATGTACATTTTATAATTTCAACAAAAAACCTTTAAAATTCTGAGCTCGATATTTTAAGTTCCGTATTTTATAATTTAATTTGTAAAGAAAAGTATTGTAATTGCACAAATATATTACTTGTGTAATGTTTATTTTTTTTTTTAAATATTAAAGTAGTGTTTGAACTATGCAAGTACTGCCCATGAAAGGATTAAAGATTGAAGATAATCATATTTAACTATAATTACTGTATAAAGTGTTTCTACAAGTTTCTGAAATCTTATTTAAGTTCAGTTGGTGAATCAGTTATCATTTTATCACAAAAAATACTGTGTAGTAAAATGTGGTATTTATTATTGGCTTTTAGTTTAATTTATCAGATTGACAGAAAATAATAGGAATATAACAAAGTATGTAGAGCTCAAACTGCTACTAATGTAATAAAACTAAACTAAAGTGAAAGTGAGATACAACACGAAATTAATAGTGTCAACTAGTTTCAAAGACAAAAAACGGCCTTCTTTATCAGGACCCACAAGAAGCACAGTATTCACTTGTGAGAGCTAGATCAGCAACTGATGTTAGAACAACAAATGTGACTGAAACAATAATAGATTGTTGCCAATTGTGAGAGGAAAACTAAGTACAACCAAGAGGGAAAGTACAAGAGATAGGCTACTATAAAAGAAAGGTAAAATATGAAACAAGAAAGTGAACATCGAATAAAGGATTCAAAGCACTTGCTCACTGAGTCACACTGTGAACATAAATGTCCCATTATATATTTAAAATATATTCATGTATATAAATATGTTAGATATTAGGAATATATTCAGTCAGTACTACAAGGGGGACTGCATGATTCAGGGTAAGCAAATATAAAGGTGAGTACTATTTATTCTATACTGGTGTCCAAAATTATATATAAAAATAGGTGGTGCAATTGCTGTGCGTGAAGTATGTTCCCTGTGAACTTCTGCAATTCAGAATTTGATTTCAAGTTTTTTGACTCAAAACAATTTTTTATGGCTCTGAAGTATCATTTGGAATAAATCTTTGAGGTGGCAAGTTAGTCGTTTAAAGGTGGGCAGACATTGAAGTGGCAAATTGTGTCATAATTAGTTTTGTATTGCATGCACTCATATTTAATTTTTCAATTTAAAGTGTTATGATGCCATGTATTACTCCAAAAATATTCGTTCATTATAAAGCATTTGTTGAGAAATCAGTGTTTTTGTGCTTGCGAAGATAGTTATGGATACCAGTGTATTTTTAATTTATGTTACTCTGATGTTCTGCTCTCAAAATAATACTTTTTGCATTTTTTCTATTTATTTTGAATTTTTTCTATTATGTGTGTGTGTGTGTGTGTTTAGTATTTCAATGATCGATTATATAGTAAAGTCGAAAAACATTTTACGGACTCTGGTGAACTTGAGCTTTTTTTTTTTACATTGAGCAATTTGAAATTGAACAAATTATGGTTTGCATACATCAAGTTTGGAACAAAATTTATTTGGTTTTCAAAATTGAACCTGAGCTCATCTTTCATGAAAATGACTTTTTAGACCAAAGAATTCCAGCTTATTGTTTAAGATGGAAACTTTACTGCAACTTTTAAAACTTTATGAATTTTTTTATGAAGAATGACTTTAATTTGCATTTTTAATGTGAAAAAATCATTTAGACTTTTGGATGCTAGTTAAAGATCTAAAAGTGTCACTGTACTTCAAAATAAATGAAAATAAACATCATCTGTCATGAATGTTTCTAAGACATACTTAAATAATTCAAATTATGTATATAAAGTTCACTTTTAGAAAGAATACTTTTCTTTTCTCACTTTAATTTTTCATAGTGTAAAAATTGCAATTTGAAAGAAAGATGCAATATTTAAACAGTGTAATAAAATGTGATATATATATATATATATATATATATTTATGGGCTGTATAAATAATATTTCTAATCACACTATAAATACAGACTAAAATTGTTAAAAATTTACTTAAAAGTTACTCATTTTTAGTATTATGTTTAGAAAAATGTTACAGAAATAGCTATTTTATCTAATTTTATTGTTTTAAGTGCAAATGTCATTTATTATATATAGGATGTCATTTATTATATAGGATGTTAATTTATTATATATAGGATGTTTATTATATATAGGTTGTTAATCAATTATTATATATAGGATGCACTGTTCTTAAAATAATGCATGTTTTTTAACTAAAATTGAAAAAATCATAAATTAATTATACTCACTATTATCAAATGAGTGAATTTTCTGTAAAAACTTTTTCCGAGAAATTAACGAACAAAATTGTTTAGGAGTTATCATAAACTGTTCTCGAGATATAAAAATCTTACTTTTCCTGGAGAGCATGCATGATCTTTTTCGAGTGATTTTCCAATGTATCTCAATCAGTAACTCAATAAAGCCTATTTATTTTCTGCAAGTTTAAGTTACAAGAAAACTCTAATTTGTGTTATTCTTTTAATATAACAATTTGTTAATCTCTGTAGAAAAAAATGGTGCATTTAGCACATCAGAGTTTTTTATGAAATAAAATAATTTCATTTGCAGCTGTATTATAAAGTTAATATTTTTAATAGTCACTGAACTGCTAATAGAAAGTATTCTCAAAGTTATAAACCATGATCCTGACATTGCAATGATTATTAGTGGACCAGTTTCATACTTTTTACTGCTCTTCAGTACCAAAAAATGTATTAATAGCAAAAAAATACCTTGCAATAAAAAACTAGTTTTCAAATCTCTAGTTTATTAGCTGTCATACTCCGCCTGGGAACACCTCTTATTGGTAAGTTTTGACTATAAACTTGGATATTCTGAGCTTGTACAGTCTGGGCTCAATCGTTTCATTCATTAACACAGATATATGCAAAATTGTGGTGCATACTAAATTTTGTTTTCTTGCTGTTGATGCAGCTATTGGCTATTTGATGCTAAAGGGTCATAAAAATATATCGTTAGTTGACTCAGTTTCTTGATATTGTAGGGTATGGCACAATAAGATTTGTGTGGAAAATGTACTAATATATTTATCTGAACATCAGTGTTAAAACTACACTTTTCCATATACTTATACATTGTTATAGTTAAATACTAATTTTTTTAATTTAAAAATTTGTTCATCACTTTTACACACTTATTCTACCTATACAGGCAAATGAAAATATTCCAATTTCTGTTCTTCCTAAAGATGAAATTCCTAATGAAGCTGCCTCACATATATCATCTGATTTGAAGTCAAATGCAAGTATTTCTAATAGTATTAATGAGAAACATATTAAAAACGAGCAAAATGTGAATGCCATGATAAACAATGAAAACCAACAAAAGAGTGAAACGAAGGTGAAGAAAATTATTAGCAAAAGCAAAAGTCTTAATAAAACTGTCTCCAGTGCATCTTGTGAATTGAACTCAGATGTTAAAATTGTCAATATTAATGAGAAACATACTGAAAAAGAGCAAAGTGTAAATGCTGAAATGGACACTGAAAAGAATGAAACTAAGGTGAAGCAAATTATTAGTGAAAGTGAAAATCTTAATAAAACTGTCAAACAAAATATTAAAATTGTCAATGCTAATGAGAAACAAATCAAAAATGAGCCAAGCATAGATGCTGAAATAGAAACTGAAAACCATAAAAAAAGTGATGCTAAGGTGAAGAAAATGATCTGTAAAAGTGAAAGTCCTAATACAACTGTCTCCAGTACATCTTGTAAATCAAAGTCAAATATTAAAATTTGCAATGCTAATGAAGAACAGATCAAAAATGAGCAAATTGTAGATACTGACATTGACACTCAAAACCAGCAAAAGAGTGAAACTACTGTGAAGAAAAATGTTATTAAAAGTAAAATGATGAATAAAACTGCCTTCCATATACCACCTGATTTGAAACCAAATGTAATTACTTCTAGTGATGTTATTGAAAGACAGACTAAAAATGAACAAAGCGTGAATGCCGAGATGAACAGTGAAAACCAACAAAAGAATGAAACTAAGGTGAAAGAAATTATTAGTATAAGTCCTAATAAAACAGCCTCAAATACATCATATGAGCCAAACTTAACTCTAAATATTGCCAATGCTAACAAAAAACTGATTACAATTGATCAAAATGTAAATTCTGAGGTGGGAAATAAAAACAAACAAAAGAGTGAAAATATGAAAAAAATTATTATTAAAAATGAAAGTCATAATAAAACTGCTTTGAATGCATCCTATGAGTCAAACTCAAATCCAAACATTTCCAATGCTTGTGAAAAGCAGAATAGAAATGAACAAAGTATTAATGTTGAAATGGCCAGTGAAAATCAGCAAAAGAATGAAGCTAAGGTGAATAAATTTGTTACTAAAAGTGTAAGTGTTAATAAAAATGCTTACAATACATCAAGTGAATTTAATTCAATTGCAAAATTTGTCAATGCTATTGAGAAACAGATTACAAATGAGCAAAGTGTGAATCCTTGCATGAGCAGTAATAACCAGCAAAAAAGTAAGATTAAGGTGAAGACAATTGCTACTAAAAGTGTAAGTCCTAATAAAACTGCCTTCAATACATCACCGGAGTCAGATTCAAATCTAAATTTTTCCAATGTTAATGAGAAACAAGTTTTAAATAAACAAAGTTTAAATACAGAAATGAGCACTGAAACCCAGAAAAAGAGTAAGGTACAGAAAATAATTACCGAATCTGAAATTCCTAATAAAACTGCTTCAAATACATCATGTAAGTCAAATTCAAACCCAAATATTGCCAATATTAATGAGATTCAGATTGAAGACACTTTCACCATTAATGTTGAGATGAGCAGTGAAAACCAGCAAAAATGTGAAACCAAGGTAAAGAAAAATATTCTTAATAGTGAAAGTCCTATTAAAAGAACTGCTACCTCAAGTTTGTTGAACCCAGATGAAAAAATTGCCAATGCTAATGATAAACAGATTAAAAGTGAACAAAGTGTGAATACTGTGATGGTCAGTGAAAAGCAACAAAATTGTGAAACTAAAGAGAAGAAAATTATTACTAAAAGTCTTAATAAAAATACTTCTAATACATGTGAATCAAACTCAAATGTACAAATTGTCAATGCTAATGAGAAACAGATTAAAAATGAGCTCAGTGTAAATGTAGAGAAGAACAGTGAAAATCAGCTGAAAAGTGAAAATAAAATGAAGAAAATTATTACTAAGAGTTACAGTCTTAATAAAATTGCCTCAAATACCTCATCTGAATCAAGCTCAAATGCAACAATTGTCCATGATATTGAAAAACAGATTAAAAATAATCAAGGTGTGAATACCCAGATGGACAATGAAAACCAGCATAAGAATGAAACTAAGATGAAAAAGATTGCTAGAACTGAAAGTCCTAATAAAACTACCTTTAATATATCATGTGAATCAAACTCAATTTCAAATATTGTAAATGCTAATAAGAAACAGGATAAAAATGAACAAATTGTAAATGCTAAGTTGGGAAGTGAAAATCAGCAAAAGAGTGAAACTAAAGGGATGGAAATTAGCATCAAAAGTGTAAGTCTTAATGCAACTACTTCTGATACATCATATGTATCAAACTCAAATGCAAAAATTGGCAATACTAATGAGAAACAGATTAAAAATGAGTTAAAGGTAAATGCAGAGGACTGCAGGGAAAATCAGCAGAAGAGTGAACCTACCGTGAAAAAGATAATTGCTAGTAGTGAAAGTCTTAATAAAACTGCCTCTAATATATCATCTGAATCAAGTGCAAATACAATATTTATCAATGCTATTAAGAACGAGATTAAAAATGAGCAAAGTGTGAGTTCCGAGATGGACAGTGAAAACCATCAAAAAAGTGAAACTAAGATTGAAAAGATTACTAGAAGTAAAAGCCCTAATAAAACGACCCCTAATATATTATGCGAATCAAACTCAAATTCAAATGTAAATGGTATTGAGAGACAGAATGAAAATGAACAAATGATAAATGCTAAAATGGGAAGTGAAAATCAGCAAAAGAATGAAACTAAAGTGAAGAAAAATATTGTTAAAAGTGTAAATTCTAATGCAACTGCTTCCAATGCATCATGTGTATCAAACATAAATACAAAACTTGTTAACGCTATTGAAAAACAGATTAAAAATGAGCTAAATGTAAATGCAGAGAAGGATATTGAAAAACAGAAGAACAAAACTAAAGTAAAAAAAATTATTACTAAAAGCAAAAGTCTTAATAAAATTAACTCCAATACATCATCTGGATCAAGCTCAAATGAAACAGTTGTCAATGCTATTGAGAAACAGAATAAAAATGAGCAAACTGTTAATGTTGAGATTATTACTGAAAATCAGCAAAAGCTGGAAACTAAAGAGAAGAAAATTATTACTAAGAGAAAAAGCCTTGATAAAAGTGCCTCCAATATATCATGTGAATCAAACTCAAATGCAAAAATTGTGAATGATAATGATAAACAAAGTAAAAATGAACAAACTGTAAACTCAAGGATGGTATGTGAAAATCAGAAAAGGGGTGAAACTAAGGTGAAGAAAATTATTATTAAAAGTGTAAACCCTAATGCTTCTGATACATCATGTGTATCAAACTCAAATGCAGAAATTATCAAAGCTATTGAGCAACAGATTAAAAATGAGTTAAGTGTAAAGGCAGAAAAGTGCAGTGAAAATCAGCAGAACAGTGAAACTAAATTTAAAAAAAATATTACCAAGAGTGAAAGTTCTAATAAAACTGCCTCCAATACATTATCTGAATCAAACTCAAATGCAACAATTGTCAATGCTATTGAGAAGGAGATTAAAAATGAGCAAAGGGTGAATACTGAGATTTCCAGTGAAAATCAACAAAAAGGTGAAACTAAAGTGAAGAAAACTATTAATGAGAAAAAATGTCTTGATAAAGCTGCCTCCAATATATTATCTGAATCAAGCTCAAATGCAACAATTTCCAATGCTATTGAGAAAGAGATTAAAAATGAGCAAAGGGTGAATACTGAGATTTCCAGTGAAAACCAACAAAAAGGTGAAACTAAAGTGAAGAAAACTATTGAGAAAAAATGTCTTAATAAAGCTGCCTCCAATACATTATCTGAATCAAACTCAAATGCAACAATTGTCAATGCTATTGAGAAAGAGATTAAAAATGAGCAAAGGGTGAATACTGAGATTTCCAGTGAAAATCAACAAAAAGGTGAAACTAAAGTGAAGAAAACTATTAATGATAAAAAATGTCTTAATAAAGCTGCCTCCAATACATTATCTGAATCAAACTCAAATGCAACAATTGACAGTGCTATTGAAAAAGAGATTAAAAATGAGCAAAGGGTGAATACTGAGATTTCCAGTGAAAACCAACAAAAAGGTACTAAAGTGAAGAAAACTATTAATGAGAAAAAATGTCTTAATAAAGCTGCCTCCAATATATTATCTGAATCAAGCTCAAATGCAACAATTGCCAATGCTATTGAGAAGGAGATTAAAAATGAGCAAAAGATAAATACTGAGATTTCCAGTGAAACCCAACAGAAGTGTGAAACTAAAGTGAAGAAAATTATTACTGAGAACAAATGTCTTAATAAAATTGCCTCCAATACATCATCTGAATCAAGCTCAAATGCAATAACTATCAATGCTATTGAGAAAGAAATTAAAAATGAGCAAAGTGTGAATGTAGAGATTTCCAATGCTAACCAGAAAAAGAATGAAACTAAAGTAAAGCAAATTATTACTAAGAACAAAAATCTTAATAGAAATGTCTCCAACACATCATGTAAATTAAACTCAGATGCGAAAATTGTTGATGCTAATGATAAACAGATTACAAATGAAGAACGTGTGAATGCCGATGTGGGTGGTGAAAACCAACAGAAAAGTGAAGATCTTAATAAAACTGCCTTCAATTCATCATATGAATCTAACTCAAATGCAGATATTGTCAGTGTTAATGAAAAACTAATTAAAAGTGAACAAAGTTTAAATACTGAGATAGGCAGTGAAATGCAACAAAAGAGTGAAGTTAAGGTAAAGAAAAAGATTATTAAAAAGAAAATTCTTAATAAAAGTGTTGCCTCCAATACATTAGGTGAGTCAAACTCATATTCTAATATTGTCAATGCAAATGAGAAACAGATTAAAAATGAGAACAGTGTAAATCCAGAGATGAACAATGACAAACAGCAAAAGAATGAAAGTAAGGTGAAGAAAAAGATTATTAAAAGTGAAAATCCTAATAAAACTAACTGCAATACATTATGTGAATCAAACTTGAATCTAAATATTGCCAATGCTAATGAGATGCTAATCCAGAATGGGCATAGTGTGAATGCTGAAGTGGAAAGTGAAAGTCAGCAAATGAATGAAACTAAAGTGAAGAAAAAGATTACTAAAAATAAAATTCTTATTAAAACTGTCTCCAATACATCATGTGAATTAAACTCAAATCCAGATATTGCCAGTGATGTTAATATGAGACAGATTACAAGTGAACCAAGTGCAAATGCTAAGGTGGATAGTGGAAATAAGAAAAAGAGTGAAGCTAAAGTAAAGAAAAAGGTTATAAAGAAGGTGATTAAAAGAAATTATTTGCATGGTTTGAGAGTGGAGTTTGTTCGTGGTTTGCTCTATAAAAAATTGTTTGGATTAAATTGATTATTTTAATACTTTAGTGTGTTTATTTCTATTTGATTATATCGCTTGTTTTTAAAGAAAGTGCTGTGACAATTCACATGCACTGTTCTTTTTACCATTTACAAAAAGTGTTCTAAGTCAGTCATGCATGCTTTTCTAGTACTGATTATTATGCACATGTTAAAATCAGTTTGAATACATTATATACCCCCTTTCCCATGTAGCATCAGAATGTTTGAAACGCATTTAATTTTAATATTAAACTGGTTTACAATGTAAAATGCAGCATAAATCAAGATAAATAAGCATAAGTTTGTTTTGAAAATCAACTGGATTTCCTTCTTCAGTGCAAAAAGTCTGGACATGAATGCCCAAATAAGCGCAAGGCTATGTCATCAAAACTGAAATGGCTAAATGACATTACAATATAGTAGTGCAGTAGCACTTTTGAATAATTGAGTCAGAAGAAAAATTAAACCAGTTGCTAGTCATCAAACAATGATTAGCGATAGATTTATTAAACAATATTGATATGATTTTAAGTAGTACTTTAAGGCATGTTTAGTTTGACCTATGTATGATAGTCGCATTGACAAGAAATTTGATACATACCCCAATTATTGAACATTTTAATAGGATCCTTAAGCAATAAAAATTTAATTTTATGGATAGAGAAGAATATCACTTTGAATTTGAGTTTATTGAGAATTCTAACAATTTCATGGTAGAAAAGAATGCATACAATATTGCTATCTTCCTTGCTCAGGTTTAAAAAATTTGTAAGAAGCATAATCAACAATTTTTGGTGAAAATCCATGATGTAGACATAAGTAATGAATGTGGCAGTATTTTGATTAGGAGGATGACAAAAATTATTATGAGGGAGTAATGAAAGGGCACAATGCTTATGGTAAACAGTGGTTATAAATGAATTTTCTTTGCGAATGACTAGAACATCCAGAAAAGAAAGAGGATTATAACATTCAAGTGATTTGCTCACAATTATTTTTTGTAAATACAGTAAATTATCACATCCTGTCCTGGACTATTTAATAACATTAAAACTGAATAATAACATTAAATGGTAAAAAAAATTACAATGTTGATGTAGTAGAGCAAATATAAAATGGAAATATACTGAAAACATAGAAATTAGTACTTTTATTAATAATAATAAGTTATTATTAATAATAATAAATTAGTACTTTCATTAATAATAAAAGCTCAGCAAAATTTATTAATTGCGGATTGCTTGTGCAATCTGATACCAAGCGGTTCAGTAACGATTACCAGTAAACCGCATGCTTTATAAAAGATCCGATTCTGAGAACAGTTCTCTTTTATTTCTTCAGCATGAAATATGGTATTATTTTATTGCATTTCCCCTGTTCCATTCTTTTGTGTTTACTTCCTCACCTCCAATGATTTGCTTTTGTCACCCATCTAGAAAAATACCATCCTAAACCGCCTAAATCAAATGCCCATGTTGATAGTGCAGGTTTAAGAAAAAAATTGTGTGACTTGCGTGGGACATTTTGATCACATTGCACGAATAAATGATTATTGTATACAACTAGACAGTACTTTGGCAATGCGATAACAATAGCTAAATGACTATTGTCTGTGTTCACAATAAGCGATGCCTACTATAATTTATATGTTTGGTTTTGCATATGCCAATATTTGCAGAAATGATTGTTTTTGAAATCCCATCAATATGCTGTCATTATTTAACTTTTTTCAAACATTATAAAAAGAAACTGTGGTTTGATTTAAAAAATAAATGTTTCACACAAATCTGTTGGCTACTCTATTCAGCTTGGTATTCAGTTTGCTTTTTTGCATCATGTATTAGCCGAGATTCTAGATGTGCAGTAAAAAAACGGAAATGGAGATGAAATATATGACAAACTATAAAAATGCATTCTAATATTATAAAACAAAAATTAAACATAAAATTTTATGAAAGTAAAATCATTTTTATGCAAACATTTTTTGTGCTATTACTTCTGATCTTGATAAACACTGATACAACAATTAATATGCTCAAGTTCTGTTAATTATTCAAGTTTATTATAAAATCAGCTGAAAGATATGAATTTTAAGTGTTTCACTAGCAAAATCACGAATCTCGCATTTATCTGTTATGTGAAGTTATTTAGTATAATTTTACACAAGCTTTAATCTTGCACAAAAACATTTTGGGATGTACATCAAAAATCTAAAATTGCATTGTTAATAGATGTACAAGTTCTGTCCATCATAGCTATCAACTACCTTGCATCATCTTTGCATTTCTGTGCAAAGTATGTGTACAGCTCACAAATGAGTCATAAATACTCGGTAAAAATAAAAACTTAAATTCATTGCTGGTAGCACTTACACTACTCCCTGATTTATGCTCATACAATGTTTCTATGAAATATTTGCCCCATATATATATCTAAGAATTATTATGCAGTTTGGTTTCTAAAGCTCATATATATGTTAAAACTGTTTTAAATAGAATTGAAAAGTAGAACATTGATATTTCAGTAGATTGTTTGTCCCCTTTGTATTGAAACCATGTTTGCTGTGGATTTGGTAACCTAATAACTAATTAACACTATAGTGTAAGATGTGAAGTGATTTAACATTGCTATGTAATGAAAATCTCACATCTATTTTAATTAAATAACACCAAATCTTTGGGGAGAATATGTAATTAATTATTTTTTCCTATCACAGGTGCCTTCTGTGCGAAAGCAGAACCAAGACACTTTGACTGAAAGCAGGTACAACCAGAATCACTGGCTCATCCAAGAAGCTGAAATGCGCCGCATCTCAGAGCTCCAGGAACGGCAACTAGCAGGCCAGCTTCCCTGTTCTCAAACGCATCTTGCAGAAGATGACGTTTGTAGTCCTCCAAGGGTGCCAGTGATCCCTCCCACACACAACCAACATCTGAACTTTGCAGTGCAAGATAAAATGTGGAACTATGCACAGACAAATACTCCCCTTAAGAAATATCCCCCTCCAGTAGTAAAAGAGTCATTGCATACAATATATCCACGAGAGACTGCAGCACATCAGCCACCAACAAAGCCATCAAGGGTTGTGCCAATGGAAAGGCAAGAACAAATGCTGTCAGTTAGTGGCAGAAAAAGGTGTTCGCACTGCAATGAGGAATTGGGTAAGTTGGTTACCACGATTTAAAATGAAAATAGATCTATATCTATATTTTAGAACATCAATTTATCTGCACACTTTGTAAACAACTCTCCCCCAAAACACAAATTTGGCAATATTTCAGCAAACTTGTCACTTAACAGCAGCATGACAGAGATGCCTGATATGCATCTTCTTCTCTTTTCTGTTTTAAAGGTCTAATTTATGCTTTCTTGATGTTTATTGTTAATCATAATCTGCCAGCATAGCGAGCTGGCAACAGGAATGTACTGCGATGCAGTAGATGGATAGCTTGGGATATATTTTCCCCTATTTTCAATTTCTTTGAGAACAATTTGAATAATCTTTGTGTATACTAAGTGTGATCTTTTTACATAATGTGCAGACACTTAGATATATATTTCTCTATAGTATTTTCTGTTTTATCAGGCAAAATTTATCAATCTATGTGTTTATTGCTCAACATTACTTTCATTTTGACCACTATTTTGAGTTTTCTTCAGCAAGGATCATACAAAAATGCATGTTGATCAATGATTTTAACTTTTTTTTAAGTCTTCCATATCCAGAAAATTTCTAGTAATTTAATTAATGACTTGTTCAGTACTCCATTGTTGTCCTTTATCTGGCAGGGTGCACTGTAATTTTTTCTTTATATTTGTTCCATTTCTTAACCTTTGGAGCTCTTGTCAGTTTAACTTAGTTTTCATCTAGTTGGATCTCATTTATTCTTGATCAGACTTGACTCATCTGGGATATTTCAGTCATGTTTTGGTACACACCAATTTTATTTATTACTTCTTGTTACAGATTAGCCAGACTATTTTCCATTTTGCTATTTGATTGGTTCTCTCAGACAGACTTTTAATTGTGGACTTGTGTATATAAATCCCTCTGTTTCTTCTATTTGTGCTCATTTTGTTTCTTTGACTTTGAATTTGTTGATTCTCTAAAACTGACGAAGGGGATCCAGCATATCCTCGAAGCAGCTGTATGCTGCCTTATTATTTTATTCGTGCATAATATTTTATACATTGCTCAAGTTTTCCCCATTATCAATATTATTACAAAATTTAACCCCTATCATAATGGATGTGATGTATCTCAAAATAATTTGGTGTGACTATTCCAAATAACATTTGCAAGTCTATTTAGTGAGGTTCGGCAGCAATACTACAATTTTTGCTTTCTGAAAAAAAAATTGCTTTTAAAAATTCTACACTGGCATTAATATTTTGTTTTCCAGTTTGAACATGCTTTTTAATTGAAGCGTAATGTCCCCTCTTTGTTAGGTCGTGGTGCTGCCATGATAATTGAGTCTCTGCAACTCTACTACCATATCCACTGCTTTCAGTGTTGTGTGTGCCAGGCTCAGTTAGGAAATGGTTCTTGTGGCACAGATGTCAGAGTCAGGAATAACAAGCTCCACTGTCACAACTGCTACAGCAATGATGAAGGTAAGTAACAGACATTTTGCATACTGTATACTAGAGGACCATATTTCACAGATATTAAAATACACAGACACATGTGTAATTCGCATATCCATGTTTTAATTTATGCAATTTTCAGTACATGGATATTCATGTACTCAAAAACAAACATCTATCTGGGTAAATGTATGTATATAAAACGATTGACATGTGTAAGTAAACATATACTGTAGGACATAAAATAATATTGTTGTCATACTATTGTTTTTATGCAAAAAAAATTTCCTTAAAACTTCTATTTCTCACGATCTGCTAGAACTCAGATGATGACAGATTTGGATTTAGCATGAAATTCTTGGGGAAAATGGGGGTTCACTAAAGATTTCTACTTCCTGTTTTTTCACTTCTGATTCCTTGAAATAGCTGTTCCTCGGGATTACAGAGCTTAAATGATGATTGATATGGATTCAGCATTGAATTCTAGGGGGGGGGGGGGGGGGGGGGGGGTAGTGGTTCGCTAAAGATTTCCACTTCTGGTTCAAAAAATGTCCTTAAAGCATCTATTTCTCAGGATTGCCTATAGATAGAACTTAGATAATAAGGATTTTCACTTCAAGTTCACTTTTTATTCAAAAAATTTACATTTCCCTTAAAATATTTATTTTTCAGAATCTGCTATAGATATAGCTCAGATCAGTGTTTTTCAAACTATTTTTGTTCAAGAAATCTTTTCGAAATTTAATTTGATTGCTGAATCCAAAAATGAAAAAGTTCATTTTGGTTAAAATTATGCACTCAAAATTTTACACGTTTTTAACTTTTAAGAAAATGTACATAAATTTATCACGTTCTGGAACACTGGGGTTCTGCGGAGCACACTTTGAAAAATGCTAGCTTAGATGATGACTGATGCTAATTCAGCATCAAATTCTGGAGAATCGGAAGGGGGAGGGGAGTCACTAAAGATTTCCCTGTCCTGTTCAAAATAATTTTCCTTGAAATATCTATTTCTCAGGATTGGCTATAGATAGGAGTTTAGATTATAGATAATAACTGATATGAATTCAGCATCAAATTCCAAAGAGGGTAGGGGGTTGATTGGGATTTCCATTTCAGATTCTCAAGATGTCACTTCAGTTGGAGATTTTTTTTTTCTCGTAAATTCATGTGGCTGTCTGAAATAAGTATTGCAAAAAATAATATAAATGCTCAGTATTTCCTTCAAAAATGAAGTGTACATGCCATTTGCGACCATATAAAGACTCGTTCATAGATTTATGCAGAATTATACTATATGTGATCTATAACTTATTAATGTTATATTTTTTGCTTTAACAGTTGTTAAAGTTCTATAAGAAAAAAAAAAAAATCATTTGGTCACACCTTATATGTTAAATGTTCAACACTTAATTTATTAAAATTTTCTTTTCAGCTGGTTTGAAATTCAGCCAGGTGTAGCATCCCAAACAAACTACTTGCCTGTAATGTAAATAAGTATTTGATGAAAAAAGTATAATTGGATTGAGTTGATTCGTAGCTGCTTCTCAGACACATAAACTGCATTATGCAACATGAATAAAGGCGTTAGCCAGTGATTTGTAGCCTTATATCATGGACTTCAACTAATCATGGATTAATCATCCTTCTGTCATAGATTTAGAACTAATTAATTTATTGTACCTTTGCATGGCACATTCATTTGCTGTTGAATTAAGAATGTGTTTTGTTTATTTTATTTTCAATTACTTGTTGGTAATTTTTTTTAAATTATAGTTTTAAAATATTTACCTGTAAAACCCATAAATGTTAATATTTTTATTGTATAAATACAATAATTTGTGGTATGTTAAATATTTGTAATTAAATAATTTGAAGTCTAAATATATGGAAAAATGTAAAATCTTAAATGTCATGTACAAGACTAAACTGAAATGCCAGTTTTGCTGCTATTTTCAATTTTTGAAGGATAGAGCCCTTAAATGTATTTTATTTTTTAAAAAGACCTCATAGTGATAGATATTCAAATTTTGAAAATGATTTTTTTTAATAAATGTATTGTTTTTATATTATTATTGAACATAATCCATCTATTGGAGACAAACATATTTAACAGGCCTCTTCTATAAGTCTTCTATAAAACTCAAATGAATTTTAATTCTGTCTGTCTAACTCAATTATAAACTATTTATATAAGTATTTCTGCTTTTAAAACTATTTATTAAATGAAAAAATGTACCATAAGCATAAATTACTTTTCTAGGTATTCATTGTGTATATATTGGTTTTAAAGCAAAGATAGCTAAATATTATAAGTTTTAAAATTAAAATATTAACATTAAAGGTGTTATATTATAAAAAATACATCTTAAGTATATTTACATTTATTTTATTAATAGCAAAACCATCCATCATTGCTCGGAATAGTGTTAAAATAAAATGTGAAATATTTTAACTATGAGCCTGCTCCCAATAAGCTTGATGAAACAAAATAATATATATATAACTCTATTAGGCTACTTTTGAGTTGTAAATAATCATTGTTGTTAGACAGAAAGGTATTTTAGTTCACTTTGTTCGTGGACAGGTGTAGGAGGATATAATTTAAATCAAAAATATTTCCTTGGCCAAGTTTCACTCATTGAAAAAATATCATCGAAATCGATCGTGTAATTTAGGAGATACATAGCTTGACAGTATATTTTTGAATTATCATTTTTATATATTTACGTGGTACAAAATTTGAAATATTTTTATACATAAATATAATATAAGCAGTTATGACAGGCAGAAACAAGATTTTAATTATTATTGCTCAGCACTTCGCTATAGGATGACAAAATTCACATCAAAATATAGAATCCACCATGTGGTTCAGAAGATATTTAAATGTATTGAAATTTTCTCTTTTGTATTAGATGTAATTCTGTGTGTCTTCATCTATAGAGTTCTATAATAATATATGTATCTGTGTACATACCAATTGAAACAGGGTTTATAACTAAGTTATGTTAAAAATAAAATAGTTAAAAAAACTGCTAGAACAAATCAATATTTGAGTATTTATAGTATCAAATTAGACTAAATAAGAATGTTATTATGTTACTACAACAAATGGTCTAGATTTGCATTTTGCTTCTGCCAAGTATTGGCAAAAAAAATTAAACAAATATTGGCTTAATTTTAAAGCCCAATTTGTACAGCATATTAGATTTACAACAATTTTAGATATATATTTTGTTCAAAATTAAAATCACTAATTTTTGTTCATTTGATAAATTAAGCATAATCACTTTGCCATTTGAGGAGCAGCTATATATATGTAGAATTGTAAATATGTATCTATAAAATGTTAATAGTTGATATGTAAAGTCATTTGATGTGAATTTGAATGTTGTCTGTTAAAATGTATAGTGCTAAAGTATAGATAAATTCAATCAGATCTAAAGTTGTTAGTATTAAAAATGCTCTACAAATAAGATATTTTTGTTAGTAAAATGTATAATTATATTTTAATAGTATAAATTTATTTTTTCTCTACTGTGCCTTATCAATTAAAACTTGGTGTACTGTATAAAAAATCAGATTGTAGAATTGTTGTGACCAGAGTATCATGACACCAGTAATTTTGTATATCTTATCTCCATAAGTATTACAATTGTTAAAATATCTGTGATTTGAAGTTCCTGATATCATTTTTTATTAAATTTCTATACTATGTACTAGAAATCTGGAATGTATCACTTATAATATTGTTTGTGTACCAAAAGTGTGCATGATCATAGTTATGTAAATAAAAGAGTTTTAGCACAGAGATTGTATTTTTTTTTCTGGGTTTAGGCTTATGCTGAACCTTTTATATTTATCAGGTGCAATATTTATTGTCAGATATGTACATCTGATGGTAGACAGGGGTTGCCAATTGCCATTGTGTAAAAGAAAATTCAATTTGGCAATTATGAATTCTGCCAATGTCAAAATAAAAAATCGTGGTTACTAATTTAATGTATACTTGTATACTATTTGTCTTTTCCAAAACAATGATATTTGGAATTTATGAATCAAATCAAATTTTTCAAATCAACAATCAAAATAAAATTTGGTGAATAAAAACTCCATTTAGTGAAAGAAAATGTCATTTGGCAAATAGTGGTACTTTGATGAAAATAATCAAGTATCTAGAGTAAACCCTGGTAGTATGTCAAATTAAGACAGTTTTAGTGTTGTAGAGAAATATAAAAATAAAATATTTTTGCAGATAATAGTCATATATAGAACAGAGTTTGTATGGTCATTAAAAACTCTAAATTAATATTTTGTTTTTAAGGGTTCTTAAAACCTCTTATTTCTACCAAAAACACCTTAAAAGTTTTGCCGTTTCAATTCCGAAATGCAAAAGGAAACTGGGCAGATGACGATCTGAAAATGGAAGTGATGAATATTATCAAAATAATAAGGTATTGTATAAATAATTTGGCATCACATCTGATGTTATAATAGCAAAAATTAAGCACAATCCACAACAGAAGGTCTTTATTTTACTTCCTATAAGACGTACAAAAGTTTAAAAAAGGGCCAGAGCATAAGTACGCTCTTCATCTCTGTTCTGTTGTGGATGTGTGCTTAATTTTTGCTATTAAGATATTGTTTTACTTTCTCTCTTTTTGTCTACCCGTAACCCAAACTCTAAATGTCAATCGTTCTGTCATTTGCCGCCTATGGAACTGGTATCAAAGTGAAGGAACAGTAGCGTGAAGACCAGTAATTAGATGTCTAAGTGTCACAACCTCTCAAGATGATTGTTTTCTGTGTCTGCAAGCATGATGCCACAGGTCAATCACTGCACATCAGCTTGCTTCCGACCTTACACCTTCAGCAGGAAGAGCGATATCTCGGCAAACTCTTTACAGATGGCTACATGCAGGTTAACTGTATGCAAGACAACCAGTAGTATGTATCCCACTGAAGCCCTCACAAAGGAGCCCACTTAAAGTGGGCTTGAGATCACCTCAACTGGACTTCACAACAATGGGCTGCTCTGCATAGATGAGTCATGGTTTGATGTGCAGAGTGATTCCCAATGGTTATTGGTCTGGAGAACGCCTTGAACTCACTATCATGCCTGTAATATTTACAAAATGCATGCATACAGATGTGGTGGTTTAATTGTTTGTGTTGGGATTGCTGTCAGTGCTCACACTAATCTCCACATCTTCCCTCGTAATACTGTGAAATCGAACGGAAACACTGCTTCGTATGGAATGGCCATTGAGATCACATGACTTGAAACTTATTGAGCATATATGGGACATGTTTGGCAGATGCTTTAAAGTTCTTTCCATGACCCTCTCAGGAACCTTTACAAGTTAAGAACACGTCTGCTCCATGAATGGGCACAGATACCCCAAACCACCATAAATGATCTTATTCCTGGCATGAATCGAATTCAATGTATCCAGCACTGGACTTAAAGCATATTACATTCCTCTGCAGTGAGCTAAGGCAAGTTTAGGTGCTTATT
This sequence comes from Amaurobius ferox, assembly GCA_951213105.1. NCBI lineage: Eukaryota > Metazoa > Arthropoda > Arachnida > Araneae > Amaurobiidae > Amaurobius > Amaurobius ferox. Next base: position 29,209,383 of record OX578153.1, read on the forward strand.
TAGGGCATATTACACCCTCTTAGTGAGCAGGGTACAGCTGTGTATGTACTCACATAGTGAGTGACTACACCACTTGAAACGCTTAATAAATTCAATTAATCACTGCTTTAAATCCTGGGTACCTTTTCAAGTTTTATGATACAGCTTAAAGAATATATAAAATAAGAAGATACAATAAATATTAGGTTCTGTATTGAAGTGACAAAATTTAAATTATAACAATGGTTTTCTGTCTATGTTGTTTAAATGTTTATTCAACATGATGCATTAACAAAGATTATTATTTATTTTGTGTTGGCAATAATCTGGCTGACAGTAACAGTTAGCTTATTTCTCTGCTAAATAAATATTTAAAATCAAAACAATTTGTCCGAGGCATAAACAACTATTTTCAATGACGTCTGTGGTAGTAATTCCAAATAAATCGTATTATAGCTATTATCAACTGCAGGAATTCCCTTGTTTCAGATGCATCTTGCTGCAATGGAAAAATAGAAAAATTCAGGAATATCTTCTATAGGGGAAGTTCTTTCAAGAGTTTAATTTTTAATAAATCAAAAGCCGACTACATGGTAGCACTTAATATATTAGTCGCCATAGAAATTCATATTATTGTGGCATATAGCAAGTTTCCTTGCTGCCATTGCAGGTATTAACTATTATATGTTGATAACATGTTTTTTAAAATAAAATAAAAATATTCCTCACTTCATATTACGTTATACAAATGAGTACTTGAAAATTAACTCTTTTTAGACTGCTTTTTAAAAAACAGGTAACTTTACAAGATGTTGGGATAGGGTTAGAAAGTTACAGTCCCTGTGGATGCTGCCCAAACTGAGTTTCAGTCTAAATTGGGTGGCACTTTCCGGCCATTTAAACAGATACCTTACCCCTTAGGGTAGGTCAGATGGTCTGGGTAAAAAAAAATGAAGCCTCCTGGGCCCTAATACAAAGTGCATACATATGCAGGACTATTTTAGGTAATTTTTCAGTAATAACTGAATTATAATTAAAATAAATGAATGACATTTACAAATTTATTGAAGTGAACCCCTCGTTTTGTAATATATACATTATATGCAGAAAAACAAAATACACAGAAAACTCCATTTTAATTAGAATATAAAAATCAAGGAAAATATATAAGAAAACAAGTAGACCATATATCAAGCTTTCATTTTTCATTTGATAAAAATTTAACTAAGGAAAATTCCAAATGTGTATTCGTATATTACATTCAAGATTGATTTGGATTCCATAAGAATTTTTTACCTTGACCTTAATAAGTAATAAATTTCTTTATTATAAACAATTGTGCCACAAATTAAATAAAATAATAAATCCCATTAAGCAAATAATAAATAAAAGGATGGAGGGTGAAACTGTATAATGTGGTGTCGAAATTCTAATAGTTTAGAATTTTCTTTTTTTTTTTAATGATTTTATTTTGTTTTTAGAGATATAATTTCAATGTTTAAAGTTTTAAAAAATAACTTTGTTTGCTTAGAATTAAAAAGTTATAACTATTTAAAAGTAAAGTTGTGATACAAACAGATATCATAAACACTTAATGTTAAAAATACTTGACTATACTTGGAAGTACAAGAGTTTAACTTAACTTATTTTGAAACTGTATTAAAAGAAGATTGAACTGTATTTTCAAGTTTTAAATCATAAACATTTAGGTTAATATAATTTCAGAAGCTTTAATTGATTTCTATATTTTCAGAAGCTTTAATTGGTTTTTAAGTTAAGGAGTAACTAACTAGAAGGAGGTAGTGACTTATGTAGAATACAGTTAATCTCATAAAGATAATCTCATAAAGACTAATTATGCTTAATTATAGGAAAATAACTCACTTATGCTAAAGCTAAACTTTTATTATTTAGTAAGTGAGACAGTAGGAATGATAAATGAGAAAGATTAAGTAAGGATTTAATAATTAAGAGAAATATTTTTACAGTGCAAGTAAGGAATACTGAATGGTGCAAACTAACTGAATACGTGCATAATTGCCGTACTGTTGTATAAAGAAAAATTGTTTAATTGACAAGAATTTATTTTTGTAAATCACAATTTTGTAATTTGTCAACTGATGTGTTAAAGTATTGAAATCAGTCTTTGTAAGTGACCACTGCTGCCTGGGAATTGGTTAAAATTAAATGTTTTTAATGATTTTTTTTTTTTGCGTCCCTGGAAAATAATTTAATTTAGAATCAATTTCTTTGGGATTAAAACCCACTTTGCAAAATATCACACCAGGCCAAGATGGCGTCGATTTTGCGATTTTCGAGGAGTTATCTCAGCATCATGATGCCAGGACAGCTAATCCCTTAAGATAGTTATGTTTTCTTCAAATTCGGGGACATGATTTGCAAGATTAGCATCAAGGGATACTGGAATCTCTGAAGACATTGTCTTTACTGCAACCTGCTGGTGAATAATTAAATACAAGGCGAGGTACATAATGTGCAAGGTAAACATTTCAGTTGAACAACTTCGCTGGAATTTAAGCAGAGTTGCAGTGATAACAACGTCAATGGCAGTTGTAGATAAATACAAGCTAATTGTTGCTTTTTATTAAGAAGTGAATCTATTGCGTTTGCTTACATGATATTTCTGGCATTCTAACACAAAGCAAGTATACTATGTACAAAATGTTTGAGCTCTCAAGCTCAATCGTAAGGTTTCAGAAAAGTTCCAAGCTCAGACACATTCCTGGTTTGAGCAATCCTTGAAATACGCAGGTAAGTAGAACAAAAAGCTTTTCAGACTTACATAACTACGTGTATTTCCTGATGCCACCTATAGCTGGTCACACGCTACGGCTAAAACTTTAAACTTCACGGATTAACACTGCATAAAGTCCACAACACTGAACAACATGGTCTCCTTGACTGTGAGAACCATAAAAATTTTAAGATCCACCATTACTTGGATCAAACATTCGCGTCAACGATAAACACTATCATTACATCATTCAACTACTTCGAACAAGACTCTATGTCGACTCGTCTTTGTTGGAAACTTGGTTCTGTTTTCGTCGCGATTCTCGTTATCGCGAGAACGTGTTTACATTTTTAGAATGGTTCTACCGTTCTCGTGAACGACTCGTGACGGGAACAGAACATGCCATTCATGCAAATCGCCATCTCGCCGCGCGCGCATCTGTTTTGCATATAGTGAGGGCGCTGCCGTCAACGGTTGTGTTCCGGAGCGTACCCATCACGGTGTATATATGATAGGACACATTCTCAGTTATTCAGAGACTTTACAGACCTTGACTGACCATGTAGTAGACGTGGGAGACTTTTCAGAGTTTAAGATCTTGTAGTTATGCAGACTTAAGACTCGACGTATAGTCAGATCGATCAGACGGTGATCGACGGTGAAAGACCTTGTATGGAAGGCAGACCTTGATCGGTAGAGAGTAGTCTAACTTCTAAAGCCATGACGTGTGACCTGATGATGGTGGCTTCATTAACGTGCACGGCATGTGTGGTACAGTAGCTGTTTTTTCTACTTACCGATGTTATAGTAACTGAGAGTGTGTGCCTAGTCATAAAAACTGTTTAAAACCTTTTTCATGAGCTTGCTAGCTCATTGTATATAATTTTGCTTTGCAACGAATGTTACAGTGTTTTATTTTGTAACTTCATCTGATGCAATGGATCTCACAACAAATAAATTGTGTTTGTGTTTAACGAGCTTGTTTTCTTGAGAAAACACATCACTACTGCATATCATCTGCTACAAAATTTTCTTTACCAGCACTTCAGATATGGATATGGCCAAAACACTGCTAAATCTGCAAATGACTTTCAAATTTTTCTAGTCAAGTCGCTCAGCTAACACAGCAATAGCAGCCGACATTTGGTTATGGGCCCAGCAGTATGTCAAGGCCATAACTTTTATCCGTGATAAAGCAGCAGTGAAGAGTTGTGAATTCCATCGACGGGGGCCGCGACCGGCGCCATTTGCATCAAGCAGAAAGGTAAACAACGCACTCTAGTCACAGTTAAAGACTATGGCGGTGAGCAACGGCATAGAAGCGTTAAACAGGGACAATTACGTCACCTGGCGTAATGAAATTTCATTTATCCTGAAAGGAGAAGGATGTTACGGCCACATCAACCGTACTGCATTACCAGTCGACGAATCTACGTCACGCCGCGAGCGAGAGGAGTACATGCGCAGCAGCGACCGCGCACTTTCCATCCTGTTTCGAAATATCTCGGCGGAGTACAGAGAACTGCTCGACATCGACGACAACCCGGCGGATGCGTGGGAGAAGTTGGAGGCGCATTTTGAGGCCCCAACGCGCGCTAATTTAGTTCATCTGTTGGACGAGTTTTTCAGTCTACGCCCGGAAATCGAGGAGCCCATCGACATATTCTGTACGAGGATAAGGAAAGCTGTCACCAAGCTCAAGAACGTGAATCACCCCGTGGAGGATGTGTACGTGGCATTCCAAGCCATCCGGTATCTCCCAGCCCAGTACCAGAGTATCATTCAAATCATTTATCGCTGGAGCGATACTGATTTTAAATTGGATAAAATTCAGAAAGAACTGTCCTTGGAGGAGGGCAGGATTAGACAGTTGAGGAAGGATCATGACAATAATAATGTAAGTTCCAATTCATCTGTATATTTTTCAAATGTTAACGCTAAATGTAAAAATGTCACCAAAGTTAAAAAGTCTATTAAGGTCATAGGACCATGTTTTATGTGTAATAAAAATGGTCATGTAAAGGCACAATGCCCAAAATTGAAAAAGATGACTAGCTCTAGTATTATTGAAGTATTTTCAAATATAAATGTAGAAGCTAATATTGTTGATAATCCTGACAATAGGCTCAGCTGGGTGATTGACACCGCTGCTACGCGACACTTTTGTAATGATGTTAAAATGTTTTCAAAATTTGATAAATGTAAGGATACATCTATGTCGCTAGCAGTGGGTGATATGGAAAGCCCAGTTGAGGCTATTGGAACGGTGAACATGTATGTTAAATTTAAAGATCATACAAATAATATTGTGTTACAAAATGTTATGTATTCACCAAAATTACGGCGTAACTTGTTGGCCGCATCTGTATTAGAAGAGCAGGGCTATTCTTTTAGTGCAGCCAAAGGTGTTCTATGGTTTAAGACTCCTGAGGGAGAAAATTTCTTTTACGCTAAACGTAAAGAAGGATTGTATTTCTTAAAACCACAGTACTCAACTAAAAGTTTAAATAGTAGTGTTGAGGGCCGTAAAGGAGATCAGGATAGGGACAAAAATTCTAAACAGGTTAGAAAAACCCCTGCAACAAATAGTCAAAGTCAAAACAAAATTAGGCCTAACTTGAATAAAAGGAAAAACAAATCTGATTTAAAATCAAAGTCAAATAAAATTAGTGGTTCAACAGTTGAAATTCTGAACAAAACTGAATTATGGCATAGAAGATATGGCCATATTAACTCAGACTACTTGCACCAAACAAGTAAAGTTTCCGCGGCAAACGGACTCCCAAAATTAAAATATGCAAAAGTAAATTGCATTCATTGCAAACTTGCAAAATCTAAAAGAGTTTCGTACAAACCAATAGGCAGGATTAGATCTACAGAACCTTTGCAATTACTGCACATGGACGTTTGTGGTCCAATGCCTGTAGCTTCATTGGGGGGAAACAAATACTTCTTGACTATAACAGACGATTTTAGCCGCAAGGTGTTTGTTTTTGTTTTAAAACAAAAATCAGATGTGTTCAAAGTTTTTCAGGATTTTCAAGCTTGTCAGGAGAGACAATTAGGCAAAAAGATTTTGTGCATCCGTACTGATAACGGCATGGAATTTTGTCACGGTCAATTTAAAGCTTTTTTGAAAAAGTTAGGGATTAAGCATGAACGATCTAACACTTATACACCCGAACAAAACGGGGTATCTGAAAGATTCAACCTGACAGCGTTAGATTGTGTCAAGGCAATGCTTAATCAAAGCAAAGTTGGTGACAAAATGTGGGCAGAGGCAATCCTATGTTTTACTTATACAAAGAACAGGATTTGCCATAAATTTAAAGTTAAAACTCCACACGAATTGTACTATGGGAAGAAGCCTGCTGTATCCCATCTCAGAGTTTTTGGATGTAAGGCTTATGCTGGTATAGCAAAACAGCTTAGGAAGAAGCTAGACCTAAGAGCTCAACTGGGAGTTATGGTAGGATATGCGGAAAATACCAGGGGCTATAGAATTCTTCTTGTGAAAGAAGGAAAAATATTAGAAATAAGCAATGTCCGTTTTGAGGAGATGGAAGCAGCGGAAGGCGTCCTGGACCCCATTCGACCTAGAAACTTCACCCAAAAGAAATCGGGTTTTACTCGAACATCAGATTCAGGATCGGGATGTTTGGATAGTGAGTCAGAGGAAGAAGCAGGTGAGAGCCATGACACTAGTCATACTAGTGAGGAAGAGGACTCTCCTGCTGATTCCGATCTGACCCCCTGTTCAAACATAGATTGGGAAAGGAAAGCTGTACCCAGGCCTGATGGAACTCGAACTGATGTTTACTACTCAGTGAGGGGTGATAAACATAGGCTGAGAAGTCATAATGATGTTAAAAAATTCTGTGCTAAGGCTAACATACATTATGACCAAAATTTGTTTAACTTCAGAGAAAAGAGGGATATCAAATCCAGGCCAGAGGCAAGCAACATAGAAATAATAGGTGATATTGATCATGTAGTTTCTTTGCTAAAGGGAGAATTTGATATCAAATCTCTAGGGAAGGTCCAAAAACTGTTAGGTGTGGAATTTGCTGAAATCAATAACAAAATTTTTATACATCATAGGCAGTACATTAATAAGATTTGCCAAATGTTTGAGGAATTTTTAGCATTAAATTTTTGTAATCAAATTTCCAAAAACAAAAATGATTAAATTTGTAACTTCTAAATTTTTTTTCTTTCTTTTACAAAATATGGTTAGGATATCGTATAAATTACTCCTCCCTCTGTGATGCAGATAATTGTATCTAGAGTATATATATGTGTATTGTTTACAATGAACTTTCTAAAATTTTTCACATTACACTGAATGTATATATATATCCATGTTTTCAATTCCCGCATAAGACAGTTATGCTTATGTGTATTATCTTTGTGTGTTTACTCCTTGTTATCATACACTTGGTTATGATTCATTGAAGACAAACCACTTCTTTAAATTTATATATGAATACAATACAGAAAGAAAAATCTTTTCATTATCTGTGTCACTGCTATTAGTATTAATTATGTATACTGGTCTTGGACAGAGATAATGAACAGCCATAATTGAATTTGATATTTATAGTAAAATTTTTAATCTTAAATGTTAAATTTAATAATTATACATAAAATTTTCTACATAATTGAATTTGATATTTATAGTAAAATTTTTAATCTTAAATGTTAAATTTAATAATTATACATGAAATTTTCTACACAAATTGAATTTGATATTTATAGTAAAATTTTTAATCTTAAATATTAAATTTAATAATTATACATGAAATTTTCTACACAAATTGAATTTGATATTTATAGTAAAATTTTTAATCTTAAATATTAAATTTAATAATTATACATCAAATTTTCTACACAATTGAATTTGATATTCATAGTAGGATTTTTAATCTTAAATGTTAAATTTAATAATTATACATGAAATTTTCTACATAATTGAATTTGATATTTATAGTAAAATTTTTAATCTTAAATGTTAAATTTAATAATTATACATAAAATTTTCTACACAAATTAATTTGATATTTATAGTGAAATTTTTAATCTTAAATGTTAAATTTAAATTATTATACTTAAATTTCTTGAAAACTTAAATTTTGACTTAAATCAAATTTTTGGAACTTAGTGTTTCAATGATATCTAAAATTTTCTTTCAATGATAAATTTTTTTTGCTTAACATGAAAAGTAATATATATACTTTATGTTTTTGCTGGATACTAAAGAACTTGACATTTTTGCTGTTATGTTTTTTTAGAGTAATTTCATTGATTGATAGCACGTGCGCCGAGATTTGCATCGATCATTTTAACATCGATCAATATTAAAGTCGATCGATCAGCGATCTGCGACTATCTGCATCGATTTATATCAATCTGTCAGTGATCGTCTGCGATCTAACAGTGATCTCGATCCGCTTAAACCAAAATGTGTCCAGCATTTATATCCAACGATGGGTGCGTTCCGGAACACAATCGTTGCCGGCAACGCCCTCTGGATATGCAAAACAGGATGCGTAAGCGGCGAGAAGGTGATTTGCATAAGCCCAGTTTGTTTACATCGCGATTCGTTCACGAGAACGGAAAAATCATTTAGGATAATGACGTCACGCTCCCGCGAAACGAGAATCGCGACAAACCAAGTTTCCAACAAGATGCAGTTGTAAAGTGTTCCTTAATAAAAGGCAAATTCGTCAAACACAAATCACTTTTATTACTAATAGATCCATTGCTAAGACATGGTTACAAAACACTGTAACCGTAACAACTGCACCGTTAGCCATGACTTGTGCATGTAACGAAGGTGTGCGATCGACATCTACTCCATGAACTGCACTGGTAGCCATGATTTATGCGTGTAGCTGAGGTATGTGACAGACAGCTACTTAATGAACTGAACCATTAGTTATGACTTGAGCGCATAATGGAGACGTGCGATCACAGTTACTTCATGAACTACATTGTTAGCTGTAATTTGCGCATGTAGCTGAGATAGATAGCTACTTCATCAACTGCACCATTAGCCATGACTTGCACGTGTAATGAAGGCGTGCAATAGACATCTATTAAAAGAAATGCACCGCTAGCCATGATTTATGCGTGTAACTGAGGTATGCGATAGATAGCTACTTCATTAATTGAACCATTAGTCATGACTGTTGGTTACTTGAAATTTGTTGGAATTTATCCATTCGAAAAACCAGATGTTAGCAGAGTGCCGTAGCGGATGTAAGCAAGAAATAGTCAACGTGAAAAAAACGATATTTATTTTTCACGAACTCAAAACATTAAAATTACATAAGATCATATCACTTTCCATAACTTGGAAAAGATATTTGCAAATTGTTGAATAGTTTAAACACAAGTCTTGTAAAATTACAGTAGACTTAACAGCAATTTAGGCCTAACGAACATCGGCCATTAATATTGCCATAACTGTCGTACATGAAGATACCGATCAAACGTAATCATGATGTTATATCACGAAGACGAAGAGATAATCAACTGATACAAGCACTAGCTTAAATAGCCCAGTATCATTGAAGTTGTAGTTAATGTTTTCCTTCCGGAGTATGTTAATCTCTAATCAGTTGAAGTAGAAATTAGCATAAACCGGAAGCCGACGTCTCAATTTGCAGGACCACAGACCATGGGGGTAAAACTTCTTAACAAGCGATCCGAAAGCGATTAGCCAATCATAACAAAGTATCTTTTGGATTTAGACCATACATCGACCGAGTCATGTACGTGCTTGTTTACAACCGAAGTTTTTCTAACTGACTTGAGCACATAACGGAGACATGTGATCGACAGCTACTTTATGAACTACATAGTTACCCATAACTTACGCACGTAGCTCAGATACAAGATCAACACTTCATAAACTGCACACTTAGCAGTGACTTACGCACGTAATGTAGGTGTGCGATCGACAGTTACTTTATGAACGACCCTGTTATTTATGGCTTGCGTCGCAGAGGTACACGATTGACAGCTACTGCAAGAAAGGTATTGCAAGTTTCAAAACTTTTTCAAAAACAATAGAGCTGTCACCGAAGGCAGTAATTAAATAATATGAGGGAAATAAGTTATCCTGTATTTCATCAAAGCTACTGCAACGCATTAATATAGACACAGCTACTTCCTTTCAATCTTCCTCTGTTTTGATAGAATCAACAAAAACACATACACAAGTTCCTGCGGCTCAAAAGAACTCTAGTCCAGAGAACTATATTTTTAAATATTGGTTTTTGAACAAAAATTCTCACAGAGTTCAAATCTTTGGTACTTTTCATCCCAGATGCATACTAAACATGGAATAATTTGACAAAATTTTAAGTTTAAAAAGAAATGAAAACTGTTTAAAAGTTCAAAAAAACTGGTTAAAAGTTAAAGAAATATTCTTCACATTTCTGCTCTTTCATTGTTTTTAATTTATTTTTTATGGGGAGCGTGGCGATCCAATTGTGGGACCTCCCTACTATACCGTATTTTATTTTATCCATTGCTTTTCTTCATAAACTGCTATGTGGTTCGGGCCCCTACGCAATGCATCCTTTTGAAAAGATATCTTTTAATATCATCAATGAGAGGTTGCTAACAGCAGACAAAAATTCCTTCTCTACTCTCCTGTTTTGACATGATGTTTATCAAATATTACGTAATGAAGGGCGTAAGAGAATCATAATCCGACTAACTATATTTGTATTATTGGATTTAGACCAAAAATTCTTCAAAATTTTTGCACTAATTTGATTCCAAACAAAGAATAGTTGAACAAAATTTTAACTTTGCAAGAAAGAGAAACTTCGTGATTTATCTAGTAAATATGAGGAAACACACTATTCAACAATCCAATTCGTCTTTTTCTATTTTATTTCTTTGAGAGGTTAAAGGCTTCTAGGTTTGTTAGCTTCTTCGAGAAGCAATCAAGTAGAAAAAGCCTCGGTAACCCTAACTCAAGACCGAAAAGATAAGTCATGTGACTTTAGCGACTCTTCGCGCCCAGAGAGTTCTGTTTCCCCGGTAGTTTAATGGGAGAAGGTGAATGGCAAAGCGTCCTTGAAAGAAAAAATACATGTTTTTAATTATTTCTGCTACCCCTAAGCTTTGGAGGATAAAAAAAATTGTAGGAGATATTGCTGAGCTTCGTGAAGAAATTATTCCATCAATGCATTTATAAAAAAATATTTATTAAAACATCTTAAACTGCGTTTTACTATATTTTGGCGATATTTGGTGGTTTGGGAAAAACGAAACTGCGAGACCTGGTGCTTTGGATGCGTGCAATAAATTGTGCTCCCTAAGATATTATTTTAAAATTGCAATCCGGAGTATTTTTTACATTCCGGTATATGAGAAATTAAATTTTTTTAATTTCGGTATTCCGCGGGGTTAAAAATATCCTTTTACTTCATTTTATAGATAAAGAAGATATATTTTAATTATTTTACGTTTTGATTTATTTGTTTATAAATATTATGCGTATGTGAACAATAATAGCATGTTGAGATTTTTTTATGACAAACTTTTGAATATAATGAGAACATTTTTATAAAAAAAAATACCCTTAAGTACTTTTTCTCATTTATAATAAACACTAATATACTACTTATAAAGAGCATTAGATAATAGTTAACCATCTGAAATAATACACTTTTAATTCGGCAATACAATATATTAAAAAAAAATCTAGTAAAATAAATGTATATGTGTACGTTGACATATGTACTGGAAAATGTAACTGATTGATATCGAACAAATTGCATATAAAATCTATATAAATAAAAATGAAAATCTGTCTGTCTGTCTGTCTGTTTGTCACACCATCACGGGAGAACGGCTGAACCGAATTTGATGAAATTTTGTGGGTAGCCCAGAAATAGCCCCACTTAAAATTATATTTGTGTTTTGAGTTTCTACGACCAGTGGTTCTCGAGATATTAGTAAAAAACGAAATTTTCGTTTGTCTCATCATCACGGAAAAACGGCTGAACCGAATTTAATGAAATTTGGTGAATAGCCTTGAAATATCTCCCCATAAATTTTGTCCAAGTTTCGAGTTTCTAAGACCTGGGGTTGTCGAGATATTAATGAAAAACGGAACTTTTTCCTAGGAGTTCTACTCCCTAACTCCGTGGTTTATCCAAACGAAAAGCTTGAAAATCGTTTGAAAGTGAATTAAAATTTAATCTCTGAGTTTGATGGGAGATTTTTTGCGTTAATTAGTCACTTTCTGAAAACATGAATTGTTTGAAACATGATTTAAAGGGGAAATCTATCTCCATGGTTCATGGTTTATTTAAAACAAGCTTTTACGGAACAATGAGAAGTATAGAGAAATCAAAATCGTTATTTAATTTCGCAGTTTATGTTATAAGACATGACATATTTAACATGTTATAAGATTCTATCTTATATCATGTTACTCAGAAAGGCAATTAAATTAAATGTCTGTTAATTTTAATAATTATTTTTTCGATTTGAATAATAAATAAATGGATATAAAAATATATTTTAGAAAAGAACGATTTGATTTTTCTTATAGCATTTTTGACTGGATAATATCAATTACGGTCTTCAGGTTTAAAAATTATTATTATTTATATTTTCGGGGATTATTGATTCAAGGATTATTGATATTTTCAAGTTATTATGCAATTATTTTATTATGACAAAAATTGTTTAAACTCATATATTGTATGTTGTACGAATCTTCTGCAAATACACGTGTATATCTCTTAATCTACGAGAATATAAGTAGTACAGGTATATTGACATATGTTTTGATATATATTGGCATATATTGGAATCAATTACGACCTTCTGGTATAAGGAGTACGGATATTATTGATGTTTTCAATTTATTACGTCATCTCTTTTATTTTGGCAAATATTTTTGAGACGCATATTGTAATACGGGTAATCTTCTACTAACACATTGGCATATTTTCTGATCTGCGACAATATAATTAGTACGGGGTTGCATATATTCATTCAATTCCTATTTTTTCTTCTGTAAATTTGCTTACAAAAGGGGGCAGGATGTTTTATTCTTCAGATCTGATCGTGAAGATAATTTTGCATAGTGAGAACATATATTTTTAAACTTCTCTTTAGGAGCAATAAATTTAATATTTTAACAGAATTTGCACATGATTGCGAACTTTAAGTTTCTTTAAATTATACACTCCGTACGAATAACGGGTGTGCTGTTAGTGGTTAATAAATTTTAACATTTTAGGAGGATATATCATGTTGCTCGGCATCTCAATTAAATTAAATGTGTTTGTTAATGTTTTTATTAAATTTTTTTCGATTTAAATAATAAATAAATGGATAAATGGATATAAAAGTATATCTTATGAATGGACGGTTTGATTTTTCTTTTAATTATATTAATTGCTGACCGCGTACATCAATTTCATTTATTTTGGCAAAGAGTTTTCAAGCTTATATCGTATTTAGCTACTAAACTCATATATTGTGTTTAGCCAATAAATTCATATAGCCGATTGTTGAAACAGAAAAAGAGTAGAGCGGGTATATCTTCTAATACAATTGTAGTGTTTTCATTTAGTATATTGAAACGGGATAAGAATGTTTCATTCAGATCTGCAAATTCAAAGCTACGAATTTGGAGGGATATCGCTAATTTGACAACTTTTCTTAAACTTTGCCAAATTGACGGAAATGTCGCCAAATTGATATAAACGACACACAAACAGCTGCCATAAACCTTCGGGTTGGTCGTGTGGCTTGGGTCTTCTACATATCAATGAAATTTTTTTTTGTTTTGTTAGAAGAGAGTACTGAAATGATGTTTGGTTAGCATTTATCTGTCAGACCAACCATCCTACTTAGTAATACATTTAGCGAATTTTTAAAATGTCACCAAATTGATAAAAATGTTTTCAAATCTATAAAAATATCTTGAAATTGATAAAATTGCGCTACATAAATGATATTAATTGTTTTTTGTTAGGGGATAGTATTGTGATGATATTTCGTCAATTTGTCGCAAAGTGGAACTGTCAGTTCTACAGTCTCACTTGGCGATAAATTTGGCGATTTTTTAAAATGTCGCTAATTTGACGAAACTGTCGCCAAATGTTCCATAGAAATATAACTATTTAGACGATATTTTTTCTACCAATTTATTTGAAGCAAATGATATCATGTCGCTTAGCAACGGATTTAAATCCAATGTGTTTATGCGGCAGACGATTTTTATTAAATCCTTTCCGATTTAAATAATGAAGATATGTATATAAAATAAATTTCATTGCCATTTCATTTTTGACTGGATAATATCAATTATACTCTTCAGGTTTAAACATTATTATTATTGATATTTTCCGGAATTATTGATTCAGGGATTATTGATATTTTTAAGTTATTACGCCATTGTTTTATTGCGGCAAAAATTGCTGACACACGCATATTGTACGTTGTACGAGTAATCTTCTAGGAATGCACGGGTATATCTTCTAACCTACGAGAATATAAGTAGTACAGGTATATTGGCATATATTTTGACATATATTGGCATATATATTGGAATCAAGTACAGTCTTCTGGTATGAAGATTAAGGGGATTAATTATATATTCAATTTATTACGTCGTCTGTTGTATTTTACCAAAAAACATTTGTGACTCATATTGCAAAACGGGTAATCTTCTACTAATAATCGGACATTATAAGTAGTACGTGTATATCTTCCCATATAATTTTAGCACTTTAATTTTGACATATATTGGAATAAATGACTGTCTTCAGATTTAAAGATTACGGGTTTATTGGTATTTTCAATTTATACATGCAATCTACTAATACAGGTTATATTTTCTAATATTCGCGTATATAATCAGTACGGGTCCCATACAATTTTAACGCTTTTATTTTGCATATATTGATTCAATTCCATATTTTTTTTATATTTGCTTACATAAGGGGTCCAAGATGTTTTATTCTTCAGATATGTCCATAAAGATAATTTTATATAGCGAGAACAGAGATTCTTAAACTTCTTTTTAGGAGCTTTATATTAAATATTTTAACAGAATATTTTGATTAAACATGTCATTTAGTATACTATAAGAATTTGGGCATGATAATGAATTTCAAGTTTCTTTATATTATATACTCCGTACGAAGAACGGGTATGCTGCTAGTGTATAAATAAAAGCATCTTAAGTTAATAACTGCATTGCATTTGGCATAAAATGAAAGTGAAACTTGTTGGCAAATTTTAAGCAACAGCATTGCAGATGCTTTATTATATTTATCAAATAATGAAAATTATCCTGATTTCAAAGGCTGTGAAGCAACATCCAATTTTGTTCGCGATTTTAACAATCTATTTGATATTTTAAATAGTCAAAATTCAAAAGCCACTGACTTTAAATCTCCATTAAAGCAGTCTAACAAGGACAAAATTTTCAATTTTTTCTCGAAAGTAGAAATTTATATAAAAGGTTTAAGAACCTCATTTAATGGTCCCCTCATTTTGCATAGCAATAGAAAAACTGGATTTTTAGGATTTTTAACATGTATGCACAGCACAAGACTTATATATAAAACACTTATGGAAACAAACTATTTACACTTTTTAATGACATACAAACTTTCTCAAGATCACTTAGAAATGTTCTTTAGTGCTATACAAAGTAAAGGCGGTCATAATAATAATCCCACTGCAATGCAGTTTAAAGCAACATACGTTCGACTGTTATGCCATCATCAAATAACGTCATCATTAAACTCAAATTGTTTGCTTTTGGATGAAACAAATATTTTAAATCATCATCATATAACAATTATGCAAAAACACTAAACAAAGATAAATTTTTCTCGGCAGAAAGTATGCCACAAAATCTGGAAAGAAATAGACAATATACCTGGTATTAGCATCCATGACAGCTTAAACTTCTTTCTGGCTGATATAATCAGTTATATCGCTGGATTTGCAGTTAAAAAATTAACTAAAACTTTAAATTGTACAATATGAATATCTGCTTTAACTTTTGAGGTTAGAATAACAGATTTAATAAAACAAAAATAGAGAGGGATTGACATACCTGGGAAAAGATACTGAAAAACTATGCAAAGTAGGAGAAAAACTTTTAGAATTTTCAGCATGCTGAAAAATTAAAAATGCATAACTGTATGCAAATGCTGATTACGCATTCACTGATGCAAATAGAATCTGGTATTTTTTCTACTTTAAATTATCATATTTTATGTCTGGACCCTGTAGAAAATCACAAAATTTTATTAATGAAATCTATATTATTTGAATATTTCAGAATTCGATTATGTCATGTCGCTAAAGTGTACACCGAAGAACTTCAGAAAAACAAATGCAAAACCATTAATAATTTTTTTTTTATCCTACGTCGGGGCGGAGGCCATATAGGCCATGAGCTCTCTGGCAGCCCAATAAAAACCAACCTTGTTATAAAAGTTGTCAAGAGAACAATTCATAAAAGAAAGCGCAGGACAGCTTGTCAGATGATTAAAATCCATAATGGCATCAGTAGAACAAAGAACACAGTCAGGCAAATCAACCACGCCAATACGATAGAGGTGTCCTTGAAGAAAGTCATGTCCAGTTAAAAGTCTAAAATTTGCAGTGAAGACAGAGCGAGGAAGGTCCATAGAGACCTGAGAATGCAACAAAGAATTCCAGGCCCTACCCGTCGCAGCTTCAACTTGATTGTCACGGAGGGACTTCTGCAATCTGTTTTCAATAATTCCACAAATCCGTTTCTAAGACAATGTAAAAAGAGGCTGATGTAGCTTGCATCCATTCTTTGCCAGGAAGTCAGCCTTTTCATTTTCAGGGATATTGCAGTAACTCGAAATCCATTGAAGAACGACTTCCCAGCCAGACGAAATTGTCTGGTTGCAAAGCAACTTTGTCTCTTCCACATGGTGGGATTCAGCTACTACATGTGAGACAATAGTCAAAATTGCAGACTGTGAGTCCACAAAGAAAACAACTTTTCTAAGTGGTGTACACATATTTGGAAGGTTAAGAATGGCCTGCTTAATGGCCTCAATCTCAGCATCGAAATTTGAGGCACCTAATCCTACAGCATAAGATTCCTCAAAAAACCCTCACAAAAAAGGCCAGCTCCAACTGCATCCTCAATTGCAGAACCATCAGTATAAATATGGAGCCAGTCATCTTTTGGGTAGTTAGTGGTGATGGTCTCTAAGGAATAGGCTCTGAGAACCTCTGGTATAGCATCATTTTTCTTCTCAATTGTGCAATTGTAAGGTGATAAGTAGGGACTCCACGATTTGGAGGAAGTCCATTACAGAAAGGTTGACAAGAATTGGGAGTCAGATTGTAATTATTCATGAGCTCCTCAGTCCGTGACAAAAAAGTCGAGTGAGTTTTTAATCTCAAGTTAGAAGGGATATAAGTCTGCCAATGGTGTAGGTCAAGGCCCTTGCATTTTCCATAAAGCTTCAAGAGCTGTTTCTCCCTTCTTAACTTCAAAGGTTCAATATTCATTTGAATCTCCATAGCAGTAATAGGGGTAGAGCCAGCTCCACCAGTTATAAGTCTAAGAGCTTTGTTTTGTGCCAAATCGACTATTTTAGAGCAGGCATTTGATGCTGTGGCGATAAGCTCTCCTCCATACTCCAAGACAGGTCTAACATAAGTCTTATAGGTAGTCGACAAAGTATCATCCGAGGAGCCCCAAATGATGCCAGAAAGTCTCTTTAAGAGTCTCAATCTGTCAATGCCTTTTCCTGCCATCGCCTCAGCCTGTTTTCTCCACAAGAGTTTACTATCCAAGACAAGTCCGAGGTAGCGATAGGAGTCAACCCAGTTTAAAACATGATGATTGTAGTATACATTTATCCAGCGTTCCTTGGTAGACAAGGTAAAATGCTGACAAACTGTCTTATCAGAATTTACTGTCATAAGATTTTCACAGCACCAGTCCCCCAAAACCCCCAGGACCTCATTGACTCTGTTGTTTAAGACAGAAATGTCAGCACCAGTAGTATAAATAACTCTGCAAAAGCCTATCATCTGCAAAAGCCAGGCATCTAATTCCAGTAACCTTAGTCAAATCACAAATTAAGTCATTTATCATAACATTAAACAAAGTACAGCTTGTGACAGCTCCTTGAGGCAGACCATCCTGGAGCTGTACATATTTGGAGAAGGTAGACTGGTATTTAACACGAGCCATTCTCTGAGAAAGGATGGACTTAAGCCAGTTTAACATATTTCCCCTAAATCTAAAATCTATCAGTTTTTCAATGAGTTTCTTTTTTCAATGAGATTGTTTTTTATGGAAGCCATCTTTAATACATTGAGAAAGAAAAGTCGCCTGTTCAATTGTACTTCTTTTTCTTCGAAAACCCGCTTGAAAATCAGAGATAAGCTTCCCCTCTTCAAGATCAAAATTTATTCTATTTGTAACCATTCTCTCCATCAATTTCGAACAAGCATTGGTTAGAGAAATAGAGAATAAACATTTCGAAAAATTTTATAATTTTTGCTAATTATTAACCTAATGCCTAATTTTTTTATTTAATTTGTAGTAAAGTGCCAAACATCATTTTAAAATTAAAACTTAAGTGGTATTTCAAACATTGTCGAGAATTTTATTGTTAAAGGTGTTTTGTCATTAGGTGCATTATATTGTTATTTTCTAGTGTACTCTATTACCAGTCGAATTATTTATATTTAATATGATATTAAGGGTTTGAGAAATCCTTTTATGTGTATAAAATGTAGGAAATGTAGAGTCAATGCATTTTAG
This sequence comes from Amaurobius ferox, assembly GCA_951213105.1. Taxonomy (NCBI): domain Eukaryota; kingdom Metazoa; phylum Arthropoda; class Arachnida; order Araneae; family Amaurobiidae; genus Amaurobius; species Amaurobius ferox. Next base: position 29,227,943 of record OX578153.1, read on the forward strand.
TCCTATTCTAATAAGTTTTGTATAGTAGTAAAAATGCTATAAACGATATTGAAATCGAAAATAAATTTTATTTATTTCTCATACTATTGAATACAAATAGTATCCCAAAAATTTGCAAAATCGAGACTTTGTCATTAAAATATATTTCAGGATTTCCTGAACACGATTTAAACACTTTATTCAAGATGTTTGTCTATGTGTGTGCATATTTGTCTGCTTATTTGTCCCTTTGGATAAGATAACTTAAAAACCCATGTACATGCCAATGTGAATTTTCATTTGTGAATATATTATGCTAAATATTGATCTACATTTAATAAAAAAAAATATAAGGTAGGAGATTGATACATTCGGGAAAATGTATTGAAAAATTATTTTGTGTGTGTTGAAATACTGAAGAGCACTGCAAAAAAAAATTTAGAATTATGTGAAAATTATTGAACAGCACAGTTATATGCACTAGCAGAATAAGCACAGTTATATGAAAATGCTTGAACTTTCGCAATGCAAGTAAATCCAGTTTTCTTTTCTATTTTCAAGAATCCTATTTTATATTAAGATTCTGTACAAAATCATAAAATTCTATTAAAAAATTACATATTATTTGAATATTTTAAAATAAAATTATGCCATCGCTAAGGTTTATAAAGAACTTCAGAAGGATAAATCAAATGTCGAAGCATTAATAAAAATATTGCATTTTTTTTTTTTTAAAGTAATTCGATTTATTTTTTTCATTTGAACATTCGATTTAATTTTATTTCATTTGAACATTAGATTTATTAGAACGAAGTATCTTTTGGATTTGATTTCTGTTAGAAAAACTTCGGTTGTAAACAAGCATGTACGTAAATCGGTCGATGTATGGTCTAAAATCCAAAATATACTTCGTTCTAATTGGCTAATCGCTTTCGGATCGCTTGTTTAGAAGTTTTACCCCCCATGGTCTGTGGTCCTGCAAATTGAGACGTCAACTTCCGGTTTATGCTAATTTCTACTTCAACCGATTAGAGATTAGCATACTCCGGAAGGAAAACATTAACTACAACTTCAATGATACTGGGCTATTTAAGCTAGTGTTTGTATTAGTTGATTATCTTGATGCTTCTTGATGTATCTTGATCTAAATTTGTCTTTGTGATATGTATTCATGATCACGTATGATCGTTATCTTCATGTATGCCAGTTATGGTGATGTTTTTGGCCGATGCTGTTAGGCCTAACCGAAGTCTTATGATTAAATTGACGAGACTTTGTTTGATTAAACTTTACGATGTCACCATTTTCAAAGTTACGGAAATGGAAATGTTTTTGTTCGTTATTATGTTTTAAGTTCGCAGAAATAAAGTGATTTTTCGTTTACGCTGACTACTTTCATTTTCTCCACTGTGAAGATCTGCTATTCAACTGGTTTTTGAATTTTCACCAATGCAATAAGAAGTAAAATTCCAACAAACAGGGTTATGGGCCCTAGCAGCCCTAGTACAGCATCCTAGTCAACGGTGAAGTAGTTTGCAAACATCAACAAATAACGAACGAGCCCCGAGACGGGGGCCGTAGCAGCATTCAACAAAGTATGGCGACGGCACCAGATATGGAGAAACTTGGCCGGGAAAATGTCTCAACATGGAGTATCGACTTAAAGTTTGCACTTATGAGCGACGGATTATATGGCTTCATAACTGGAACTGAAGAGAAACCGAGTGAGGATGGAACAAGAAAAGACAGATTAGATTATCAAAACCGTAAAGAGAAAACCTTGACAATAATCTATTATAGCCTGGAAACTGAATACCGGGATTTGATTTCTACAATCGACGAACCAGTGACAGCATGGAAAGTATTGATGGAAAGTAGGCTGTTTGACGACTTTTTCAGTGAAAAGCCAGCACCAGGTGAACCAGTGGGACTTTTTATATCACGGATCAAGAGGTTAGTGGCAAAGTTGAAGGATGCCAGACACCTAATGGCTGAGGTCCTGGTTGCATTTCAGACAATCCGACATCTTGATGACGATTTTAGAGGGATAGTGCAAACGTTGTATAGACTACCAGATGACCAGTTTACCCTGAAGTACATCGAAGGGGAGTTACTCGCTGAGGAGGACAGGATAGCTCAGCAAAAGCATGACAAACAACAAAATGGAAGTAAGATTTTTGCTTTCAATGTACTTAAATCTAAAAATGTATCTAAATATAAAAGTGTAGTTACTAAAAGTGTAAATGTAAATAAACGGATAGGACCTTGCCATGTATGCAAGGCTTATGATCATCTTAAGGCAAACTGTAAACTAAACCATGCAAAATTAAGTGAAATACAGTCTAGTATTTTAAATTGTAATACTGAATCGACCGACAAATTCGGTAGGGTTGTTGACACGGCAGCAACTAAGCATTTTTGCAATAATTTGGAATTGTTTAACAAATTTAAAGAACTTAAAGGAACTACAATGTCCTTAGCTGCCGGTGATCAAGAAAGCCCAATCGAAGGTATCGGATCGATCAGTATGTATGTTAAAATGAATAATGTGAAAAATGTCATTCATTTGACAAATGTAATGTATTCACCTAGAGCGAGGAGAAACTTAATTGCTGCTTCAATTCTAGAAGAGCAACAATGCAATTTCACCGGGAAAAATGATTTCCTTACTTTTTACAAGCCTGACGACAGTAAATGGTTTTATGCCAAAAGACATAACGACTTGTATTTCTTTCGACCTCAATACGAGACAAAATCTAAAAATGTTAATGTTGAGAAGTCTAAAGGAAATGTAAATGTTAAACCTAAGCCTAAAAATGAAAATTCTAAAAAGTCTAGTGATTTTAAAAGTAAAAATAAAAATGTGTCATTGGTTTGTAAAACTGAAAATAATGATCGGGCTTTTAAAAATCAATGTAACAAAAGTAAGTTTAAAACTTGTAAAGTTGAAGATTGTGATAATGATCAAAGGAATAATGCAAATAGAAATGCCAGTAAAGTTTTTATACATAAAATTGTAAACTCTAATACTAGTATTTTTAAACCTAGCAAGCCTTGTAAGTTTGACGTTTTTAAAAGTTCAAGCAATGTAAAATCACCCATTGAAGTCGGGGGAAATACAAGGTTATGGCATAAAAGGTTTTGTCACATCAATTTTGAATATTTACATCATACATGTAAAGTGTCGGCTGTTAAAGGATTGCCCAAAATCAGTGTTCAGAAAATCAACTGTAAATGTTGTAAATTGGCAAAAACAAAAAGAATTTCGTTCAAACCCATAGGCAGAATAAGATCGGAAAAACCATTAGAACTAATCCATATGAACGTATGCGGGCCAATGCCAAAACCATCGTGTGGAGGTGCTAAATATTTTCTTAGCATAACAGATAATTTTTCACGCAAAGTAACTGTGTATCCTATGAAAAGAAAATCTGAAGTTTTTGATAAGTTCAAACAATTTCAACATCGAGCAGAGAGATTTCTAAATACCAAAATTTTAAGTGTCAGGACTGACAATGGTATGGAATTTTGTAACACTGAGTTTGAAAAATTTTTAGATACACAGGAAATCAAAGCAAAAAGAACAAACACGTACACACCCAAACAAAACGGGGTTTCCGAGAGGTTTAACTTAACTGCTATGGATTGTGTTAGGGCAATGTTAAACGATAGCAATCTAAAAGATGGTTTTTGGGCAGAAGCTTTACTCTGTTTTGCATACGTTAAAAATCGGATATTCCACAAATTTAAGAATCTGACACCGATTGAGTTGTACAGCTGTAAAAAACCAGCAGTTGCTCACCTCAAAGCGTTTGGATGCCAAGTTTTTGTAGGCAAGCCTAAACAACTTAGGGGGAAACTTGATATGAGGGCACAAGAGGGCATTATGGTGGGATACGCACTGAAAACTCGGGGGGTATAGGATATGGCTCTTGAATGAGGGGAAAATAGTAGAAACTAAAATTGTTAGATTTAATAAAGAGTGCAACGCAGAGGAAGGCGGTCTGGAACCCAATGTAAATCAGAAACCTAAAGAAAATTTTACTTTTTCATCTCACGAACCCACCTATCCAGACTCGTCTGACGGGGAGTATGTGCAGAGGGATACAGTCGATTCATCAGAGGAAGATTAAGACATTACTGAAAGTAATGAGGAAACGGGGTCCTCTGGTGATGATCGTCAAATTCCCGATCCAGATACTACTTGGATCAGAAAAGTCATTACGATAATGACTGGAACAAGAAAGGATGTTTATTACTATTACAAAGAAAAGGGACCTAGGTTGAGATCACTAAAAGATATAGAAAATTTTTGTGAGAAAAATAAAATGAAATTTGATAAAAAGTTTTTCAATTTTAAGGGGGATCAAGGGAGATCATGGGATCGGCCAGAAGCCAACATTGTAGAGGTCCAAATTCCTAGGAACTACAAGGAAGCGGCTAACTCGCCCCAATCAAAAGAATGGAATACAGCCATGGCAGACGAATTAGGTGTCATGAAGGAAAGAGGTGTCTGGGACTTAGTGCCTGCACCTGTTTCCGACAAAGTAATCGGTTGCCGTTACAGTCAAAAGAGATGAAAGGGGTGAAGTTAGCAGGTATAAAGCTAGACTTGTAGCTCAGAGATATAACCAGGAAAAGAGGCAAACTTACAAAGAAGTGTTTAGCCCGGTGTTTAACTTTACAATCGTTAGGATGTTTTTTACTATTTTTGTCTGTTTATTAGAGTGGTTCCATACTCAGCTTGACATCAAATGTGCATATTTATATGCCAATCTCAGTGAAAAAATATTTATGAAACAGCCCCCCAAAATTTTTGACAAAAACAAAAGTGGATATGTATGTCAGCTAAATAAAGCGATTTATGGCTTGCACCAAAGCGGAAGAGAGTGGTACCTTGAAACAGGTTCTCAGAAAACTCAATTTCATAAAGTTTAAGTGGTGCAATTGTGCATACAATTTTAATAATAAGGCTTTATTGATTGTTTACGCTGATGACATATTATTTGCTAAAAATCAAATGGATCTAAATTATGTAATCTCATTACTAAAAACTAAATTTGACATTAAAATGTTAGGAAAAACAAAAATGTTATTAGGCATTGAATTTGAGGAAAAACATGATAAACATTTCATCCATCAAAATCAATACATCGCAAAAATTTGTGACAAATTCTCAAAGTTTAAATATCCTATTTCTAGTTTACCCATAGCTAAAGGTGTAGTTTTAAGCAAAACAGATTGTCCAGCAAATCATGCAGAAATCGAACAAATGAAGAATATACCTCACAGAAACTTATTAGGTTGTTTATCATTTCTTACCAGCGGAACCAGACCTGATATTAGCTATGCCGTAAACATCTTATCCCAATTTCACGAAAACCCAGGCATTAAACACTGGGATGTTTTACTTAAACTTCTAGGGTATGTAGATAAAACAAGGGATTTTAAACTAAACTTATCAAACATTCAAATCTGTAAATTTAAATTGTTTTACTGATTCTGACTTTGCAGCTAATCGGGATGATAGAGTATCAATGGGAGGCATGATATTTTTTGTAGATAGGGTACCTATTTCATGGAGGACATTTAAACACAAATGTGTGAGTTTATCTACAATGGAGACTGAATATATCTCATTAGCTAAATCGGCAAAGGAAATGGTATGGGTACAGAACATATTACTTGAATGTACTAAACTTAGCGTTAAGTTAGGAAATAGTGTAATATTCTGTGATAACCAAGCAGCCATAAACTTTTCCAATTCGCCCATTGAGAATCATAGAACCAAACACATTGATGTTAAATATCATTTCTTAAGAAATCTAGTGGAAAAGAAGTTCTTTGATATTAAATTTGTAAATAGCAAAAATAACAAAGCTGACAGTTTTACGAAACCTATCACCAAAGAAGCAATCTCTAAATTCTGTAAAATCTTTAAAACTTCTTAAGATGTTTAAATTCTAATGTGAAATCTAATGTAAACAAGTTAAATTCATTCTAAATTGTATAGTTGTATTTCTCACAAATTAACTTCAACACTTTTTCAAAACCACAAGTTGCGTAATTTAGTTACCAATGTGTTTATACTGTGTGGCGAAGATTTTTAAAGTTTTTGATACATACTAAAAATAACTTATACATTTTTTTTTTCATCTCTCATGTAATAGCTTAGATACTTATGAGTTTAAACTGTGTGGCGAAGAATTTAAAAATTTAAGATTTTCAATGTAATATACAAACTTTTTACATTCCCTCACCATGTAGTTTAGATACTGTTGAGTTTATACTGCATGGCGAAGTATATAAGATTTGAAAATTTGTATCTCCTGTATTTGACACAGAGACATTTTTAAATTTATTTTCTCATGTAAGTTGTATCATGATGTATTTTACACTTTTTAAACTTTGTCTTGAAAATATAATTATACACTGAAATTTATACATGATATTTTGAAACTCTATAATGTAGTATATGTTCAACTGAAATTTAAATTTGATTACTACTTTACTTATGTGATTAGACAACTCAATCTGCAGGAGGGGGCCGCTTGTTAGAAAAACTTCAGTTGTAAACGAGCACGTACGTAAATCGGTCGATGTATGGTCTAAATTCCAAAAGATACTTCGTTCTAATTGGCTAATCGCTTTCGGATCGCTTGTTTAGAAGTTTTACCCCCATGGTCTGTGGTCCTGCAAATTGAGACGTCAACTTCCGGTTTATGCTAATTTCTACTTCAACCGATTAGAGATTAGCATACTCCGGAAGGAAAACATTAACTACAATTTCAATGAGACTGGGCTATTTAAGCTAGTGCTTGTATCAGTTGATTATCTTGATGCTTCTTGATGTATCTTGATCTAACATTGTCTTTGTGATATGTATTCATTATCACGTATGATCATTATCTTCATGTACGCCAGTTATGGCGATGTTTTTGGCCGATGCTGTTAGGCCTAACTGAAATCTTATGATTAAATTGACGAGACTTTTTTTGACTAAACTTTACGATGTCACCATTTTCTGAAGTTACGGAAATGGATATGTTTTTGCTCGTTATGATGTTTTAACATTGCAGAAATAAAGTGATTTTTTGTTTACGCTGACTACTTTCATTTTCTCCACTGTGACGCTCTGCTATTCAACTGGTTTTTGAATTTTCACCAATGCAATAAGAAGTAAAATTCCAACAATTTTTATTTTATTTTAATATATATGTTTGCAATCCCGTAAGATTCTTACACTCTTTAAATTAACACTATAAATTTGTACAGAGTTATCAAGATACTACATTTTTAAGAATGCATGGACAAAATATTTTTCATATCCTCATGATTGAAATTGTAATAATCACTCTACTGATCAACTTTTCGTATAAGTGTATTACTATAAATGAATTTAATGTAAATAAATGTAATGTAAATAAATAAATTTAAGTGCTATATATTAGGAATATTTATATATATATATATATATATATACACATATATATACATATATATATATACATATATATATACATATATACATATATATATACATATATATTAACAATTAATATAAGTCTGTTTACTGTAACGATTTGCTCAGATATTACCTATATCTCGTTAACAAAATGGTATCTATAGATATAATTTATGTTTAAGGATAAAAAAAAAAAATACTGAAATATTAATTAAAAATAATTTGCAATGACAATTTGAAAAAGAAAGCTAAAACAGTCGTAACAAAATTTAAAAATTAATGTGTAAGAAATGAAAGTGTTCCAGAATCTTAATCCACGCATTTCGAAACTATATATTTTAGAGAATTAAAAATACGTAGTTTAAGATTCTTAAAAAAGAAAGTTGCATCAATGAACAAACTACCACAATGGCACACTTTTACAATTTTCTGGAACTGCTACAAAGCGCCGTTCTAGTGCGAATGTGCCAAATCTGGCTCTCATTTGTAGCAGCGGAGGGGGACATAATGGTCATGCTTTTCAGATCACCAAATAATGGAAAGGCTACCTCTAGTGATTCTAGCTCTTTGGTTAGCTTGCGTTGGAGATTCCTAAGATATCCTGTGGAGATTCCCACTCCCACAAACCAAAGAATTTCCCCCAAACTCCGGTTTGTAAATGATCACGTGGGTCGCCATTCATCTTGCAATCGTATTTCACTAAAACCGCCCGTGGACAGAGAGGATTTAACTATTGAGAATCGTCGATTTTGCTATGATTGACACTTTTGTTGTCTTGTGGTAAAAGATGAGTGCTATTTTGAACAACGTTTTAATTTCTGAAGACTTTTTTAACATCGATTGCCATATGAATGGAATGTATTCAGGCAATAGCAGAGTAAATTTGATGCCGCAGCAAAACTTTACAAAATTTTAGGATGAATAATAAATTTTAGGTTAATTTTAGGAATTTAAGGGAAGCTTCAAATTAATAAGAATTTTATTAATTTTAGGTAGAATGCGATCCCTGCATTTATTCTGGATAATATATAATTAAAATAAAAGTAACTTGATCTCAAATTATTTGGATAGATGCTATCCAACTCGGTAGCTATAAATCCAAAATAAATTAAATATTTCTACAAAATTAACTTTTTCATATAAAAGTACTCACATTATTATCTTGAAATATTACTGCTGCTCTCAATTGTGCTTCACATAAAACAGCATGAGCTTTCTGTAAATATAAACATATACATCAATTTCTAAAAATATAAACATATCATTCAACATTCTAAAAATATAAACATATACATCAAATTGTTAGTTCATACCAGGACTAACAATTATTATAACCAGAGTTGATGATTATTATGACCATGGTTGGCAGGTTTTTAACGCATGACTGTTTTATCCAGTTAAATCTACAGTTTTAACCATCATTTCAAAAACTGTCAAGTGAGAATGAAACAAACAATATTGCCAATCAAAATCCAGTCACCCTCAATCAGTACCATAACTAGTTTTCATGTGTTCTGTGAAAGGTTTTACTTTCGGGTCTCTTGTATTTTTAAGGATGGGGGTGGGGAATTAATAAAACAATATATAATAATTGAAAGAGAGCAACTCTATTTGTATAATGTATATTTAATTGATTTGAATAAATGTATTGTTATTTTTATTATATTGGTAAAATAAATAGATAGCCCCTTGGAAATAAATTTTTGGAAGAAAAAATCTTTTTACCACCTAAAATGTAGGCCTACATACATACTATTTATTCTCTTTTTCATAACTTGTACATATTTTCTGGTCTGGGTGACAATGAATGCACAATACTGGAGACAATAAATTTTAACCACAGGTCTTGGTCCACAGCATACCTTCCTCCCACCCCCTTTTCTATAGATATTCCTGAATTCTGAACAATGCATACCGCTCCCCCCTTCTCTGCCCAAATTCTAGGCTAAGTTCAACTAACAATGGTCTGACTCATTTTTACTGAAAAAATTTCTTGGTCCATTCCCTTACACCTTAGGGGTAGGGCAGAGATAAAAGCTTTCCTCCCTTACCCCTTTTTTACTTTAAATAGGAGCACCCAAATCCCTAAAGGAAGGAAGACAAAGATAACTGTAGCTTAGATTTCCTGCTAGTTTCACATCATTTGGAGTCTAATTGTGGTTTGTCTGTTTTTTTTTTTTTTTTGTTTTTTTTGAACAATTTCAAGTTGTGTTAGTACTGCAAAGATATTTCTGTGTATTGAAGTTAAAGTTGAATAAAGTGATAATGAATGGTGGTGGAAGGCCAACAGATTTGATTTGGCAACATTATTATAAAGTGGACAGGGATGGGAAACAATGTGCAAAGTGTAAAAATTGTGGAAGTATTCGAGCAAACAGTGTAGAAAGGATGAAAACTCATTTATCATAGTGCTTGCAAAAGAAAACTTTAGATATAGATGGAGAAGTGCAGTTTGAGTCTCCACACACTCCAAAGAGATACAGCAACACTGGCCGACGCATGCCACATTTGGCTAAATCTTATGAAAGAAGATTCCCTGTAACTACACATTAAAATTGTTCAGAAATGACTAGAACAGGTATTAATGGCAAACTCGCTGGCACCATAACCCCGTGGAGTTAACAAAGTTTGTTTTAGTTTAATGACGTTAAAACTAATAATGAAATTTTAAGATGAAAAATAATGTTCTAGGGCAGGGGTCGGCAACCTGTGGCTTGCGAGCCGCATGCGGCTCTTTTGATGTAAAGTTGTGGCTCTCCAGTTCCATACGAAAAAATTAATAATTTATTATCAAAACCCTTAAAAAATAAGAAAATATATTTTTAAGTACCTAATTTCTCAATAGCTTCTATTTTCATAATCGTTAATTACAAATCGCTACGCTTAACATGACCGTAATGAGATAAATTTGAACTATTGTTTTGTTCTTAGAGATGAGACTCCGTGACCATGTTTATCTTTCAGCCAATTGCATTCCATTTCCGTCTCACCCAAACAGCCACCGTCTAGAGTCTAGACAACACGTTTAGACTCTAGACGTATTGTCAGTCAGTCATCCTCGGATAGAACGGTCGACGTTACGTTGCATGTGTGTTAATTTAATCGCTTGCAGTTTTTGCATGTCTATTCACTTGTTGTTTCAAGAAGAATACGATTTAGAAGCAAATTATCTTCTCAAAGGTATGTACGCGTATAATATAATAAAATCAGTAACAGAATTGGATTACATATCTGAGGATCGTGTTAATGAAGTAATAATGGTAAATAAATTATTGCCGTTTTAGATAGCTAAGTAAAATTTTAAAAAATCATTTTTGCCGCCAACATGGCATCAGGTAAAAAAAAGAGAAGAACTGAAGAAGAAAACCGAGAATTCAATCAGGATTGGACGGAGTCGTTTGTATTCATATACAACACAGATGGCCTTCCGAGTTGTCTCATTTGCCATGATAAACTCACACACAATAAGAAGTCAAATTTGGAGAGACACTTCACTACAAAACATACCCAGTTTGCTGGTAAATATCCAACCGCTGACGCACGAAAAAAAGCTGTTGAAGAGCTAAAAAAATCAACAGTCAAGTTCCATGATAAGTAACTGGGCGCAATTTTCCAATAATGTAAATCTGGCAAGCTTTGCAGTATCATTAGAAATTGCAAAAAGAGGAAAACCATTCACAGATGGTGAGTACATCAAAGATTGTTTTATACGTGCATCTGAAGAACTGTTTCGTGGTTTTCAAAACAAAGCAGAAATGAAAAAAATCAGAGATTTGCCATTATCTGCTAAAACAGCACAAGATAGAACTGCTAAAATGTCTTCAAATGTAACACATATGCAAGTGGAAGACATTCAACTGGCTTCTGCCTTATCACTTGCTATTGATGAGTCTTGCGATATAAAAGACACGGCACAAGTTACCCTTTTCGTCAGGTATATGTCGTCCCAAGGTCCAAAAGAAGAACTGCTAGGATTGCTACCGCTCTCAGGGCAAACTCGTGGAGAAGATATAGCAAATGCTGTGCAAAAATGCCTGGAAGACAATGGAATCGATATAAATAAAATCATTTCTATAGCAACTGATGGAGCCTGAAGTACGACAGGAATACATAGAGGGGTAACATCAATTCTTCAGAAAAAAATAAACCACGAAATTCTAACGTTTCACTGCATAATTCATCAAGAAGCGCTTTGTGCCCAAACATTTCCGGCCGAAATAGTTGAGGTCATGAACTTGGTAATTAAGATTATTAACAGAATCTTGGCAAAAGCACTCTACCATCGCCAGTTTAAAGATTTCCTTGAAGAAATAGATAGCCAGTTTTCTGACCTACTTCTGCACAATAAAGTGCGATGGCTTTCCAAAAGTAACATATTGCAATGTTTTGCTTTGTGCTTGAATGAAATAAAAACTTTCCTCAATGAAAAAAGCATTGACTATCCCAAATTGGAAGAAGACAAATGGCTGCAAAAATTCAACTTCATGGTAGATACCACAATGAAACTAAATGAACTAAATCTAAACTGCAAGGAAAGGGCAACCCAGCCTATGCCTTGCTTGAAGAAGTAGTTTGTTTCGAAAAAAAAATTACTTCTTTTTGTTGAAGACATGGAGAGCAGTAAATTACTTCATTTTAAAAATCTGAAGCAATATCGCGATGAGACCAATGCAACTATTGACACGAATTACTTCAGCATAGCTTTAAAAAACATGAAGGATGGATTCGCTGAGAGATTCGAGCAATTTAAAACAAATAAAAGTACTCTCGCGTTCATAGTAAATCCTCTCAACACAAATACAAATGAGATCAACATTGGGCCATTTGGAATTGATGCTGGATCGCTCCAAATGCAATTGCTAGATTTTAAAACCAAAGACTTGTGGAGTGGCAAATTCACAGAACTCAAGAGCAAGTTGGAAGAGTTGGAGGTCCAGAAATGCATGCACACCGTGCAGCACAAGTGGACAGCTCTAAAAGAAATTCCGCGAGTTGAGGCCCTCATATTTGGCACATGGAATAGTCTTCCAGAATGCTACAGTGAGGTGAAGAAGTTGGCATATAGAGTGCTGACGATCTTCGGGTCGACATATTCGTGCGAGCAAGCGTTCTTTGCATGAATATAATAAAAAGTAAAGTTAGAAGTCAACTAACAAATAAAAATCTAGAGTCGTGCTTGAAACTTAAAACAACAAGTTATAAGCCAGATTTAATCAAAATTTCAAAAGCATGCAAAGCCAATGCTCCCATTGATGTAACTATCTATATTTGTGTTTTTATATGAATAAATATTATTCCGTATTTAAAGCCGTTTATTTTAAATCAAAAATCAAATATATATAAGCAAATACTATAATATTGAAATGAAAATTTTTAGTGGCTCTTTAAAAACTGGGTAAATTTGTAAATTGTAACTTTTGGCTCTTCCGTTTCAATAGGTTGCCGACCCCTGTTCTAGGGGGGTTCTTGAAAATTGATTTGTAAAATGAATTTATTCTAATGTTTGTGAACTGTGAGATTCTGAGGATTTCTGTACCTGTAACCCTAGGAAAGGGATCCCTTTGATGTGTACTCACAGCTGGGATCAGCTGCTCCTATGTTTTTATAGAGGTATGCTCCTCAATTTTTGGTTTTACATAAATGAAATTGTATCCGTTTCTCAACATTTTTAGTATTGCATCGCAAATGACATGAAAGTATTTTTGAGACTGATGATGTTGAATGTGAATTTAGTATTTAAGAAATAACGATGCTGCTTCAACGATGTTCCTCAGCGAAAAAAAGGTTTTTTTTTTAAAGATTGTTCCCACCACCACCCAATGCATAAATGCACCGCAACAATCCCATAACTTTCTTTTTATTTATTTACCCATGCGAATATCCTCATCAGGATATTCGGATGGATATCAAGAGCATGGCCCAAATATATCAGCCAGATACCACCAAACACTAATTCGGTTTTTAATTGTTTCTATGCTAGAAGTTATTTCAAGACAATAACACTTTTTAAAATTGCAATTTAAACAAAACATATTTTATTTTAATTAAATCATTTCTTGGTTAAATATTTACTTTATCAAATGTTGCAACTAATTATTAAAATATTCAAATTTATGCATAGTATCATTATATAAAACTTTTGGCCAATTATCAAATTAAAAGAATTCATTATCAATATTTCTAACATATCCATTTTAAAAATTCAATATTAAAATCAATTATATCATTCCTTTCACTAATAATACTTTCATTATAACATTAAAACATTCTAAAAATATACACCTGTATACTAATTATTTCATATCATCAAAAACAATTATAATCAATTTTATGCAGTAAGTTTCTCTATAACTCTTGTGAACTTTTTATAATCAATTATTAATTAATTATCCTTATTAAGGATTATCCTTTAATTAATTATCCTTATTAAGGATCCTATTTAAGGATACAATTCGAACAAGGCCTAGCACAGCTCCGAACAGGCACGAAGGAAAAGAGAGAGCTTTTCTCTCAACACACAAAGTTCATGACGCACAGAATGGCGACATAACACTATCTAAACTTCAACTGACCTGTGATCCATAAGGTGAAGTTGAAATTGAACTCTGAAGATTCACAACTGGATGGTGACTGGCGGATGGGGCAGATGGTGATGGGTCCCTCTGTAAAAAGAAATGCCATTAATTTTAAACTTCGATAAAATAATGAACTTAATTTTATGTTTAAAAAAACACACACATTTTTAAATATAACAATACAGTACAACCTTGAAAATTCGGACATCCAAAGTCTGAAAAACCTCCAAAATCCAGACTTTTTCCAAATTTTCAAGGATAAATATAAATTAATGAACTCTCTAAGAAAGTTTGTATTATGGAAAAATTTAGATATAAACAGTTAACTTTAAAAAAAAATTAAGTATAAACACGTCGTAAATTGTTGGGAAAATTTAAATTTAAAACAAAATTTAAACAGTAGGAGCGTTTGACATTGAAGTCAAACAAAACTTTGCAGCAGAGAAATTTTAAGTTTGATTGCAATGTATTTCAAAACTGGCTGCATATAATATGCATAGGTGACTAAATGTCCATTGGAATGAAGCAATTCAAATTTTAAAGGCAAATCACTTTATTGCGATATGAATCCATTAATTTATAAGTTACTTACACTTCTGCAATAATATAGTAAAGTAACAATATTTACACATAGAGCTCTCAAGTTTAGAGAAAGAGGTTTTTCACAAGAGTTCACTACTAGACACAATTTTTAGAACAGCAAGTTGACACAGGTAAGTAAAAAAAAAACATTTTACCTTACCAAAACTTCGTGCATTTCAAAAGCCACCATCTGCTGGTCACACACTACGGCGAATACTTTAAACTATCACTTTTGGATTTTTCAGAGTCCACTATGCGGAAAAATATGGCCTCTCAAACAGAGAACAACCATAAAGCACAAAAACATCTTTTACCAAAGAATATTTTACCGGATTCACAATCCACCAATCGATATTTTTCGAACTAAACAGTCGAACAAACTCTAACAGAAATTTTAACAGGTCTCATGAGACCTCCACGTCGACAAACAATGTCTACGATATCAGGCAAGGTCTACCATGCCTAGCAAGGTCGATCAAGGGTCTGACAAGGTCTCTTGGAACTAAAAATGTGTCTAGTATAAATATCCAGTGATGGGTACGTTCTGGAACACAGCCGTTGCTGGCAACGCCTTCTGGATATGCAAATCAAGATGCGTGCGCAGCTAGAAGGTGATTTGCAGGATAAGCCTGTTTGTTTACATCATGATTCATTCACGAGAACGGAAAAACCATTAAAGGAAATGAAATCACATTCACAGGGAAATGAGAATCGCGATGTAAACAAAACCTAGTTTCCAAAATAAATTACATTAGAAATTTAACTATAGACATGTCAAAAAGTTTAAAACTATGTATATACATATTGATCATTTAACAATTAAATTTAAGTATAAATATGTTATATTAGTCAAAGTTTAAATATAATTATATGTTAAAAATCTTACAATTATGTGTTGGTATATTCCAGCTGAATTTAAAAGCCACTTCTGTTGTTTGATACCTAATACAAGAGAGGATTCAAATTCATCAGGTTTTTGAAGTGTAGTCACGCTTAATTTTTCAGCTAAGTCTTGTTTTATTTTACTCTTATTGGCATTCAATTCCAGTCTCTCGATGTATGTTAGGAATAGAGCCTGATAGTGTTCAGTACCATATGTCTGTAATAAAAGAGCAAAAGTGGGATCAGTATATAGAAATCATGTTTTGCTACATACAAATTAAAAAATATTTGCTATGGAACTTTGAATGGAACACTTATTTACACCAGATAAGACTCAAAGTAGATGCTCAAAGTGACAGCCAAAGGTACCACTGCACAATTCACAATGAATTACTGGCGCACCCTGAATGAATGTGTTGGAATTTTTTCGACGTTGGGAAAATTCATAACCAGTTGGTAGCAGAGCGTAGCAGTAGATGAAGCAGAAAGTAGACTTGACGTGAAAAAACTTTATTTATTTTCACGAACTTAAACATCTTAAAAAACAAAAACAATATCCATTTCTATAACTTCGAAATAGTATCAGCAGGAAGTTAGAATCACAAAACTAAGTCTTGAAAAATACACCATAAGATTTAAATAGTCAGGCCTAACAACATCGGCCACGTACATCGCCATTTACCGGCATACATGCAGAAAACTGTTTACATAAACTGCTCATAGTGATATGTTACAGATAAACATCGGAAATACTATCAAAGATTACAGTTTAAACAGAGATGATGAACTCAATGATCATCCTGGTAATCCAGATCAAGACCGTGATCAAGATCGATATCAAGATCAATATCAAGATAAAACAACTGATTCAACCACTAGTTTATATAGTGACGTATTGTTGAAGTAGAGGTTGATGTTTTTTTCCGGAGTATGCTAATCTCTAATAGGTTGAAGTAGAAATTAGCATAAACCGGAAGTTGACGTCTCAATTTGTAGGAATACGGAACATGGGAGTAAAACTTCTTAACAAGCGATCCGAAAGCGATTAGTCAATCAGAACAAAGTAACTTTTGGATTTTGGCAGTACGTTGACCAATTTAAGTTTTTGCTTGTTTACAATGAAGTTTTTCTAACAGAATGACCCTGAATGAATGATTGGCGCACCCTCTCAAAGACACCTGGTATTATGTTTATCTTGTTTTTATCTTTAATATACTGTCACCTTAATTTCTATTTGTTTGTCTTTTCACCTTAATTTTCTTTCCGCGGGCCAAAATATTTTCCTTGCAAATTCCAAATTTTCTCTTCCTTAAGCAGGGTGCCCACAGGGCACAAAAGTCCAGAAAAAGTTATAAAATAGGTCATGAATGTCCAAAATCTCATGAATTTTGAGATGGAAGTTTCTCCAATCTGGTAATCTGTTTCCCTGCAATTGTAAATCTGTTCCTCTGTAAATATGTCCGCGAAATTGGCTCTCGCACGTGGCCATTGCTTCGCTTCACGAGGGAGATGAATAATGATTATTATCATATAATATACAAAAACTAATTGATCACATAATTAACAGACAATAACATAATTAAAAAAAGGGTTTAAATTTAGAAACATAAAAATTTCTAATTAATACATTATATTGAAGTCTATGTTATACATTATACTTATACATTATATTGCAGTCTAATATTTTCATTGAGTTAATGCGCATCTGAAATAAATATATTTTATCTATAACAATAGAAAAGATATTTTTGTAACTAACTTCGCGTCCATCAAATCTTTTTACACATTCACCATTTGGTTGAGCTTTTCAGACATAAAGACCGTCAGAATTTTTACTCCAAAAGCCAACTTCTTCACCATATCTTAAAGCCTCATTAAAATATTCGGTGCGTCCATACGTTGACACACACAGTACTTTCTTCACATCAAACTTTAGTTGATCCCTCGTTCTATGGAATTGAATCTTTTCTAGATAACTAATATACAGAAATCTCAAATGATCTGGCTCAACTGGCATCTGTAATAAACAAGAAAGATCAATCATGCTTAAAGCATTGATTATGAAACACTTTCCAACTTTAATGCAATTGTATTTAAAAAAGTCTAAAATGGAATACATTCCTCAGTAATATTTTAAAAATTATCACAATACTACATTAATTTATTATATTTGAAAACTTAAACCTTCATTGAAAAAAATGAACTTCATTCAAATGACGGCATTGAAATATAAATTGCCTTGTTTAAATATCTCTAAAATGTGATACATTCCACGGTAATATTTTTAAAACTATCATAATACTACGATAATTTATTATATTTGAAAACTTCATCAAAAACAACTGAAATTAATTCAAATGACGTCATAGAAAAAATAACACGCCTGGATCTCTCTATAAAAACAGGATTTCATTCATAACTTTCTCCCATTCATTTCATTTATCACAATACTATAATAATTTATTTTATTTAAAAATTAAGACCATGGAGCTATAAGTAATTAAACTCTATGCTTAAAACTTCAACGAAAAAAATCGTCCTTCTCTTTATAAAATCAATTAATATTTCATTCATATCAGCCATGCAGACTCCATGGACTAAATTATTTTGTGTTAAAGAAATACATCAATTCTAATACAACTCATTCTTCATATTTTGCTGTTTATATTTTACATAGGTGAAAAATAGGCTTCATTATAGAAATAATCAAATTTGGATAATCATTTAAACTCAAATATATTGTATTTGCTTTGTTTCTGTATGTAGATGCACAGAATTTAAGCAAAAATAAAGTAGTTTTAGGACGGATACAACAGTTACCTTACACCTTTCTGGTAGGTCGGACGGTCTGGGTTTCAACAACAACACTCAATATGAATTAAAAAGAACTTAAAAAATCACGATTTTGAACAAGATGGATGCCATATATCATTTTGAAGTGGGTCATGTGATCGTTTCATATCATGGTCACGTGATCGTTTCATATAAGAGGTGTAATTATTATTTTAATTTTTATTTAAAAAGCTACTGAATATATTTCGCTGAATTTTTTTTTATATATTTTATGGAACAATTTGAATATTCAGGGATCTCACTCACACTAGTCTCCGTATCACCTTTTGTATCAGGAAAAACAGAGATTCGTATCAGTTTCGTAGCAGGTAAAGTTAAGTTTGGTATCAGTTTCGTAGCAGCTAAAGTTAAGTTTAGTATCAGTTTCGTAGCAGACTTCCCAAATTGCATCATTTTGTGACAACGAAAAGTCATTTTTGTCCTAAATTTATTAAATTATAATTTATTTTTATATAATGAAATTGAATAAACAATAAAAGTTAAAATTACAAAATTAGATCACTTACTAGGAGAAGGATCACAGATGAAAATTTCGCTAAACATTATAAAAATAAGAAAAACTGGATTATTTCCGTGAAATAAAAAGCTAAAACTCATAAAACTAGTAAATTTTTAATTACGATTAACTAGTAAACTTTTAATTTCTTTACACCGAAATTTGTTGTATTAAATTTAGAGAGTTCTTCTCTTATCTTTTCTTGGAATTCCAAAATAGAAAACATTCTAGAACGAGCTTCTGACAACAGAATTTTTCCAGCCTCAATAGCAGACATATTGTTTCGTTTTATACCACTAGATATTGCTTGTTCAGCATTGTTCAACATAGTTTGAGCAGCCTTAAGCCTGTCATTTGAATCCTTGTATTCGTTCTTTAACTCAGTTTCTCGATTAATTTTTCTATCTTCAATCATTTGTTGTTTCTTCTTATCTACTTTAGCTTGCACCCGATCAGTTTTCTTTTGATGTGATGATTTAACATATTTCAGAAATTTTGGATTAATGACAAAATTTTCTAATTTGCTGTCACAACAGTTTTTAACATAGGATTTAATGCCTCTTAAAGCATTTATGCTTTCCAAACTTAATTTGCTTCTATTTTTCATTATGTGATTATTAACACTAAAGCCCCTTTGATAAGTTTTGAAATTAGTTGATATTTAATCGATCCAGTAATATCTTTCATTTTAAAAATATGTGACCAATACATGTCAAGAGAATGAGTTGGGCTAGAAATATGTTTTAAATTGTCTCCATTCTTTTCTTCATCACTGAGGCACTCATCAGATTCCTCTTCATCAGAAACTACGACATTCAAACAAAGATCAGCAGGACACTCTGCTTGTAGCCTGATCCATTCATCACCTAAACTGGATATGTCTTCTGGTGGAATTATTTCAGGAAGCTTAGAATCAATAAATTTTATTGAGATGAGAGATTCGGCTTGAATTCGCTGTAAAGGATGTAGACATTTTAAACTCTTGAGAATTCTGTTACCTAAATGTGTGTCTTTGGGGGAGGTTTTTTCTTTATAAAGATTTGTATATCTAACAAATTAAATTTGAATGTTAAACCATTTACATATCAAAGAATTGATGTTTATTGGGTCAAAATTTTTAAAGTGATAGGTATACATTTTGGAAAGCCACAATATTTTAATTTGACCTAGCTGATTAAAACTTAATGGAAACTTTTCTATGGAAATGCAGATTCCGAACATGGCTTCCCTTTAAAAAAAATGAAAATGAACCTTGATGAAAAGACAATAATATCTATCCGTATAATTGAATGCATCCTTCGAAGAAATAGTAACAACATGATTAAAGTTCTAATTACTTCAGCTGTACTTGAAAAAGTTAAAAGGATGACAAGAAATTTTTTGAACTGAAGCAGCAAAAAAAGGAGAAAGAAGAGAAAATATTTTTAGAATTAGAATAACAAAAAGAAAATAATAAAAAGCAGGTGGCATTAAAAAGGCAATGAGAAGTATAGGTATTGAAAGGAATTGCCCAAAAATGATGATAGCTTCATAATGATAACAGTTGCTTCATGGGGGGTTCAGAAAGACTAAGTAGTGCTCTGAGGAGTAGTGCACTATTCGAGACAAGTACTCGCACAAGTTCGAGATCCAAGGCAGTGCTCTACCTCTAATGTCAAAATCACTAAGTACTTATTAAGTAGCTTATATTTCCATACCCTGTCGAATGCCTTGGACAAACCCAGAAATACCACCACAGCATGTCTCGTTGGTTTATGATTTTGAGAATATCTAACATACTGGGGAAAGTACAAAATCTGATCAATACGGCTGTGATCCTTATGGAAAGCAAACTGTTCCCAGATACAATGTTCTCCACAATACAATGCCCTCAACCAGTTTGCAAGTAATACACATAAGAGAGATAGGACGATAGCTTTCCATAGAACTGGCTTTCTTGTTGGGTTTGCATATGAGAATAATAATGACAGATTTCCACTGTCTCAGAAGTCTACCACTTACTTTTCCATGACAAGTTAAAAATATGTAAGAGTCTCTCCCTACACAAGGTTCCGATATGGGTCAGGAAATGTCCGTAAATTCCATCTGGGCCAGGTGATTAGCCAGGGTCCAAATTCTGAAGGTCGTCATATAATAACTCGCAAAAGGTGAAATCATCATTGAATAGTGGACCAGTGTTACCATTCACAAAAGAAAAAGAAATGAAATACTGTTGCAATTAACCCCTCTTGTTTGTATATTATCTCTTATACTTGCCTTTTCTCTCTTATACTTGCCAGTTTTCCATGACAAGTTAAAAATATGTAAGAGTCTCTCCCTACCCAAGGTTCTGAGATGGGTCAGAAAATGTCTGTGAATTCCATCTTGGCCAGGTGATTTGCGCGAGTTCAAATTGTGAAGGGCATATAATAACTCGGAAAAGGTGAAATCATCATTGAATAGTGGATTGAAGACAGGCATATCACGACAAGATTTTATTTGATTTCTGGTGACCCTGGCCAAAAGTTTATCAGAACTGTTAAAAACAAACCTACTTTCATTTGCGTAGTGCTGTGCTAGGGCCTCTGCCCCATCACGGCCATCCACTGAAACATGTCCGTTATCGACAATGATAGCATTAGATCCTCATTACAGGGCTTCAAGTTGTCAATCTTTTTGGCCAGTTTCCATAGTTTAGTGTTTGGAGTTCTATAATCCAACTTTTCACACAGCTTCTGCCAGTTTGATCTTTTTACAAGAACATAGTTTCTTTTAATTTCAACATTCAGTTTGTTTAGTTCGATCCTTTTGTCCGAGCCACCGTGTTGTGCAATTTTCCTTAAAAGACCAGCTCTTTTGACTAGCAATGGCTGAATAGGGTTAGATTTGTGCACAAACCAAGAACAAGGTTTTTTATGTTTTCCTCTAGGAATTGAAGCCTTGGCGGCTATAAAAATGGAGTGCTTGAAGAGGGATCATTCTCTTTCCAGGTCATCCGAAAGAGGTACTTGCGAGATAAGATCGTTTGAGAGGTTTTCAAACAAATTCCAGTTGGCTTTCAAAAGTTCCAGCAGAGATTTCCTACCCCAGTGGACTTTACCTTGAGATTTATCTCAATTAATATAGGAAGGTGATCACTACCGATATTGTTGAGAACTCCCCAGAATCTATAAGGAAGAAACTCATTTCTTCATAACCAGAAACTCATTTCTTTTCCTTTGCGAATGGCAACACTGGTCTCTTCTTTCTGGGTTCCAGCATTCGACAGGTTCTTACATTTGTTGTGTTATTTTCCAGGTATTCTTTTTTCCTTTTATTTGTTCTTCTTTATGTGTGTTGTCCAAGTAGAAATAGTTTATAAATATAATTTATCCATTTCTTCAGAAACATACATTTTTGTTTTGCTTCTACAAGACTTGAGAAAGAGTTTTGAAGAAGTGAACAAATCCATGATTTAGGCCTAAGACCTTGTCCACGTGTATAGCATTATTGCTTGGATTTCATCTGTTTTTCTTTTTTCAATTCCATACCATTGATTTTTGATAATTTTCTTTAACTTGCGATTCGAAATTTGTATTTTTTTTCCATTTACTTGAAGATTTGCTGACTTATATTTTTATTATGTAAGCTTGTTAGAAATTTAGGTTTTTCGTGTTACAGCTTCTCTCTTTTCTTTCATAGGACTTTCATACTTTTATTTATTTATTTATATATATATATATAAATAAATAAATAAATAAAATAAATAATAAATAAATATATATATATATATATATATTGTAGTGACACGTCACAATGTTATTATTTTATTATTCAAAATTAATATTTTTTATTATTTTAATTTTAATTATTTTATTTTAGTTTTAATTTATTATTTAAAATTATTCAAAATTGCTTTTATTTTTATATTCATTAATAGGTTAATTATCTCATTTTCTAAATTATATTGTAATCATACTGCTATTCATTCATGTCTTTTCATTCTCACTGTGAACGCCCTTTTTACTTGAAGCTGCATAGCAGTACACCCTTTTGACAATTGGCAAAATCTCATTACTGGCGAGATACAGATATGTGGATTACTTGGGTTGAGTCAACCCCTTTTTGGATCTTGTTCCTCGAACTTGTAAACATTTTTAGGCGGGAAGGATTCCTTTTGTAAAAAGTGCTGATTCAGTCTCTCCTGAATAGTAGTATGTGATAAAAGGTTGTGTTAAAAGTCGGAGAGTGCTTAGGCACTCCCTGATATAGCCATTTTTATTTTTAAATGTGCCCTCATGGGTTATTCTATCTGTTTATCCTTTTATAAAAATCAATTTGCAAAATACGTCAGATATAAGGTGTGTGTGGGGGAGCTCCTTTGGGAGTGTCCCTAACCTGTTATTTTGCCATTCTATTTTCTTTTGTAAAATTTAAAAGTATCGACTCTAAAAAATATGATGGGTGATCCAAGTGCATCCTGAATTCTATAAATATGTATTGTTCCCGAGTGTTTAAAATGTGAGAGTGCAGGGAAAATATGCTGGATTAGATTTATATCTTTTACTAAAATATAAAGAAGTCAAAAAGATTGGATGAATAGTAAATATACCTGTGTATATCGACAATTTTTGCAAAAGATGTCATGAGATGCAAAAAAAAAAAAATATTTGTAATTATGTAAGAAAAAGTTGGTGATACATTTATATTGCTGAGTTCAATAATTTTTCTTTAAATTCAATATCATTATGACGAAGAGCAGTGAAGGAGAGAAGAGAGCACAATTTATTGCTTATAAGTTGGTGTTAATAAAAATGCATCTATGCAACCTTGCTGATTATAATAATACATCTAATTGATCGAGAAGAAAGCACAATTTATTGCTTATAAGTTGATGTTAATAAAAATGCATCTATGCAACTTTGCTGATTATGATAATACATATAAGCGATAAAAAAAATTGAATTTCATGCAAAATAACTATTAACTTTGATATAAAAAAAAAAAAAACTGAGAACTCAAAGATTTTATTAAAGCTATTTTTTTTTTTTTTGGACTCATTTTATTTAGAAAACTTCTAAACAAAACAATTCTTGGATTTTCAGATGCAAATTGTACACATATCTTACTGCTAGTTAACATTTTTAGTTCATTTCTCTTTTAGATTCGAGTTTCAGATATGTAGTAGATTGTATTATGTTTATTTAACCTCATCTTAAAAGTATCTTATGTATATTACAATTATAAATCAGTAATTTTTAGGCGCTCACATGCAAGAATGGTTTATATAATTTATTAATAAACACAATGCATTTTTTCTTTTATTCAAAAAATCTATTCCCACTATACGGTCCCCTTCATTAAGTTATTAATTCTAATTTTTAGTAATTTCCTTATATTAATTGCATGTGAGCGTTCGACCCAACTAGATGTTGAATGGGAGTTGTAAATTAATTTTATATCTCTTATTAAGTTTCCTGTACAGCCCTTATCACAAGATATATATATACAAGGTAGGATCAAAAAGTTCAGAGACTGTGCTGATATTTCCAACCCTGATTAGAGGAGAGGGAAACTATTCTACCATGACGTAGAGGCACATGTGGCACGATACGTGAAAAGGAAGAAGCAGGTCTGCAGTGCAGGGTTTTTCCAGACAATGCGTGTCAGTGAACTGTAGACATTCGTGTTTGTTGAAAACGGAAATGGCATTTGAAGAACAGCGTGTGAATATCAAATTCTGCCAGCATTTGGAGAAATCGCCGACAAACATTGCACATCTCGTAGCAGGTGTACGATGAGAGAGTAATGTGTTGTGCGAAGGTATTTTCATGGCACTCCCGATTCACGGCCAGCCATCGACATCAATTACAAAGGACAACATTCAAAAGTTGGCAGAAATTGTGCATGCCGACTGACATCAAACCATCAATGTCATTGCTGTAAAAGCAGGAATTTCGTACGAGAATTGCCAAGCTATCCTGACAGACAAACTGAACATGCATCCTGTGTGTCAACACATTGCACCAAAAATGCTAACTGAAGATCATTGTGATAAGTGCATGGGGATCTGTGGAGAACTGATTGACATTACTGACAAAGTTCTGACATTCCTTTCAAAAATTATCACCAGCGATGAGATGTGGTGTTTCTTGTATGACCCAAAAAAGAAAATGCAGTTCTCACAGTGGAAGTCACCATCGTTGCCAAAGTCAAAAAAGTTCCGTTTGAACCATTTAAAGGGGAAGGTAATGCTGGAGATGTTTTTTGACCAGAAGTGCTTGGTGCATTACGAGTTCATACCAGAAGGGGCAACAGTGAACAAGGAGAGGTACACAGAGATCCTGGCTCGTCTGCATGATTCTATAAACCGGAAATGCCCAGAACTCTGAAAAAACAAGGATTGGGTGCTGCAACATGACAATGCTCCCACTCATTGGTCTTTCATGGTGCTGTCCGCACTGGCCAAACATGGAACGTCAACCCTTCCAGCCACACCCTCCCTACTCACCCAATTTTTACCTGGTCCCCCATCTCAAAAACGAACTCAAAGGACGCTGTTTCAAGAGAGCATCTGAGGTTGAGGAAGCTGTGACAGCCGCAATGAGGACCATCTCATCCAAAGACTTCCAGGAATGTTTTCAGAAACTGTATTCATGCTGGCAGAAATGCATAGCTGCAAAGGGGGGAGTACTTTGAAGGTGGTTGTGTGTAACACATGATATCAATAGAGCATATCCGTAAGTAAGCCAGTCTCTGAATTTTTTGATCCTACCTTATATTACATATATCTTTTTGCTTTCATGCTAGGACTCATTATGACAGAATTAATTGTAAGTGTACGATATTCATATGATAAATCTGTGAATGTTGAGATTAATTAATTAAAACTTTACTAGATACTGCCAAACATTAAAACATGGCTGTATTGTTATTAAACCAATATTCTTAATTTTTAGTCAGTATTTGTCAAAAAATTAGTATATCCAGTTACTGCATAAGCTGAGAATTTTTTTGTAATTTTCTTCACTATTAAAGTAACGACATCAACTTATAATTTAAAAATAATTTTAAAAATTAGCACACTAAAAATAGAGAAATAAATGCCAAAAAAAAACATTTTCAGCAGTTGCATGTAATTTTTCATTTCATCCTTCCTGATTTGTTCACACAGTTATCCATTAGCATTCAAACATCTCACAATTCTATAAATATTCTTTTAAATTTCATCTCACACACCGTTTGCCAAAATGTATAATTACGCATCTGGTATGCATCAAAATGCATGTTTACTTTCCAATATTTTACTAATGTGTAAAAATTGTATTATGATTTTTTATGCTGAATTGTAAATTTTCTCTCATTTTTGTGTTTCATTTTCTGCATATATATGTATGTAATTTCAAAGCTGCCACAAGTGACTAAAAATCAACTATTTTTCATATAAGACAAATATTTTAATACTGAATACTGCCAAAAAATGATTAATTTTACAAAAGTGGCTTATTTATTTTATTTTGGTGACTTTTTAAAAATAATTAGACAAAATTCGAATTTAGTTTTTCCGTGAAATATTTGGGTTCCAGTAACAATATTCTAAGGGTTCCGAGATGTGATAGTTTCATGTAAATTTTCTTAATAATTATGTAAAATTTGAATACATGCTTTCGACCACATTTAACTTTTTCTCATTTTGAGGTTCCACCATCAAATTTAATTTCAAAAGGGTTCCATGGTGAAAAAAGTTTGAAAATCCTAATATAATAGAAGCAACGCTCACTTTCAGACATCATGCGAGACATAATGGGATTCAGCCAATTTAAAACATTGTATTCAGTGTCATTTAGAAAGTACTATGTTCGCTCTTCAACTGCTGAGAAAGCAGTTCTGTAATGGAATATGAAAGTATGTGTATTATTACAGAATTAAAAATATCTTTTAGTTTCTAAACATATGAAACAAATGTTTCCCAACTTATAGTATAGTTCAATGCTAAACGCAAAAATTTGCATTTTTAATATTAGTGTAAAGAGGCTCAAATTTTTGCAATTTTTATGAAGTAGTTATGTCTATTTTTAGAAAAGCATTCAAATTTGATTTCAATGAAAGAATGTGAACCTCCATAATTTTTACAAAATAATACAAACATCTGCTATTTTTATAGAAAAACACTAAAATTTGTGATTTTTATACGATTTTTATGAAATAATGCTAAAATTGACAACTTTTATCTTTTAAACAGTGATAAAATTTACAATTTTTATGACAAGTTTAAAATTTATGGTTTTATACCAAATAATTAAAATTTGTGATTTTTATAAAAGAACCCAAACATCCGGTGTTCCTATAAAGGAATGCTAAAATTTGCACTTTTTACAAAAAAAAAAAAATGCTAAAATTCACAATTTTTTAAATTTGGGTGTTAAAATTTGGGATTATAAAAAGCACTAAAATTTCTGATTTTTTAAAAGAAAGTGCCCAAAAAATTTTTAAATTACTAAGAAAAAAAAATACTAAAATTTGTATTTTTATGAAAATTTGGAATTTGCATAAAACTGAATTTTTAGTGTTTTTATCACTGTTATTTTAATGTATGCTACTAAAATAGCAACTAAAATGACATAATCTGCTAACTAAATTGGCTGCTATTTATAGCTACTATTTTTATTGCATTCTCTTTGTGGCAGCCCTGTAATTTTTTTCCTGTTTGCCCAGCCAGTAACAAATTTTTAACACACTCTGTTGTAAAAAAAATAAAATATATATATATATAATATATAAGATAGAAAGTGGAAATTATTAAAGATATTGAAGTGATATAGCATTTATGCGCAAAGCAGCTACAAATACTATGCACGATATAAATATAAAAAGTATAAATAGCATGTAAAAAATTGGAAAAAAAAAGAAGGAAGGCTTAGCGAGAAGCTTACTTAATGGCGGTAAGGGATTGTGACCTTACACCCCAGTTGTCAACATGCATATCATAATTGCCATGGCATTACACTCCTGGATGCCAGCCCCGGCTGAAGCCAACCTCCGAAGTGACAATAACAATCATTACAAGACCGTTGAAAAAGAAAAGTCCAATGATAATGTTCAGTCCATTACAGTATGGCATACTAGTCTTTCAGACAACTATGACCTTTATATCTGCATGTTATCGCTCTGCGATCCTGTCATTTATTGTATGCGAGCTTTCATCGACCAAATTGAGATAAAATTGATTTTAACTTTGAACAATATACATTATTATTACCATAGAAATTATTAATATAATGTTGCATAAAAGGAATGGGGTATTGCTGTAGATATGCTTGTTGTAGAAATTCTCTATCAAAATCAATACGGATGTCGTCATTGGTGATGATTCTCTGTATTCTAGCTAATCCTCCCAAGAATACATTTCGAAAGATACTCAAGTGAAGATTGGAATTCCAATTCAGACCTGTTACAGTCGGTTTCAATACTTATCTTACCAAAGCCAATTCATTTCTACTCAAACTCTTAAAACCTCTGTTGAATCAAATTAATAAAAAAGGTAGCTACATCATCAAGAACAGTCAAGAAGTTATTAAGTCTTTAAAATATCAAAAATACCAATTATACTTTAAAACCTATGATTTTCAGGAACTCTTCAACAATATTGATCTTGAAGACCTATCCCACATCCTAAACCTTTTATATGATGAATATGACTTGAAGAAAACTATAGAATTCAATAAATATAAGTCCTTATTAAATATTGTCATAAAAGAAAACTACCTTTTTAATGGAATTTCTTTCTATCAGCAAATTAAAGGCATCCCCATGGGAAGGGGGTGCTCATCTATACTTGCAAATTTGTACCTCAACTATTATGAAAGCCAATCACATCTCAATAATGAAATCATATACCTACGTTATGTGGATGATTTGATAATTGGATATGAAGATGAGAATTATAGCATGAATTTTGATTTCTACCCACCAAACTTAATATTAAAAGAAAATCCAACTACACTTAACAATGTAGTGGAGTTTTTAGATTTAAGCATCGACTTCAGTAAAATACCAGTAAATTTTACTATATATGATAAAAGAAAAAGTTTTAATATACCTATCACCGGCCTGATAAATTGGAATTCCAATCTTCACTTGAATATCTTTTAAAATGTATTCTTGGGAGGATTAGCTAGAATACAGAGAATCATCACCAATGACGACATCCGTATTGATTTTAAAAGAGAATTTCTACAACAAACATTCCTTTTATGCAACATTATATTAATAATTTCTATGGTAATAATAATGTATATTGTTCAAAGTTAAAATCAATTTTATCTCAATTTGGTCAATGAAAGTTCGCATACAATAAATGACAGGACCGCAGAGCGATAACACGCAGATATAAAGGTCATAGTTGTCTGAAAGACTAGTATGCCATACTGTAATGGACTGAACATTATCATTGGACTTTTCTTTTTCAACGGTCTTGTTATTGTCACTTCGGAGGTTGGCTTCAGCCAGGGCTGGCGTCCTGGAGTGCAATGCCACGGCAATTATGACATGCATGTTGACAATGATAACTGGGGTGTAAGGTCACAACTCCTTACCGCTATTAAGTAAGTTTGTCGCTAAGTCTTCCTTCTTCTTTTTTCCAATTTTTTCCATGCTATTTATACTTTTTATATTTATATATATATATATATATATATAAATATTATATATATATATATTTCGTACGGTAACAGTAGGATGTAATACATATATTACATTGGCTAACAAAAAACTTATGAATATACTTAAACCTGCATATAAAGCTTTATTAGTACAAAATCCAATAATCATAAAAAACAGCTCTGAAGTCATTAAACGATTGAAATATTGCAATAAAGATATACAGTTCACCAGCTATGACTTCCGGGATCTTTTCAACAACATTGATCTTAAAAAATTACATGCAATACTTTTACTGGTACATACAGAATACAATCTTAAAGAAGTAATCACTTTGCGAAGGTATATGGATTTAATTCAGCTCGTTTTGTTTGAGAACATTTTATGTAGCGGAGGAGTCTTTTATCAACAAATTAAGGGTATTCCTATGGGCGGGGGCTGTTCATCAGTCCTGGCTGACATATTTAACATATTTTGAAAGGAATAATCATGTTTAATATATTTAACATATTTAACATATTTTGAAAGGAATAATCATGTTTTATATGAGATACCATATTACAGATATGTGGACGATGTGATTTTAGGCCATTACTCAAATACTCCTGAATTTGAATTTGACTTTTATCCTCCGGAATTGGATCTTATTAAGAACCCTAATAGTGTCAAAAACGAAGTTAATTTCCTTGACATAACCATTAGATACCAGCATAAAAATGGAATTCATACAGTTATGTACAATAAACGTAATAATTATGGTATGAAGATTAACCAAATAATTGGATGGAAGTCGAATTTGACTAGGAATATTTTCCGTAACATCATAACAGGACATCTGAGAAGAAATCGTAATAATAATACTTTCAAAAAGGATTGTCTCACTAGTAACAAACTCATTTTACAGGAAGCACTTAAAAATCATTACCCATGGAATTTCCTTAAAGATATTTACAATTCTTTCTTTAAAGAAGAGGACTATTCATTATGTAATGACTTGAGAATATGACATCATATTTGAATTATCGAGGTACGCATGCGTATGGATACATACTTCATGTGGCGAAACGGGCGTTACGTTTTAGTCGGTAGTATCGTTGGCAGTAAGTTTTCGTCGTTCCATTTCTGTCTACATTCTGTCTACATGAAGCCTCCTTTTCTACATTCTGGAACTTTCATTTTTGCACATGCTACGGGGATCTGTCATTGAATTGCATTGGTATCCGTGGGCGTTGTCTAGACGTAAAAGTACTTAAAACGGGAATGAGAGGTCGCTATCCCTCTCAGCCATTTTTATGCAATTCATATGGTTTTCCCCCCCTTCCTTTTTTCAAATCGTTTATATTAGTTATATCCTGCTTCAGTATATAGAGCTGCATTGCGCCTTTTTCTGAGTGGTATTATAATACATTTGTTCGTATCCTTCATTTTTGTATGATTCTATATATATATATAATAGAAGATTTTTATGCTTGTAATATATATATACCCGAGAAATACCAAAGAAAATTGCTTGTAAACTGAAGGTAAAGGTAAATAAATTGCAAAACAGAAGCCTAGTGTAGCACGATGAGCTATGCAAGAAATTTGGAAATTGAATAAATGGAATCTAGTGAAAATAAAAGGAATAAAATGAATATGAAAAGCATTTCTGAAACCATGTACGTTATCAAGGGCCATACATGTTTCATTAATGCTGATTCTACGTTTCTGTTAACACTACTGTAAAATGTATTACAGAAATAATGTAAATGGCCCATATATATATATATATATATATATATATATATATATATATATATATATATATGCATCCATAAAAAAATGAGCTATAATTACGAAACTCTGCATGCAAATAATCTAATTGTCAGTGCCAATGGTGTTATAGGGCTCGTACAATGTGTATCACAACAATGCTTTGAGCAGCATTTGAAACGAACAGTATTCTCACTCATGGACAATTATAACTGGATTAACTGGATTTTTTGCTTTGATAGTGAAAATTCTGTACAAAGATGCCTTTGAGACTTACTCTACAGTGCTATGAATAACTGTCAAATTTAGAGAGAGGTCGCGTCATAGGCCTGAGGGAAGTTTCTAATTATGCTCTCTCTAATAAATTGTTGATCTCCTCTAATTGTACTATAATCCAATCTGGTGGCTCACTTGTATGTCAACAATATTCTGCTGCCAATTGTTCTGCATATGCTATCAAGCTGCCCAGGTTACATTGATCCAGCAAACGTATCAGTCGTCATCTTGGTCTTAGTGATATGATATTTGCTCGGTGTTGAAAGCAGTGGATCAGAAAAGCACATGTAACCAACACAGAAGTTCAGAATGCTCCAGACAAACAACTACGGATCGTACAGCCAGAAGAGAAGCCACGTCCACGCAAATGACATTGCTATCAGCCATTCAAAAGGCATTTGCCATCCTACATGGGATTAGATTTCGGTGTCCATAAAGATGCCTACCACCGACTTCTCAACATAGATAGAACCCTCTGGATTGGTGTTGAGCTTGGTCAACCATTACAGGGTCTGATTGGAGGTATGATATATTTAGCGAATGCCATTTCTCTCTCAGTGCTGATAACCGCTGCATATGTGTGTGTAGGAGGGATGGCCAGTTTTCTGATCCTGCATTTGTTTTCAAGCAGCACACAGCCATCAGACGTGGTGTGACAGTTTGGGGAGCCATCTCATGAGATAGCCGATCTCCTCTAATTGTGCTATAAGCCAATCTGGTAGCTCATTTGTATGGTATGTCAACAATATTCTGCTGCCAATTGTTCTGCATATGCTATCAAGCTGCCCAGGTTCCATTTACCAATAGGATAACTTTTGACCACATACTGCATAATTTTCTCAATAATGTCTTTGAGGATTTAATATCCTCTCATGGTCATCCGGGTTCCCAGACCTATCACTAAGAGAACACTTCTGGGACTTACTGGGATGGCAATTGCAGTCTTCTCATAATACCACTGAATTAGCTGACCAGTTACAACATTTGTGGGAGAATCTTCTGCAGAGGGATGCATAAGCAACTTAATTGACTATGCCGCAACGGATACTGACTTTTATATCTCCCAGTGGAGGATTTACTGCTTACTAAAATGTTATCTTCTCGTTGCCATTTCTTAATAAAATATGTTTTTGCTCTCAAGTTCTAAACATCTACTCAAATGATACATTTTTGAAACACTGTATTGTTTAAGTATGAATGAATGAAATGAAGGTGGGTGGCTCCGGAAGAGCCCAGCACATCGACCAGAGGTCTATTGTACTACTTTGTTTAAGTAACAGTAAAGTAATGAGCATTCACTCTTGCATAGTTAGTCCTAATTTATAACTGTAGATATTGTGATTGTGTGTGATATCACCACATCCATTCATCCATCATTCAAATCAATGTTTCCATGTGGTTGAATGTTTTTGGAGAAAGGAGGCTTAGATGAAAATTTTGAAACTGGTAATTGTGAAAACAGAAACCAATAGAATAAAAATATTCTCTCCTGCTTACTGCAGCACCATGAAACCATTATTTTGTGGGTGATATTTTCACAAACAAATTGAAAGCAATCATACACTAAGACATCTTCTGACACAACCTACCGAACAACCTCACACAGCCTAAACCTGAACAGACCATGTGGTTATCTTTCATTATTAACAATGCCCTCATAACCATGTGATATGATTGGCAGTGATAGTTTAGCATTCACACATCTCGAACAGTTCATATAGTTTTTTAAATTTTTATTAGGCTTGTGCAAGTTTACTGTTTTGGTCAAATTTTTTACTGTAAAATTACGCACTTGGCTTGACTAATACACTGATTGGATTATATTAAAAAATATACAGTAGTTAATAAAGATACAGCAAATAGTTATTTAGCCAAATACTGAATTTATTATCTGAAAGAGAGCTATAATAAGCAAATCATATGCAATACTTCTGTATTTTCCATTATAATATATGCATTAATAATTTTAAAATGCCCAGCTTTAACAAATTTTAATTTGTCTTAGGCATGTTTATACTGAACAAAAATATTCGGTCTAAAAAATAGTCAAATGCCTTATTAGAAGGTACTCGGAATATTATTAGTGAAGTTTTTTTTTAAATTTTAAAAGCCTTGTAATATCCTTGGTAAAGACGCACACATTTGTACAATTTATACTACATGAATACAATAACATCAAGATGTAGAAAACAAACATATTTTATCTACATAATTAAAATGCAAATATAAACAAAAAAAAATTCTATATATGTTTTACTCCAACTATGTAAGAAAATTTTTCTATATTTTCCTATTCTATCGAATGAAATTTAAAGTTATTTTCAAACTGAGATACTTAGTTTTACAAGTACAATTATTCTTTTAAGATCTAAATATATATCTTGAGAAAAATCTTTGATGTTTAAATGAACAATACTCAAACCTATTTCTAATATGTATAATTAACTGAGTAATAATCTCTAACATGTGCAATTGCTTCATTTTTAAAGATATTTATGATTTTGTTAATTTTTTAGAAATATCATAAAAGTAACATGATAAAGATGATGGTGGAGGCATGGAACATCGAATTATCATATGGAGCTTGGGGTATGGCAAAGTGTGCTGTCGATGGATCCTGTGAGCTGTCAATAGTGATCAGAGAGCCTACTATATAGTAGTCTAATTATAACACTTGCTATGTTTCAACATGGAAAGCAACACATTCTTGGAGTTCATTGTAGCTGGTGATGAAGTCTGGTGCATAGCATGGTTACAAACCATGCAATGTCAGCATTTGACCTCTTCACATCCAAAGAAATTCAATAGGATGCATATAAAGAGATGGTGACAGTTTGACCACCATGATGTTGCAAATGACATGTGTTGGACACCCACTTCTTGTGCAGAACAGATTGCAAGCCCTCTTTTAAGGGAGGCAGAAGCAAACGTATAGTCCAGATCTCTCTCCTTGCAATTTTCACTTTTTCAGTTTGTTGAAAAGGACATTGCTTCTAGCTGTATGATGACATGAAGCATGCTGTATTGAAATTTTTGAATACAGCAGATTTTTACCACAATGGC
This sequence comes from Amaurobius ferox, assembly GCA_951213105.1. Taxonomy (NCBI): domain Eukaryota; kingdom Metazoa; phylum Arthropoda; class Arachnida; order Araneae; family Amaurobiidae; genus Amaurobius; species Amaurobius ferox. The sequence continues at coordinate 29,262,483 of OX578153.1, forward strand.
ATCTCAAACCTTACTTGTCAATGAGACAATTATCTTAAAATCTATGGAAATTACTTTTAAATACCTTTAACCTATATGAACTTACAGATTCTAAACTGAAACTTTTTTATCATTCCTTAAAAATAAAAAATATATGGTTTGCTACTCTTATTAAAGTATATTTTTGAATAAAAGTTATTTCTCTTTTTCAAACATATTTTAGATGTTTTTCAATTTTAGTATAAGTTTTGTGATATCTTAAATAATAAAAGGCAATGTCTGTGTGTGTGTCTGTGTGTCTGTGTGTCTGTCTGTCTTATACACTATACGTTTCGTGACCGCGCGTCGGAGAGCTATGAAATTTGGCAATCGGAGACCCTGGGGGGTGGGAAGGGGACACGTGAAAACCGATTTTTAAAATTTTAATTATTTTTTTTTGTTATTTAATGTTTTATGCGATTTCGACCGTTTTTTGACCTTTTTGCTCTTTTTTCTCCACGATCCAGACATTGTAGAAAAAAACAAATCACACCATCGGAAAGAGCAGAGAATTTCGAGTAAAAATATATCAATTTCAAATCTCAGGGACAAATTCTAATATTTTTTTATGATTTTAAAACAAAAGTCACTTTTGGCTCAAAAAAACGATTTTTGGTTTTTAAATTCTCGCATAGTAAAAAGTACTCATAATTTCGACTCATAATTTACATTTTTAGAAAGGTCAAACATCTGGCATTCTTACAAGTCCAATCTGGTCAGGAAATATTCCGTATTGCCCACAGGATTGGGATTTTAAAAGTTTCCGAATTTCAATTTCTCAGCGTTCCGCTCGGCGTGCCGCTTCTTAACCGGCGTTTCTCCCCCGCAGAAGGAGGGAAGGTGGTGGGTGGGGACGTCACGGTTCTGAATAGAGCTCCTTTGCTCCATATAAATTATTATATTTATATTTTAAATGATGGAACGATATGGATTTTTTAAATGTATAGTTTAACTTTTGGATTTTTTTAAATGGATATTTTAATTTTATGAATATTTTAAATGATGGAACAATGAAACAATGGAATGAGGATGACGGAATTAAGCATATGGTCATTTTAAATTGCAAATTAGCGCGCGGGAAGTTAGCGGTAGGCCCGGGTTCGATTCCCGCCACTGCCAAAACTGCCGCCGTGCTTACGTGGAATACGATCACGTTAAATATGTGGGTCCGTAAGTTCTTCCGAGAGGTTGGTGGTAGGGGAAGGAGGATACGGCCCCTGTGGATGCCTCCCCCACTGGGTTCCCGTCTAAATTGGGTGAATATATAGAAAGTTATGGAGATTGTCGTGGAGGGCGCGGCAGCCCAGTGGTTAGCGCGCGGGAATTTCACTCAGTAGGCCCGGGTTCGATTCCCGCCACTGCCAAAACTTACGCTACGTTCACGCAGAGTACGATCACGTTAAACATGTGGGTTCGTGAGTCCTTCCGAGAGGTTGGTGGTAGGGGAAGGAGGGTACGGTCTAAATTGGGTGAATAAAAAGAAAGTTATGGAGATTGTCGCGGAGGGCGAAGTAGCCCAGTGGTTAGCGCGCGGGTTCGATTTCCAAAATTGCCGCCGTGTTCACGCGGAGTAAACATGTGGGTCTGTAAGTCCTTCCGAGAGGTTGGTGGTTGGGGAAGGAGGGTACGGTCCCCGTGGCTGCCTCTCCCACTGGGTTCCGGTCTAAATTCGGTGAATAAAAAGAAAGTTATGGAAAATGTCGCGGAGGGCGAAGTACCCCAGTGGTTAGCGCGCGGGAATTTCACTCGGTAGGCCCGGGTTCGATTCCCGCCACTGCCAAAACTGCAGCCATGTTCACGCGGAGTACGATCACGTTAAACATATGGGTCCGTATGTTTTTCCGAGAGGTTTGTGGTAGGGGAAGGAGGGTACGTTCCCTGTGGATGCCTCCCCCACTGGGTTCCGGTCTAAATTGGGTGGCACATCCTGGCCGTCCAACCAGTTACCTTACACCTTTATGGTAGGTCGCGCCAACGAGTTTGCCACGGTTGGAATTTGCCACGATCAGCATTTTCAAGGGTTGCGAACAGGCTGGTCGCCAAAGGCGGCTAGTTTTTAAATAAAGTATCTGTTTCAGAGGCTTGTGTGGAGTTCAAGACCTTATTATTATTTTTACCTTAAATCTCTGACATTAATTGCTATAATTTTCATATACATTACATGTATACATGAGTGAAAAATTAAAGTCATTAATGCCTGAAGAATTACTTTAATAAAAATGTTAATTTTGCTTATTCCAAAATACATTATTTGTTTTTGCTGAAGCTGTTTCATGATGAGAATGAAATACATAGATTATTTCTTAAATTAAGGTAGTCTCTTTCAATATACCTATGTCTCATAGACAAACATTGTTCTTTAACTATTGAGGATAATATGTTCTTACAAAATATACTGACCCTTGCTCAGACATTGTTTGGGAATGGAAAGTCATACCTAGGCCTGATGGTAGTAGGATAGATGTGTACTACTCCGTGAAAGGTGATAATAAAAGGCTGAGATCTCCTAATGATGTCAAGAAATATTGTTCAAAAGCTAATATTCATTATGACCAGCAACTTTTTAATTTTAGAGAAAAAAGTAGGGTAAATGATATCAGGGGAAAACCAGAAACGAGCAATGTAGAGATCTTAATACCTAAGAACTATAAAGCGGCAGTTGAATCTTTTTGTTATACACTGGGTTATACATTTTCGATCTGAAACCACATGAATCATAAATTTTAATCTGTGCATTTTAATGAATGTTTACCTTCTGTAATTTTATTATCTTTGCTATTTTTATTAGTATTAATTGTGTATACTCATCTTGGGCTGGGATAATAAAATATGATTAAACTCTTTAAAAATTTTTAAACTTGAATTTAATGTTTATACTTAAATTTTTGTAAACTTAAATCTTGATGTTTATACTTAAATTTTGTAAACTTAAATCTTGATATTTATAGTTAAATTTTTAAAAACTTAAATGACCAATTTACACTAAAGTGCATTGAATCGGAGTTGCTTGCAGAAGAAGACCGGATTGCCCAGCAGTTACACGACAAGCAACAAAATGGAAGTAAGACTTTCCCTTTCAATGTAAATAAATCTAAAAATGTGTGGTCATCTTAAGGCAAACTGTAAACAAAACCATGCAAAAGTAAGTGAAATCCAGTCCAACATTAAAAATTGTAATACTGAATCAACCGACAAATTCAGTTTGATTGTTGATACGGGAGCAACTAGGCATTTTTGTAACAATTTGGGACTGTTCGACAAATTTAAAGAGCTTAAAGGGACAACAATATCCTTAGCTGCCGGTGATCAAGAAAGCCCAATTGAAGGTGTCGGCTCGATCAGTATGCTTGTTAAAATGAATAATATGAAGAATTTAATTCATTTAAAAGATGTTATGTATTCACCTAAACTGAGGCGAAACTTAATTGATGCTTCAATTCTAGATGAGGAAAATTGTAATTTTGCAGGTAGAAATGGTTTTATTACGTTTTTCAAACCAGATGGAAGCAAATGGTTTTATGCCAAAAGGCAAAATGGCTTGTATTTCCTCAGGCCTCAATATGAAATTTTTAATGTTGAAAAGTCAACAAAAAGTAAAATTAATAAGCCTAAAGCTCAACATTTAAGCCTAAAAATTCTAGGGTTAAAAGTGAATGTAAAAATAATGATTCATGTGTTTGTAAAACTTAAAATGATTTTAAAATTCTTACACTTCTTTTAAACATCCTAATATGAAAAGTAATTTTAAGACTTGCAAACATGTAAAAAGTAATGGTAGTAATGTTAAAAGTGTAAATAGGGAGAGAAATGCCAGTAAAGTTTTTTAAAGTAAAATTGTAAATTCTAGAGTTAGTGTTTTTAAACCTAACAAGCCTTGTAAATATGATGTTCTTAAGAATAATGATCATGTAAAATCACCCATTGAAGTCTGGGGAAATACAAGGCTATGGCATAAAAGATTCTGTCATATTAACTTTGACTATTTACACCATACGGGTAAAGTATCAGCTGTTAAAGGATTGCCAAATATCAGTGTGAGAAAAATCAACTGTAAATGTTGTAAACTAGCAAAAACAAAAAGAATTTCTTTCAAACCCATAGGAAGAATTAGATCTGAAAAACCATTGGAACTAATCCATATGGATGTATGTGGACCTATGCTAAAACCATCGCGTGGAGGAGCTAGGTATTTCCTTAGCATAACCGATGATTTTTCACGAAAAGTAACAGTGTATCCTATGAAAAGAAAATCAGAAGTTTTTGATAGGTTTAAACAATGTCAGCATAGAGCGGAGAAATTTTTAAATACCAAAATTCTAAGCATCAGAACCGACAATGGTATGGAATTTTGCAACACTGAATTTGAAACACAAGGCATTAAAGCAGAAAGAACAAACACATACACACCCAAGCAAAACGTGATTTCAGAAAGGTTCAATTTAACTGTTTTGGATTGTGTTCGGGCTATATTAAATGATAGCAACTTAAAAGATGATTTTGGGGCAGAAGCCTTACTATGTTTCGCATATATTAAAAATCGAATATGCCACAAGTTATAGAATCTGACACTGAACGAGTTATACAGTGGCAGAAAACCATCAGTTGCCCACCTCAGAGCATTTGGATGTCAAGCTTTTGTAGGCAAGCCTAAACAACTTAGGGGGAAATTTGACATGAGGGCATTATGGTAGGATATACTTTGAAAACTCGGGGATATAGGATATGGCTCTTGAATGAGGGAAAAATAGTCGAGACTAACATTGTTAAATTTAATGAAGAGTGCAATGCAGAGGAAAGTGGTCTGGGACCCTATGTAAATGAGAAACCTAAACTAGTAGAAAAATTTACTTTTTCATCTCACAAGCCTACCTATTCAGACTCGTCTGACGAGGAGTATATGGAGAGGGAAAGACGATTCATCAGAGGAAGATCAAGACATTGCAGAAAGCAGTGAAGAAATGGGGTCCTCTAGTGATAATCGTCCAATTCCCAATCCAGATACAACTTGGGTCAGAAAAGTCATTCCAAGGATGACAGGAATGAGAAAGGATGTTTACTATTATTATAAAGGAAAGGGACCTAGGTTAAGGACACTAAAAGAAATAAAAAGGTTTTGTGAGAAAAAGAAAATAAAATTTAATGAAATATTTTTCAATTTTAAGGGGGATCAAGGGAGATCAAGAGATTGGCCAGAAGCAAACATTGTAGAGATCCAAATCCCTAGGAACTACAAGTAAGCAGCTAATTCACCTCAATTCAAAGAATGGAATATAGCTATGGCAGACGAATTAGGTGTCATGAAGGAAAGAGGTGTCTGGGACGCGAACAGCCAGAGTGTATGCCGATTCAGCATTTTCAGAAGTAATCTCTCATGCCACACGCCAAACATTGCTTTATCGCCAGTTCTGGTTTATTCTCGCTACACGTGCAATTGGAGGGGAAAGACGAATTGTTTAATAAAGAATATTGTTCATAATTTGATTGCATATCAGATTGCGTATGAGAATGTCGTTAGATACATTTGTATCAGATTACTTAGAAGATTATTATTTGTAACAGATTATCTAGAAGATTGTTTAGAAGATTATTTGTATCAGATTATTAGGGAAGATGTTAGGAAACTTATCAAAATATACAGTAGTATTTCAAAAACTGGTTTGATTATTTATAAATCAAATAACAATCCGACTAATGTGGTTTTCAAGTAATACTATTAAAATACATGTATTTAAAAACTTTGTGTACTGCATACGGATTGTTTGAAATTAGTTAAAGAAATGTTCGACACACATACATATAATTTATTATTTGAATAAAACGATTCTAATTTCATAGAAAATATATGTGTAGAATCCGTATAATATTCAATTCTTATATAGTACAAGAATCCGTAACAAAATTTGAAGATTATTTGAAAGGAGGAAATAATAAAATATTTGTCATTTTAAAAATGCAAAATTTGTAACATTTTAAGGAAATTTGCTTGACATTTTTCAGTTTGTGGGAGCAATGTTGCTTTTTCGACACACGTAGGATTATGCAGCGTTTTTCAAGATGTGTTTGTTCTGCGGAACCCTTGGGGTTCTACGACATGATAGTTTCAAGTAAATTTTCTTAAAAATTTAAAAACGGGTAAAGTTTTAATGCTTTTATACTTTTAAATTATTTTAATTTTAAATATTTTATTATTAAATTGAAGAATTTTAAATGTTATTGGAAAATAAATAAAAATATTTCCTAATTTAAATATGGTAAACAAATATCAAAATTAATTGCACTTTGCATTTAAAAATTCCCTGGCCAATTACATTTCCAGCAACTTACGTACGGGTAATCGTTCATTCAAATTAGTAATATATTTTACAATTATTTTTACATCTAAGTTTGGCAAAACTGAAATTTTTAATACAAAAAATTAAAAAAATATGAAAAAGCCTTTATGCAATGGAAAGTGATGTGTACACTTCAATTTCGAAGTAACTATTAAGTATTTCTATACTTTTTAGCACACTTATTTCATGCAGTCATATGAATTATTGGACAAACCAGAAGTTACATATTCAGACCAGGAAATCCTTAGTGAACCCTACCAATCCCTCCGGAATTCAATATTTAATCTATATCAGTCTTCATCTAAGCTGTACCTAAAGCAAAGTCTGAAAAACAGATGTTGAAATGAAAATATAAATTTTTGAATAGGAAGTGACATCTCTCTCCCGAACAAGAAGTGGAAATCCTTCATGAACCCTACCTCCTCTGTAATTTTATGCTGCATCCATATTAGCCACTATATCTTTTTAAACATCTAAATCCTATGAAATAGATGTTTAAAAAAAATTCGTTAAAAACAATGGCAAATTGTAAAATTTTCCCACCAAAATCTGCATTTCAAAATTATTTATTTTTTTTAATGAAACCCTTTTTAACCCTTTGAGTCCCGAAGCAGCTGTACAAGAAAAGTACCACAGACAGCCAAACTGCTGAGCGATATTCTGACCTCCATTTTCAAGGTGGGAAGTTGGACTTCAAAATGCCGATAAAGGGGAAGAGGCTATCTGTCATTCAGTACTTTGGTGATAGGTCTTTAATTTTGGCTGCTTACCTGGCGAAATACAGGGACTGGAGTTAAGTATCAGGTGTTGTAATATTTATCAGTTTGATAGATTTTCTTCACGACTACGCTTCTATTTTTGATACTTTACTTTTATTTGTTTAGGGCGCGGTAGCCCATTGGTTAGCGCGCTGGAGTTGCACTCGGTAGGCCCGGGTTCGATTCCAGCCACTGCCAAAACTGCCGCCGTGTTCATGCGGAGTACGATCACGTTAAACATGTGGGTCCGAAAGTCCTTCCGAGAGGTTGGTGGTAGGGGAAGGAGGGTACGGTCCCTGTGGATGCCTCCCCCACTGGGTTCCGGTCTAAATTGGGTGGCACTTCCCGACCGTCCAAACAGTTACCTTACACCTTTCTGGTAGGTCGGACGGTCTGGGTTTCATCAACAACAACTTTTATTTGTTTGTTTTTCATATTCTGTTAGAAATTAGGCTGTTTCACAAAACTTTAACTCAGGATTAGATAGATGCAATCTTATTCAATGATACTGATGAAACGGATTGCATTGAATCGGAGGATGATGGCTGGGATGAGAGTAAGGCAGATGAAAACAATCTTGAATTTTCCATTAATGAGGAAGTAAATGAAATTGAGCCTGTTATGATGGATGAAAGTGAGGAACTTAATTGGACAATGGATATAGATAATACAAAAATGAAATTCCCTGCATTTACTTGCAGTTCTGTACCTGTCCATGATTTATCACCTGGTGCTACTCTATTGCAATATTTAAAATTATTTTACACAGACAAAGCTGTAGAAACGATCCAGAATACCAACGAAATACCAACAAACATGCAGATTTTTGTGCAAAAGAGCGAGGAGGTGAATATTCTTCTTGGGTGCCTATTAGTCATATAAATGAGTTATGGACATTTTCCACCATTTTGATGATCATGAGTATTAATAAATTACCAAGAATTAAAGATTATTGGTCTTCAAGCCCAATTTTAGGAAATGACATGGTGAAAAAAATCCTCGGCAGAAACAGATTTCTCAAAATAAAACATTATTTTCATGTATCTGACAGGGAATCAAAGAAGAAAAGAGGTGAAGAAAATTTCATTATGATTCAAAAGCTTCAATCTTTAATTTCTCATTTGCAGCATACATTTACCAAGCATATTGCTTCTTATAAGCAGATCTCCATCGATGAAGCTTTGGTAAAATTTAAAGGAAAACTTGGAATTGTGCAGTACATGCCATTGAAACCTGATAAAAGAGGCATCAAGATCTGGATGATGTGTATACCCCATTTAGGTTATACACTAAATTTTAATGTTTATTGTGGAAAAAATGACAGCATTCACAGATCAGGAAAAGGCCTTGGATACGATGTCATTTTTCATTTGGTAAACAGCTTGAAAAATAAAGGTCATGATATTTATTTTGATAGATTTTTTACCAGCATAAATCTGGTGTGGTCATACATTTATATAAATCCGGAATGATGGTTTGTGGAACTGTAATGGCCAATAGAAAAAAAATTGCAAATGGCATCAAAAACATGAAATTATTGTCATGTAATGAAAGTAAATCACTGCAATGTAATGAATATCCAAACATGCTTTGCACAACCTGGCTGGATAAAAAACAAATATTTATGGTATCCACCATTACAAAAAATGAGTCTTGCCATGTAGCACAGTGAAAAGGCACTGAAAAGCTTTCCGTTCCTTGTCCTTTGTCCTTCATGATGTATAATAAATATATGGGCAGCGTTGACCTAGCAGATCAACGTTGAAAATACTACACACAATCAAGAAAATCATCGAAATGGTGGATGTACATGATGTACATATTTTCATTTTTATTTGACACTGCTGTCAATAATGCTCATATTATATACTCGACTTCAAATTATCCGGCACCCAAGAAGTACATGTATCTTTTGGAATTCAAATTATCATTAATTGAAGAGCTTTCTACAGAATTAGGAAAACATAGTCGTAAGCGACCTTATAATAGTACTACATCTCTCTCTCCTCATGCATCTAAGAGGCGAAAAATAAGTGGCCGCAAACACACTTGTGTTGTCTGCAGACAATTCATGGGAGTGCAGTATATGTAAGATTTGCTTATGCAAGAACTAACTGTTTCTCAAAAAATATTTCACTGCCTCTCTCTTCTTAGCTATCATATCAAAAATGTCCTTTTCAGGGCAAAAACTGTTCTTTTTAGGGCAAGCCAAACTTTTCAGAGCAAAATGATTTTAATATAAAATGTCCATTTTAGGGCCATAAAAATGAGAAAGGTTGCTTGAGCATTGCTATATTTGCAAAAAATGTCCTTTTCAGGACAAAACTGTTCTTTTTAGAACAAAACACACACACACCACACATTACTCAATCTGGAGGAATAGTTATGTCAATTGAAAAATGAAATTTAGCGATGTCATTCTTTCGATCGTAAGTCTTAGTTTTCAATGGTCGTAGCTGGATAAATTTAGTTAAATGATCTTGACACACCATTATGAACCATCCCTGTGTGACTGCAGGTCTATCAGATCAACTTGACATCTTGAGTTTAACTCAGAACTGACCATTGGTTTCACAACAATACCTTTCTTAGGTGCACTATGTTTCATTTGACATTGTGTACATAAATTTAAAAGCAACATTACAACTTCATACGTAATATTTTTGTATTTAACTTGCAAATCTTACGCATACATGTTCTTCCTCCGTGGCCTATTCTGGTGTGAGTTTCAAATAGTATACTGAACAATTCATCATTGGTAACATAATACTGTATATTCGTTTCTCCTGGTTTTAATAGTACGATTAACTTCTCTTCATCATTAATTTTTAAAACATCAAACGTCTTAATCGTCTGTAATCCAAAGGTGTGCTGCACTTAGTTTTAGCAGAAATCACTTCAGAAAGTATTTTAGAGTACTTTTCTTGAGAAAAATAAAAACAATTGTCTTCTCGTTTACTCGCAATTAATGCATTTAACTTTTCAAGAAAAAGATCACGATTCACTGCAGTGTCCATTCAATATAAATTAGGGTATCGGATAAAAAAATTAAAATTTCGCACCATCAAACCTTGCATAAGACTGACAAACAGTAATGTTCCAGAGTATAACAAATACATGCCACATAACTTTAATCGCAGCAAAACAAAGGATTTGCCTCTCTGTTGACCTCGGCTTCTCTTTTCGACCTCCACCAGAGTATATCTGTGCTTGTCGACATACACCGGTGATGGTTCGAATACACAAGAATATAATCAAATATTCGGTCTTTCACCGACGTATTTGGTATGTGTCGACATGCACCGGTGAAAGTCGACATTCTAAAAATTTCGGTCTTTCACAGTAACATATATATATATTCTGCTACACAATTTCAGAAATTGGTTTATTTTAATCCAAGCTACTAAGTAATATATATTGTCAAACATACGAAATTAAATTACCTTATCATTTGCCTAAGATATGCCTAAAGATATGCCTAAAGATATGCCATTTGCCTAAAGATATGCCATTTGGGTCATAGCTCTGTGAAAAGTCATAGCTCTGCATAAATTGCGAAAAGCCTATTTTGTAATTTAGATGGTTTAAATTCAGTATACAATTAAGATTTCCTAAAAGCAAACATTTTTGCTTTAATTCTAGTATTCCTGTACTAGATTGTACAGAAAAACACTTTTTCTTCCCTGGAAAACAACAGCTGATTTCATTACATGTAAAGAATGTGCAAACTGTTTCCTTCACTTTCAAATCAAGAGTCCTATATTTTTTACTTTACAGCATAGCTTATATCGGGTCTAGTTCTGCTGGCAAGAAATGACAAACAACCTAATAAGTTTCTGTAAGGTACATTCTTCATTTGTTCAATATCAGGATGATTTGCCAGGCAATCAGCTTTGCTTAAAACTACACCTTTTGCTATGTGTAAACTTGAAACAGGATATTTAAATTTAGAGAATTTATCACACATTTTAGTAATGTATTGATTTTGAGGGATGAAATGTTTATCATGGTTTTCTTCAAATTCAATACCTAGTAACATTTTGGTTTTACCTAACACTTTAATATCGAATTTAGATTTTAGAAGAGAAATACAGAATTTAGATCAATTTGATTTTTGGCAAATAATATTATGTCATCCACATAAACAATTAATAAAGCCTTATTATTAAAATTATATGCACAATTGCACTACCTAAACTTTACGAAATTAAGTTTTCTGAGAACCTGGTCTAACTCAAGGTATCATTCTCTACCGCTTTGGTGGAGGCCATAAATTGCTTTATTTAACTGGCATACATATCCACTTTTGTTTTTGTCAAAAAATCCTGCGAGCTGTCTCATGAATATTTTTTCACTGAGATTGTCATATAAATATGCACATTTGATATCAAGTTGAATATTGAACCATCCTAATAAACATACAAAAATAGTAAAAAACATTCTGACAATTGTAAAGTTAATTGCCAGGCTAAACACTTCTTCATAAGTTTGCCCCTTTTCCTGATTAAACCCCTGTGTTACTAGTCTAGCTTTATACCTGCTAACTTCACCCCTTTCATCTCTTTTGACTGTATATACCCAATGGCAACCGATTTCTTTATCGGAAACAGGTGCAGGCACTAAGTCCCAGACGCGATCGGCCAGAGTGTATACGAAGCCAGCGCAGATATTGGCTGGCTTTCGAAGCGATTGCCAAATGTATCATGTGACGCGCGGAGAGACTTTCCTTCTCAAGGTTATTTCGGAGCAAGACATTTCTCCTCTTCTATAATGCGGAGGAGGGTGGACTTCGCATTTACGTTCAAGTCATAACTGAATAATTTGATAAAGTTATAGCTCTAAGGCACTGGATTGATTTTTACTTTCATATATATAGGCGAAAATTTGAATTCCACTTTTTGTCGGGAGAGCACGTTTCAAACAACCTTGACCACGAATCAGACATTTTTAAAGTCATGCATGTATGTGTTTGATGTGTGTGCGTGCGAGTGTGTGTGTGTGTGCATACATGTGTGTGAGTGTGCATGTGTGAGCGCGTGAGTGTGCATGTGTGAGTGCGTGAGTGTGCATGTGTGAGTGCGTGAGTGTGCATGGGTGAGTGTGCATGGGTGAGCGCGTGTGTGTGTCAGTAAATCTGTGGAGATGATATCTCACGAACGAATGAAGCGATTCGAACAAAATTTGGTACAAAATTACAATTAGGGAAAACCGGAAACCTGTTGCTTAATGTTAGAACATGTATTAGCAAAATAAGATTTCTTTTAGCAAAATGCTAAATAAAACTAACATAGTTTAAACCTTTATTTGGAACTTGCATCTCGTTCAAGGAAAAAATAACAATTTATAATTTGCAATTATGAAGACTTCCTGACTTGTTAATATATATATATATAAATATATATATATATATATATATATATATATATATATATATATATATATATATATTTATATATATATATATTTATATATATATAAGTCAATATATATATATATATATATATATCAAGTAATATATATAAATATATATATATTTATATATATATATATGACTTATATACATTGACTTATATATTATATATATATATATATATATATATATATATATATATATATATATATATATATATATATACAGGGATGTATCTAGAGAAATGTGAGTGGTGGTTAATTTTCCAGAACAATTATAATTGAGAATATAAAATTTCGAAATGCGCTTCACGTTAATTCGCACACACAAACAGTATTAGTATTGCATACTTTTATATTAAAGAAAACCATTTGATAAAATTGAATATAACTTTTTTTAAATGTAATTATAATATGTAAATTTTTTGGATCAGTGGTGGTCGGCAATTGAGTGGTGGTCAGAAATTCTGAGTGGTGGAAACCCCGACCACCACCGACCACTGTAGATACATCCCTGCATATGGTACTCTGATTATAAATGCACACATCTCTTAGCATATACATTGTAAGTTTACTATATCTAAATAATAATTTCAGAAAATTGCAACTGGCAGTGTTCTTCTGGTACCTAGAAACAAACTATAGGTGCCATTTGCTGTCATACTTCACATTTCCATTGTCTAACACTGATGAAAACTTAGTAAAGTACTCTCTCCAAAATATTTTTGAAAGTGGATGGTCAGGTATAATTACTGTGTGGAAGGAAATGTGCCCATAATTACTCTATTTTTCTATATTTTGTTTTGAGGAAACTGTGTGACTCATCACAATTATTACTCGTCACAATATTTTTTACTATTCAAAATTAACATTTTTTTATAATTCATTAAATATTTTTATTTTATTTTAAATTTATTATTCAAAATTATCTTATTCAAAATTGCTTTTATTTTTTATATTCATTAATAGACCAATTGTCTCTTTTCTTTAATTAAATTATAAACGCTGCTATTTATCCATGTTTTCATTCGTACGGTGTATGACTCTTTTAAATATAGCTGTATAGTAGCATCCCTTCTCAACAATTGGCAAAATCTGGTTTCAGGTGAGATACGGGAATAATTTTCTGGACTCACTTTTAACCTCCCTGGTTGAGCAGGAGTTAGTTTTTATGGCATGGCAACATGAGTTAGGCGGGAAATTTTGATGCTGACTGGTTCTCTCCCGAATATTCTGGAGGATTGAAGGTTGGTGTATTTAAAAGGGGGGGGGGGGTGCTTCGGTGCCCCTTACCTTTATTCAATTGATATATTTTCTCTGAAGAGAATAAAAGAGATTGTTTAGTAAAATGTATCATCGTCTATATTTAAAATTGATTTTTAAAAAAAAATGTTTTATACAAGGATGTTGTGGCTGGAATGGTAAGAATATCTTGTAATTGGCAAATAGTCATGTGCCATTTTCTCTCTTTATCAATTGCCTTCATGGGCTATGAAGGAACTTTTTTGGATTACATGAGTTAACACTCTTCATAACACAGTCAATGAAATATATATCTGGAGTGTAAAACATTTTACGAAACTTTTGTGAAGACATAGTTTTTTTTATACTACATATAGATATGATTATAATGGATTCTTCAAACAAGTTTGCCATTGATGATGAGACCAACTTTCTTTATGGTTTTTGTATATTTCCATTGTTTCTTATTATTTTAAGAGATACATTGATACTAATTATACAGTATGACCAAGTAATTTGTGAAAGATTGAACCTGTTATTTTTTTGCAAGCAAAAAAATAATATATATGCACCAATAAATGTTCATTATAAGTAAATGTAAAATACCAATAAATGTAAGCAATACCAGTATACCAATGTAAACCAATAAATGTTCATTATGCAGTACGAGAAATATGTTTTCAAGACGTAAAATTTATAATTCATACTTCAAAATATGATAAAAATATATAAAATTTAATCAACTTCGGCCAACATATATATAAAATAACTAATTAATATGCATCTAAAACAACTATATTATCAAAAAATAAAAATTTTATGCATTTACTGCAAAAGGAAACTAACCTTACAAATAAATCTTGGTAAATATACTGGAATTAAGGGTTCAGGCAATTCTCTCAACCACTGCTTTAAAAGAGATGCAACATCATTGGGTTCAGACTCTTCAATGCTTTCTCCCTTTTCTAGCTTTGCCTAGCATTAAAAAAAGAAATATATAAATGACAGAACAGTACAAAGATATCTGGACCACTCAACTGCTTCATACAATAATATAACATATTGTTTAGCTACTTATATCACAATCAGTATAGGAATACAAACGTATCTTTTAATAAGTTTTTGTTCACACTTTTCTTTAATTCCTAAAAATGTTTAAAAGTTGGCAACAGGTCTGTTACAGTAATAAATAGGATGCATTTGACTCATGTGTTAATATAAATTATTTTAATATCCTATGGCAAATGTGCTATGAGGAAATGTATGCTGAGAAGGATATATAAAATATAACTTTATTTAGAAAACATAACTTACAACAGTGTAGAGTTCGTAGCTATCAAAACAAGAATGTTCAGAATGATTCTGAGCATGCTTATATATATCATTGCGATGCCCACACAGAAGCATCAAGAATTTGTCATATGCAAATAATAGAGTTACTGCAACTACTCCAGATAAGTTCAATAAAGTTTAATGTTCTGCGATTTAACTGAAGGAGTGACTCTAGCATGCCCTCTCATTGAACAGAAACAGAGATTCGAAAATGTACCTGTCTTCAATATCTTATCACAGTGAGTAGTAGTAATTACAGGTGATGCTGATCAGAAAGCAATAAAGATGTTTCTTTTGATTCCTCTGTGGGTTTCAATAAAAAGCAGGTTTCAAATGATCAATACTGATATTGCTCTTTAATCCATGGATATATCTATATAATATTTTTCTGTGCATGAATATACTTAAAAGAATCCATCATATGGGGTTCTGCAGCCAGCAACATTTTTTTTACATTATGATTATGTATCACATCTTTACAATACAAATTTGAGATCTTATTGCAGTTTTCAAATTTTGAATTGCAAATTGCATGATGCAATACTGGTTATTTTACACCCTGCTATAGCATAGTTCAACCCATAATTTTCTAGCACTGATTATACTATTATCATTGTTTCAATAAAAATCTTTGCACATTAGTAGATCGTCACTCGGGAAAATAGTTGTGTGTTGGGGAAAGGCAATGGTTATTTCTTTCACAAATTAATGTGCATGTGTGATGTATTTCCACATGGGCCCACTTTATTTCAATTTTATACTGTTAATTTAATATTTTTGTAACTTTTTTTACATGGTTAACATGTATTTAATAATGTATTACAATTCTGGGCTGCGTACTTTTGATTTTCCGATTGTGATTGTCTGAAAATCACCGATTTGCTGATGTTCTTGTAAGCACAAAAGGTAAGTGAATTATTTCAATCCTAAAAGTATTTAATCTATTGTTTTATTTAGTATGCATATGTAATCGTAATAAATACCTTTAGAAATAAGTAATCTTGTCGTTTAGAATTTTTATCATGATTATATTTACTCATTTGTATACTTAAAACTTTTTATTTTACTAATCCTAGCCAGTTGATTAGTTTGCTTGAGATAGAATTATTTTTAATTTTCTATCTATTCAGGCTGATTTGCTGGATGTGTCGAAGCAGATTGCATTACAAATAAAATACTTTTAAATTATTCAGACTGTGAAATGACTATGTTATATTTTTTATTTCTATTGATTTTAATGCGTCTCCAAATACATTAGTTTATAGCACTTTTTTATTTGAATTATTTGATGAAATAAAGAGTGAAATGACAGTTTTATTTTCTGAAACATTGATGTTGTTTAAAAATTTTGGCCCCTCAATCATTTAAAGCAAACTATTTAATTCATACAATTTAGTATTTTTAGTTATGTTAAATTTGAAGCAAAATTAAAAATATAGTTTTATAAATTTTGAATTTAAAAAGCTGAAATTTTATTTTTATCTAGTCTGCCAATTGCATTTTTGATTATAAAGGGTCGATGCAAAGAAATCTTATTTTCTTTATTTTTCAATCACAGAATAGTAGATTAAAATTGATATATTTTAAAGCCATGTGTTTATTTTGTCACTCAAAATATACAAATTTAAGTTATCCTTATCCTTGCAAAACTAATTTGATTATTTATAAATTAAAATTATTTCTTGAAATATGTTTATGCCCTTAATTTTTTTTTTCTCTACATTTATTAAAATTAAGAAATATACATAAAAATAATTTTTATGTTATTTCATAAGTGAAGGCAAGGAATTGATTAGGTTTTCCTTTTCGTTAAGGAAAAATTCACATATTTCACTAATATGTAAATTGTATTCTAATTTTTTTACCAATAAGTAAATAACTTATTTTTTAACACTTTACAACGTAGTTGAAATGAAAAGTGTTTATGACTTTGTTCATTCTGTATGTCCATTAGCACGATAACTGCCGTAAAAATGACTTTATCAAAATGAAACTTTAGTATGTTATTCAGACGGTCTGTGGGACCTATGGGAATACAAATGAATAATATCACCCAATTAGTTTTGGATTGAACCCGGGTTGAAAAAATGAAATACAATGAATCGCATGGGACCTAATTTTTCAAACATTTTTTAAGTGAATTTCAAATTCATAAATGACTTTGAAAGTTTCAGGAAATATGCAAATTATCCCATAAATTATATAAAAAAAAATTCAGCAAAATATATTCAGTAGTTTTTTAAATAAAAATTAAAATAACTACACCCTTTATATGAAGAGATCACGTGACCCACTTCAAAATAAAATATGGCATCCATCTTGTGTTAAAATAGTGATTTTTAAAATTCCTTTTAATTTATATTTGGCGTTGTATCTGTCCTAAAACCGCTTTATTTTGCTTAATTTCTGTGCATCTGTATTCTGAAACAGTGCAATTACAATATATTTGAGTTTAAATGATCATCAAACTTTAATTATTTCTACAATGAAACCTAATTTTCACTTATGGAGAATGTAAACATATTAGGCTGTAAGATGAGTTGTATAAGAATTGCTGAATTTCTTTAACGCAAAATTATTTTGTTCTGGAGTCTGCAATATAGATGATATGAATGAAACATTCATTGATTTTACATAGAGACAAATGATTTAATGGCAGACTTTTTCGATGAAGTTTGATGCATAGAGTTAAAATACTTTTACCTCCATGGTTTAAAGTTTTTAAGTAGAATAAATTATTGTAGTACTGTGATGAATGAAATATTTACTGCTTTTACACACAGAGGCAGGACCGCCGTCCGTCCAATTAGATGCTCAAGTCCTTGTTGACGAGTCGGACGGTCTGGGTCTTCAACACAGAGGCAGGACCGGTCGTCCAAATAGTTGCTCAAGTCCTCTGGACGAGTCGGACGGCCTGGGGTTTCCACACAGAGGCAGGACAGGCCGTCCAAATGGATGCTCTATGTCTTTGGAAGAGTTGGACGGTCTGGGTCGTTAACATAGAGCCAGGCAATTTATATTTCGATGATGTCATTTGAAGCATTTTTTTTTTCGATGAAGTTTTAAATTTTCAAATATAATTAATTATTGCGGTATTGTGATAATGTTAAAATATTACCACTGAATGTATCGCATTTTATAGATGTTTAAATACAATTAGAGTTAGAATGTATTTTATAATCAATGCTTTCTGCATTATTGATCTTTCTTGTTTAATATATTATATATTTTACAATATGTGAAATAACTAATTTTTTTAACAATATAAAATTAATGTGAATATTTTAAAACAAATTTAGCAGAAAATATAAATATAATTTTAAATTTTCGGCATTTGGAAAACAAATACATTCCATACCCTTTTTTTGAATTTCTTCATAACATAAAATATTTTTCCACGTTATACACATAATTTGGCCTCTCAATCATTTACAGGCAAAGTAGTTTATTCATACAGTATGGCAATATTTTAAATTTTTGCTAAATTTAAGGAAAAACTAAATGTGTTAGTTTTGTAAATTTAACAAACCATGTTATAAAAAATTTATAAGACAGGAATATGTAGCATGGTCAGTTTTGCATAATCTTTGAAAAAATAGTCTATACTGAAATCACATCAGTATTATTACTATTACAATACCGAAGTGGGGAGAGACTATTTTATGTTACAAAGTCTTGTACAAAAATATTTCATAGGTATTAAAGAAAGACAAAAGAGGAGAAAAAACTGAAGTGCAATGAGTTGAGGTCCCCAGAATGTTGTTTTATCGACATGCATCGATCAAATTATCACAGTGCATGCGCCAGATTTCACGTTTACATTAACCCAATGGAAGCTTCCCTTCTCTATATGTATATTCTTTGATTTGATGTTACAATATTTTACCTCATTGGTTGCTTTTCAGAAGTCATTTTCATCAGTTTTTCTTTCTGATTGCTAATAAACTTCTCATAAAGATATATTTTCTTTATTTATCAACATATCCTGATATAATAGCAATGACACTTACAGAGCATTTGACCTTACCCAAGTAGCACGATCTGGATTAAAAACGTTGCAAACTTGTTGCTATCGTTGGTTTTTCGTTTGGTTGCAAATATTGCGATTTAAAAATTATTTTAAAACGAATTATGTGTTACGTTGCAAAATGGATTATATATTTCGTTTTTAAATCATTTTACTTTTGTTGCATTTTTCTAAAATTTTTACACTTATTCATGATAAATATTTTCATATCTCCTCCTCAATCAACTATTTTCCTCCAAAAAATAATCCGATGCTAAATTTCTTAATACGTAAATTTAACTCATTAGCGTAAAGACCCAATGTGCTATTGGAATTTATGATTTTTAATGGGTATTTTTAATATTAAATTTCTTTTTTTTTTGCATATTTTGTTATTTCTATTTTGTTTAAATTTGTTAAAATTGTAAATTTTAAATTTTCGACAGTTGATAAAATTTAAAAATTTATTTAAACCATTGATATTTGTAGGCATTAAAAGGAAATAGTTGTTTATTCTTATTTTAGTTTTTTATGATTGAATAAAAATTGCATGAATTCTGCTAAAAATGGTCTCAGGGAGTGTGTGTATGTGTGTGATGATGGTGGTGTGTGTGCGTGTGGGGAGGATACCGATTTATCCTATCCTGCACAATGCTCATAAGTAAAATTACTATGAAATATACAAATATAGAACTTTGGACTAGTTAACATCGGCGTAGCCGAAATGTCGTGAGTGAGGGAGGAGGTTGACGGTCAGATTTTATCGATAGTGACTAAATATGTTTAACTAATGGAGAGTAAATGACCTTGAATCAGTGCATGAGTGTTGAGATGGAGGAATTGGTACTCTTGCTTATACTTTTGTATAATACACGAAAAGAATATTCAAAATAAATTTAATAACCGAAAATTTATCTGTACATAAACTTTAAGCATACATTCGATATTTCCTTGTGCAATTAGTCAAGTTACTTTTCTCCTGGATTTTAACATATTTATCTGATCTAAATTTAACAATCAATATTCATGTTTAAACATAGGCGTAGCCAGGATTTTGGAAAAACGGAAGGGGGTTGACGATCGAATGTGTTGAATTTAGTTATTCGGTATAGACCATATAAAGAACTAGTATATTTTTAGAGCATTTTGGCATTAACAGGGTAAGGATAAGTTGCGTCACCCACGCATAGGCGTAGCCAGAATTTTGACAACCTAATAGGGAAGGTAGCAATCCTGAATTTCCTTTCCAAATATTGACTTTATGTATAACTAATGGTTCAGACAAGGAAGGGGGGTGCTTCCAATCAGTAGTTCTTTCAGGCATACCTCTGGGGCAGATGCGCCCCCCTCCCCCTCAGAGATGAGTATCGCCCGCCCGGAGACATTTTATATTACCTAGTTTCTATTTATGTGGCATAGCATTTAGATATTTTCTGTCGAGAAAATAGAAAACTTGCCCCCCCCCCCCCCCACACACACACAGACACACCAGCCGAAAAGTCCTGAAAGAAATACTGCTTCTAAGCCCCATTCCACACAACTGCTGCACCCTGCTTTAACGGATGGGGGGCAGGGGGGGGGGCGTTTCTTCGTTTTTTCATTTGCTAACCTAACCACGTCATCAGCAAATTCCATTAAACAAATTATTTCACCTTATAGCAATATATGGATAACTTCAATTTCAATACATTCTCTAGCCCCCCCCCCCCCCCTCCCCACCACGTATAAACTTTTATAGAATTATTTAATTTAATCACGTTATTTAAGGTATATATTTAAAAATTATTATTAATATTATAAATTTATATTAATATTACAATATTATTAATATTTCAAGCAATAATAAAATTGACTGAATAGATTTCTAGAAAATGTGGAAGTTTATTAGACAGAATATTTCCTCGCTAGACTGCACGAAATTTGTGCCAAATCAGCGATAAGTATCCTTTTTTCTTTAATGTATGGTAACTCTCTACAGCAGCGTTTCCTAGCTTGTGACACGTGCTCGCACCAACATTGGCGCAAAAGTGTTTGGCAACTTGGCGTGGAACTGTTGAGACACCTCGTGTTTGTTGTCTTTTTTTTGTCTAGTTAGGAGTCAGGGTAAGTAAATTGTTTTTACATTTTAAAACTGATTGTATTGTTGATTTTATTGTTTTTTATATTCCATGCATTGTAGATAAAGTAAATTAAGTAGTGCTAGTGCTATTAAAATTATAAGACGTTTCAATGTGCATTTGAAGTTGCACATAAAACAAAATCCTCAATTAGTGGATAAAAATCTCCTTGCCCCGTACTAAGTAATAACAGTTTGTTCTATGAAGAATGCATATGGGTAAATTAGAATCGGATACAAAAATAATTATAATTCCAGATAAGAAATTTAAGGCTTATTTATTTGACGACATTTCAAAGTTCAAATAAAACATTGTTCTTCACAACATTCAAGTTGTTACAGTAACAGAACAAAAAATGTATTTTCGCCTGGATTGCAGCAAGATAAATATACGACGCCCATGTACCAGATGTCATATTTCAGACAGAAGAAATTGGACATCATGTGATCTGTGAATTTAATAGAGAATACATTTTAAATTTATTTTTGAGGAAATGATCATTCAGTTATTATCATTGATCAAGTGCGAGTTACAATTTGTTATTTTTAAATTTATTGCAAAAAAGTTGAATTACTTTTGCACTATGATTGCTTGATTGATTGTGAAAATATGAAATTCAATGGGTACTGTTTACTTTAGAATTTAATAATGATATTTTATTTTCAATTTCTCCTGTGGTTTTAATTTCAATTAGGTAGATTCTGAATGTTTCTAAATTATCAAAATTAAATGAATTTTAATAATAAATTAAAATCCAATTTCACCGGTTTCTTTCCGATAACAAATACTTAATGAAAATTTATTTGAGCAAACTGTTATAATTTAAAATTAATATATGATTATACAAAGGAACTTTTTATTTATTTAATTTTTTTTTTAGGGGGGGGGGGGGGCAATGAACCTCAACCCTCTCCTTTAAATAGATCCCTGGTATGCTTAATTTGTTGCATGGATCCTAATGTACAAAAAATGATTAGTTTCCGAAATTTGCTTCAAATTTTAAGTCAACATATATGTTTGCAGATACTTTTCATTTTTATTTTCCTCTGTGTAAATATTTGAACATTGAGCACAAAACTAATAATAATAATTTACATATATACAAAATAATTCGGTCATTATCTGCTATCTTACCTTTTGTTCCCAGAAAAGTAATTTGATATGTAGTTTGCAGAAGTGGGTCAAAAACGATCCAATTTTAATGATCACATTCCCATTGAAAAAATTTTTTTATTAAAATACAATATATTTATTTTAACATTTTAAAATGCTTTTCAGTTGATAAATTTTATCTGAGCACGAAAACAAACTCCATCATATGCCAAGTACAGGTCGCCACCATAATTTCACATTTTACACTAATAATTCATTCATTAATTTTATTTATATTTTACAACATTTACACAATTCTAAAACTTCATTACGATGCACATAAGTTTGTAATGTACGAAAGTATTTAATATTGTATCCATGAGAAAATATAGTATAAATTATAGGTATGCTTTTAAAATGAGTAAAACAAGAGCATTAAGTTTATATAAAATGGGTGGAAGTTGATTACTTCATACAAATTACATGAATAGGAAAGAAATCGGATGGACTACAGGAAAGGGATAGAACATATAGAATAATTATGTGGAACGTAAGATACAAGATCAGGAAGATGTCACATAACAGAGCACAGTATCAAGCAGGGTTGTGGAGTCAGTACTTCAAACCTTCGACTCCGACTCTTGTATTCTAATGTCAAGTATGATACCAATATAAATAGCAATTAATATTTAATGTTTTATATTAATAGATTTTTTATTGGTGTTTTTTTCTTAAATTTATTTCCTAAAAACTATTAAAAAATTAAATATTCCAATATAAAATTATTTTTAAATAGTTTTATTTATTTAGCATTCTGTATATTTTTACTGACTCTGAATCAAGCAAAATATGATAATAGAACGTGAAGCATAAAGCTGTTTCGAGGAAATGTTGGATCTTCTTCATCAGTGCCAGCAAATCTAAAGTCAAAAAGATCAAAGATCAAATTGACAGAAATAGAAGAGCCAGAGAGGTATCCTATAATTAAAAGATGCGTTCACAATTATAAAACAGAAAACTAAAGAAGGATTCTGGATACTAGAAAGTCAGTCAAGCAACATAGAACTAACACACAAGCTGGATTGTTCAAAGACATTACAAAAATGTCCCAACAAGATGAGACAAGACACAACCTGGTGAAAACAATTCCAAATGTCATTGAAGAGTTCCTTAAGGTATAAAACAAATATAAAGAAAAATGGTACAATTACAAGGCATCTAACAAGACAGTAAAAGGAAAAGTTACTGAACAAATCATTAGCTAAAATACTTAACTATTTCTGAATATGAAAGGTATAGAAAAGTCAAGATTATAAATTAACAAACATTTTTGTATAATACTAGTGGAAGAAAACTTAAAACGATAGACAGAATTTCTACAATGTTGAGCAGTCAGAGATTTATTTTCCCATTTTATGATATAGTTTTCATATTCCTTAATACATAAGTTAAGAGCATATTTAGTTTTGTCAATATATATCAAAGGTCATTCTTGGAAGAAATACTGCAAATACTCTAACTTGGAGACAGCAGTGCAGACCTAGCCTACCTCTCGGTTTACAGGTTTAGTTCCGCACCCCTGTGGACTTATGGACCCACATGTTTAACATGATCATACTCCACGTGAACACAGCAGCAGTTTTTTTGGCAGCGGAAGGAATCGAACCCGGGTCTACCGAATGCAATTCCCGTGCGCTAACCAATGGGCTACCACGCCTGCAAATACCCTAACTATTTAAAATATCTGTAGGATTATTTAGATTGAAAAACTTGGGCATACTAGATGGAGAAAATGCTTGTGTTTACTAACAGACATGTAAGAAGAAAAAAATTTTGTGGAAGATCCACAATTTCTGGATGAAGACATAGCACATTTTTTAAAATAAAATGCATTTATAATTGATCAATATATTTTTGAGATATGTATACATCTCACAATACATTTAAAACTATATTAATTGAAAAAAGCCTGTTCTTTCAAGAAGTGGCTTAAAAAATATATATATAAAGAACCTACATTATTTTTTTAGTGTGGAGGGGGGGGGGTCTTCTGAACTCTATCGCTGGGTATAAGCACAATATTGCTGCAATTAAATTTTCTGTGGATTTTAGTTATCTGCCAGCTCAACTTTTGAAAAATGATAGTAAAATATTTTTCAGAAACATGTTCATATAAAGATTTAGAAAAATTTTGATTAACTTGAACAACAATTGTAGGAGAGAAACTGTTTTAATAGTAACAGCATTTAGATACTAAGATTGAGCAAATCCATTGTAGAACAAATGTTTAAAATGCAATGTGAAAACATATCAAGAGCCGACAATTTTAGTTTGGCTGAATGGCAGAAATTTTTATTTACAACGGTAATTGATACAAGTTTATGAAAAACCATAGGAAATTATTTTTGCATATAAATTTAAAGATCTTGAGTAGAATATTTATATTTCCTAGCTCAAACGTCTCAATACATTGTTTTCTTCATCATTCTAGGAAAATACTGGAACCATTGTGGGGTTGAACCCCACTTTTGGAGTCAATTTTGTGTTCCTGCATTAATCTACCAAGTACATTGTACCGTGTCAATTAACAAGTCTTGAATTAATTCACTTTTGACAGTCTATGAGGTAAGTCTGTTCCTTATCGTATCAAAAATAAGCTGTTGGGAGTTCTTGAAATATCAGCTTTCCTAGCTGATGTCCTTTGTCTTAGAAACGATAAAACAATAAAGTATTTTTAATTAAAACTCATCCGACCATGTTAGTTATACATATGAATAGGTACATTAATTTAAAACCCTAATTCTGGACTGGATAGGAAGTCATGTTTTATACTCCATATTTTTATTACTCGTTATTGACTTAATTCAAATGGCAATGGCTTAAAGGTAGGCTACTCTAAATTCAATTTAAATTGTAAAAGCTATACTCACTAAATAAAAAAATTTAAGTAATTCAATATTAGTATACCATAGTTACCCCTTTTCTATGGTTTCAGTCAATCACAATCAAAAAATCATAAATGGAAAATTTCGGAAATAAGCAATTCATAAAATGTAAATTACACACCAGTGATTGGAAATCATCAGTATTGTTGACACAATAACATTTACTAAAACTGCAGTGAATGAATTAAAACTAGTAAAATTAAATGCCTGCAGGAAGACCTTATGATTTTAAAGGTTTCCCAGGGATCAGTGGAAAAGTTGAGAAAATCATTTATGTAGTCACAAGTTGGTAGAAAAGGTTTTTCTAACATTCTTGATTAAGAAGTGAAAGAACATATTGAAGACCATCAAGATGTGGTAACAAATGCAGAATTAAAAGAACTTGTTAAGTCAAAAGTATCCTGTCTATGAAGGTAAAGAAATTGAAGCATAACTAGCAGTGTAGACATCACTAAAATCAACTATCGAGAATCCTCAACCATTGACAAGGTCTGTTCCTGACATCCAATCACCAACATTGTCATGTCTTGATAATCCAGGATCTCCCAAAGCAAAGGATTCTCAATAATAGTCTAACCTTGCATCACAATGCCTACATTATTTTTCTCATTCCATCAAGTATGCATTGTATCATTATCACCAGAACAAGGATTAGTCTAAAACTGTACAATAAGCTATATTGGGAGGGGGAGATCACATTCACAACTTTTATTACAGTATATTATTATACTTGTTCTTCTTTATTATTAGTTATTGTTGTTTATCTTATACAGTGTCTAATTTATAAATTTAACTTTCTCATAGAAAATAGAACGGTTTCTCATATTAAACTTTCTCATATGTGAAGGAAAAAACATAGTATAATATTGGGTTTGGTACTATCCATGGTTTCAAGCATCCACTAGGGATCTTGAAACATATTTTCCTGCTGGGGAAACCTACTGTAATTTCGTTTAAAACTTGTAACTATAATTTTTTGTGAAATTGCACATTCTTGTCCCCAAGAATGGCCGACAATGTTCGAAGAATAATCTTTTTCTTCCACTCGATTGTGACAGCAGCCACATTAAATTCTAGAATAATATCACAAAGAATTTTGTTTAAAATTTTACCACTTTACAATAGTTAAGGAAAGTGAAAAACACAATTTTGTTCATTTTTGATGCCTATATTTATTATCCCTCAACTGTGTCATGCATTTAATTATTGTTAATATGGATGAAAATTCAAAAGTAATATGTCTTGTGTTAGCATAAGCGTGTTTTGCATGTACATTTTATTTTCAAATGTTTTGATTTCTGTGCAGAATAAAAATATACACAAACATCAACTGTTTCTTGCGGAATGACACACAGCCAATTCGCGGTTACCTTACACTTTTCTGGTAGGTTGGACAGTCTGGGAAGTAATATGGCAACACTGCTTGCTGTTTGGTCTTGCATTTAGTTTCAGTTAGGCATACAAACCCCCTAATGGCAGATTGCCTTTACTTCGCTCACCATTGGGTGAGGGTGAAGCATCATCGTCATAGTTTCAGTTCTATTTAATTAGTTTAGTTAGTTTTTATTTTAAATTAACAATAATTATTTTCAGATAAAGTTAGTGATACTCCAAATATTATGAAGAGTAGACGTCCTCCAACCTAGGGCTTCTAAAAAAATTCAGATTTTTATGTAAAAAAAAATCAGTTCTGCTGATAGCAGTGGTTGTGAGAGCATCCTACATTTTTTTTCCATAAAGCAAGTTCCAAGCAGATTAGAAAAGTAATACTTCCACAATTACAACCAAATTTTCTACAAATCAGAATGCTGATAAAGTAATAGAGAGCGCATCTGAAACGAAAAATTTCGTTCAGAAAAGTGACGCCAAATATTATGTAAAGAGGAATGCAGAAAACGGTGCAACTGAATTATCGAATGAAGATGAGGTTGAATTTTTCTATAGGAGAAAATGCAGTGAATTTGAAAAAGAATGCTGAAATTGAAAACGATGTAAAAAGAATGCTGAAATTGATGTAGAAAAGAATACTTAAAATGAAAACGATATAAAAGAGAATATTGACGTTGGACTTGAATTTTCTGATGATGAGGTTCTGATAATGAGGTAATGAAGAAAATATAGATAAGAAAATATCTATATATTTCTGATGAAGAAAATATAGATGATATGTTGTTAACTACAGAAAACAGTAAAAAAAGAAAAGCTTATTTCATAAAAACATATTATGAAAGACAGTATAACTGGTTTTACTACAGTCTAGCAGCTTCAGGCTTTTTATGTAAAATATGTTCCATTGGGTACAGTGGTAATAAGCCTTGAACAAGTGTTGGTGTGAGTTTTAAGGGAGGTCATCCTACCAGAACTATAAAGAAGCTTGAAAATAGTAATAGACATAAACAATCTATTGCCTTTCCAAAGGATGCCGACAAACAAGAAATTGCTAAAAAAAATACTGAAGGCACAGAGGATGCGAAACAATCAAAAACAAATTTCAATAGAAGGTTATATATTAAGCAAATGTGTCGAAATCTTATACTTCATGGTTAAAAAACAGTGGGCGGTATCTGAAAACTTTGGGTCAGTTGTAAGATTTTTAGGTGAAAATTTAGAGGATAAAGAAATTGCACAGTATTTAAATACATATGGGTAAAATGCAACTCATTTATTAAGCATATCTGTTGACAATATCTTATATTCCATTTCTACTTACATTGAACAAAAAACCTTAACTGAATTATCATGTTCAGAATTTTATGCAATTTTGGTTGACGAGTCGATTGATGAATCTCAACGTGATCAGCTAGGTATAATAGTACGTTACCAAATGTAGGGTGATGAGAATGTTAAAGAAAAGTACCTTGGACTTGTACACTTACTACTACCACACCGGCCGTCCAAATAGGTGCTCTTAGTCCTCTGGACGAGTCGGACGGTCTGGGTCTTCAACTTACTACTACCACAACGGCCCTACCGTGCAGAAAACACCGGTTCTCGTTAGATCACCGAAGTCAAATAGCATCGGGCGCAGTTAGTACTTGGGTGGGTGACCACCTGGGAACACCTTGTGCTGTTGGCACATTTCGGGCGCTGTAGCCCGGTGGTTTGCATGCTGCCACAACTGCCTCCGTGTTCATGCGGAGTACGATCACGTTAAACATGTGGGTCTGTAAGTCCTTCCAAGAGGTTGGTGGTAGGGAAGGAGGGTACAGTCCCTGTGGATGCCTCCCCACTGGGTTCCGGTCTAAATTAGGTGGCACTTCCCGGCCGTCCAAATAGTTACCTTACATCTTTCTGGTAGGTCGGACGGTCTGGGTCTCAAGAACAATAACTTAACTACTATCAATGCTGAAGAAATTATGAGTGCTATTGAGTAAACAACTGTAGCAAAAAATGTTAAGCTGTTCAATTGTTTATTTATAGTTTTAGAGGGAACCAATGTAATGAGCGGAGAGCTTTCAGGTGTTCAACGTCGAATGAAACTGTTGGAAAAAATCAATATATCGTGATTCACATTCCCGTGAACGGGCGTTTATGCAAATTTAATATGAACGACTCTTTCCGTTCACCGGCGTGAACCGTGACGTTTTTCAACATGAGGTTTCATGCAAATCAGTTCTCAATGCGTACGCATCTGATTTGCATATCCGGGGGCGTTTCCGGAAGTGTCCATTCTCGGATATATAGGGCAGAGGTTTCTTGAAGCAATCAGACGACTTCAGCAGATGACTTCAGACGACTCAATCAGAAGACTTAATCCGATCACGACGATCGATTAGACACATACGCTGATAGTCTGATGCAGGCAGACAGAAATGCTTTAGACAGAAGCACTGCGGGATATCGTTTGTCGGTTTTTAGTCGAGACGGATGCAGATGTGGTCAGTTTAGACCAGCATGTATTGAACGTTAAATTTACTTACAAACGTTCGGAAGTCACTTTACATATTTTTTTGATGTCTTATCCTTTGGTTTTCCTTTGCCAAGTGTGATACCTTCGATGGTGGCTGGAAATACACGCAAGTGATAGAGGTAGTATAGTTACTTACTACCAATGCTTCAATGAATCTCTGTCTGATTATTTACAACTGCAAACTTTTTGTACATAGTATATTTTGAAGTTTTGTGGCATGGAAAATTACCTGGAATGTGTAATTTGCCTAGTTATGTTTCTCACGAAATAAAGTGAACGATGTTTTTCTTTGAAACTGGATCTGTGTACTTTTATGACCCAGCCAACACTTATTGACTCTATGCCAGTGCGTACTTTGCTGTTCATCTTCAAATTTTTAAATTTTCCAACAAGAAACAACATTTACTTCATTGTATCTACGTAAATTGTAGAAACCACAGATTAGCTTTAGTATTCGTTCACTTATTAAAGAAATATGACAATCAATCTTCAATCAGTTGACTCACTTTTAGTTTTGTGGAAAATGTTCCATTATAGCCCAAAGAAGGGTGAAATTTTTAAAGAAATTCAAGGAAACGTATACAATTTAAACATGCTGAAAATGATTAAAGTGTCCACCTCTCGCTGGCTTTCACATGGACGGACTTGTGAAAGAATCTCCTCACGAAATGAACAACTAGTTGAAACGTTAGATTCTTTGTTTGTTGAAACAAGGGAACCTGAACTTAGAGAGTTACACCCAGAGCCTGTATTGCTGTTAGCAACAAGCTCAATGCTGTTCATCTGATTAAATTCCTTGATGGTGACAATGTTGCTATCAATGTGAAACTTAAAACGGACGAACATATGATGGATTACATCTTTGCTTCTGCCTATCTTCCTTATGAAGACAAGGAAACTCTCTCTAAGGTCATTATTAATCTTACTGAGTACTGCAATGGTAAAAAAATGATCATTGGTTGCGATGCAAATGCCCATAATACTATTTGGGGTAGTAGTAATTGTAACCGCAGGGGTGATGATCTTTTGGATCAGATCCTTCTTCATAAGCTCTATTTACTTAATAAGGGTAATACTCCTACCTTTGTGACCTTAAAACGTCGCAAGGTTTTGGATATTACCCTGTGTAATAGTTCTGCTTTTGAGTCCGTAATTGATTGGAGGGTTTCAGATGATATATCTTTGTCTGACCATCAATTAATTTCTTTTTTTGTTAAAGGTCCTGTAAGAGGACAAAGGACAAAGAGGACAAAGGTAGGAACCCTAGGAAGACGAATTGGGGTTCCTACAAAGAAGACCTTAGGGCCAATTTGGTGAAACACATTGGTGAGTATTCCTCTACTGAAAGCGTGGATCTGGCTGTTGACTTTGTGCAACAGGCCATCATCGGCGCCTTTTATAAAAACTGCAGAACCACCATAGCTGACTCCCCAAGGACTGTTCCTTGGTGGACTAGTGAGCTCAGCCGGTTGCGTGGGAAATGCAGAAAGCTCTTTAATAGAGCCAAGAAGAATGGTGATTGGCAGACTTATAAATCTGCCCTTACCACTTATAATAAAGCAGTTAGGGATGCCAAGAAAAATTCTTGGAGAACATACTGCGAAGGTATTAAAGATACTCCTGCCGTTGCAAAACTTGTTAAGTTGATGGCTAGAGACAGAAATTGTAAACTTAACACTGTTAAGAAGCCCAATGGTGACTTTACTGTCACTGGTGAGGAGACTCTTAGTGAGCTCTTCAGAGTTCACTTTCCGGTTTCTCATCCTGTTGTTCAGAATGACAGTGGAATTGCTTGCCCCACCTTGTCTGACGACAATAGCTGGGGTATTGCTAGGAGCATTGTTACTCTTGATAGGGTTAAATGGGCAATTAATTCCCATAAACCCTATAAAACTCCGGGAACTGATGGCATCATTCCTATTCTTCTCCAGGAGGGAATAGAGATGCTTGCTCCTATTCTCTGCAACATCTACAGTGCTTGTATTGCCCTTGGTTATATACCAAATGCGTGGAGGCATACTAGGGTAATCTTCATTCCAAAAATTGGAAAGGACAATTACTATGAGGCCAAATCTTTTAGGCCTATCAGCCTTACGTCTTTTCTGCTTAAGACTATTGAAAAACTTATCGATAGGTATTTAAGGGAAGTGATTCTGGCCTCTAGGCCCTTGTCTAGTTCTCAACATGCCTATCAACCGGGCAAATCTACGGACACTGCTCTTTACAGTCTCTCCTTTATTTTAGAGAGAAATCTAAATGCCAAGGAAATTGCTCTTGCTACCTTTCTTGACATTGAAGGTGCCTTCGATAAAGTACCCATTGACACCATTCTTGTTGCTCTCAACAGAAGAGGTGTTGATACCACGATATCTTATTGGATTAAGAACCTGCTATCTAACAGGTATATCTGTGCATCTTTACTTGGAGAAAGTATGACTGTGCATGCACTTTCGGGCTGTCCACAAGGGGGTGTGCTCTCACCAATTCTTTGGTGTCTTGTTGTGGATTCTCTTCTGGATAGCATTGATGTCTCTGGTGTTTCTTGCATTGGATATGCTGATGATGTTGTCATCGTTGCCAGGGGCAAATTTGGCAACACTGTCTCTGACATGATGTCTACTGCTCTTAGGAGGGTTGAAGCATGGTGTAAAAATGCAGGTCTTACGGTTAATCCGCAGAAGACTGCTTTAGTTGCGTTTACAAGGAAACGCATACTTAATCTTGGGAATATTTGCTTATTTGGGCAGAAGCTTATTTGCTCCAAGGAGGTTAAATTCTTGGGAATTTACTTTGACAAGGAACTTAATTGGAAGAGACACTTGGACTACTGCACAACTAAAGCCAGAAGAATCTTCTGGTCTTGTAGGAATGCTATTGGGAAAACCTGGGGCCTTAATCCCAGAGCTATTCATTGGATTTACTCGATGATAGTCTGTCCTATCATTTCTTATGGATCCATTGTTTGGTGGTCCAGAATTAGAAATGAAACTGCTAAACTTGATTTAGTTAAGCTTCAAAGGATGGTGTGCATTGCAATCTCCGGATGCATGAAAACCACTCCTACTGCATCTCTTGAACTTTTACTTGGTTTGCATCCGCTTTATATGCGTATTGAAGCAGAGGCACTTATCTGCATGAACAGACTCAAATATCTGAAACACTGGAAAGATTACTCAAGGTATCTATCTTGGGGCGAACTTAACAGTAATGTTGCTAGGCATCCTTATTTCTGTATGCCACCTGATGGCATACACGTCAAATTTACGTTTGATAAGCCTTATGAAATTCTTGTCCCCTCGCGGGATGATTGGAAGAGGACTCCAACCTACAATAAACATAATTGTTTTGTATGGTATACTGATGGCTCGAAGATTGGCACTAGTACTGGTGCGGGAGTCTGCTGCCCTGATGATGGCACTAAGCTATCTTATCCGCTTGGCAATTTTGCTACTGTCTTTCAGGCTGAAGTATTTGCCATTCTTATGTGTTGTAGAATTTGCTATGACAGAAAGTACGAGAATAGCCAGATTTTCATTTGTTCTGACAGTCAGGCTGCTCTTATGGCTCTGGGGAAATTCACTGTGACGTCTTCCCTTGTTTGGGAATGCTATAAAGCTCTCTGTAAAATTGCTAGTAATAATAGTGTCATTCTGTACTGGGTGCCTGGTCATTCGGGCATTCCTGGCAATGAATTGGCAGATGAACTTGCTAGGAAAGGCTCTAATACTCCCTTTGTGGGCCCTGAGCCAGCCTTGGGTACACCCAATGATCTTATCAGAAGAATTGTCTTTGACATCTTCAGGAAGCTTCAATGCAAGAACTGGCGTGACACTAAAGGGCAAAGGCAAGCGAAAATTCTCAATTGTAATTGCCCTAGTGCACGTCAAAAGGAACTTTTCAGGCTCAGTAGAACTGGCATCAGGAGAGCTGTTGGGCTCCTTACTGGGCACTGCACTCTCAAGAGACATCTTAATATTATGGGTGTCTCCAAAGATTCGCTTTGCAGAGGCTGCAATTACAGCGAAGAAACTGCAGCTCACATTCTGTGTGAATGTGAGGCCTACTCTGCTCACAGATTCGAACACATTGGTCGTCATGTGATTGAACCCTGGGAGCTGAACGACATTCCTGTCAAGTGCCTGCTTATTTTTGCATCGGCTACTGGTCTCTTCTCTTAGGGACCTTCACTTTTTGGGGTAGTACAATAGACCTCTGGTCGATGTGCTAGGCTCTTCTGGAGCCACCCACCTTTATATCATTCATTCATTCATAGAGGGTTACGCCAAATTCTAATCACTTACATATCTCCTCAAATAATACCTTCATGCTGAGTTTCACGGCTGTAGCTCAATTTCTTATGGGTGCATATATTTTTTGCAACAAAGTGTATTTGTTTATGCAATAATAAAGTAATAAGCATTCACTCTTGCGTAGTTAGGCATAATTTATAACCTTTAAGCTGCACATGTTGAGATTGTGACATCACATTCATCATTCAATGCTAGCATGTGGTTGGATGTTTCTGGAGGATGGAGGCCTAACTTGAGCGTTCTTTTCCAAATAAGTTTGTGGAATACATGTTACAGCTCGATATGTTATTTTTCTTATTGATCATATTCTGTTGTCTCTTTTTAATGAATTTTATATAATCTTTTTTTTACATGAATTTTGAATTTCGATTTCCAAATAACAAACTCGGTAAAAACTAGGCGAGCCATTATATTGTTGGATTGCGTGGCAAAAATATCAGAAGTTGAAAAGCTGAAAATTTTGGAACTGGTAATTTCAAAAGCGAAGAACAATTTAATAAAAATATTATCTCATACTTACTACAGCACAGTGAAACCATTGTTTTGTGGGTGCTATTTTCACAAGTAAATCAGAGGCAATCATATACCAGAACATCTACTGACACAACCTACTGGACGATTTCACACAGCAACCTGAGCAGACTGTGTCATTATCTTTCATTATCAACAATGCCCTCATAACTATGTGATTTGGTTGGCTGTGATAGTTCGTCGTTCACACATTTGCCGATGCTTCTTATTCTTTCTTTTTATTATTATTATTCGACTTATATACAAGTTTACAGTTTTAATCAAATTTCTTACATTACTATTACATATTCAACTTGGCTTATATACTGATTGGATTATATTCAGAAATATACAGTAGTTACTTGGGATACAACAAATAGCTATTTGCCAAATACTGAATTTATTATCTGAAAGAGAACCATAATCAGCAAATCATATGCATTTCTTTTGCATGTCCCATTAAAATATGTATTAATTACTTTTAAAAGCCCAGCATTAATAAATTTTAATTTGTTTTTAACATATGTTTATACTGAACAAAAGTATTCAGTCTAAGAAATAGTCAAATACCTTATTAGAAAGTACTCAGTAGTAAAGCTTTTAAGAATATAATTTATTTCATAAGACATTTTTGTAATTAAAGCTTAATTTTTTTTTCTTTAGTAAATTTAACTTTTTAAAAAAAATTTGTATAAATGTGTGCATCTTTACTGAGGATATTAAAAGAAATAAATGTTATTATAAATGTAATACTACACGAATACAATAACATCAAGATGTAAAAAATAAATACATTTGATCTACACAAAGAAAATAAAAATATAAACAGAAATTTTTTTTAAAGTAAATATGTAATAATTTCTATATATGTCTTACTTCAACTGTCTAAGAAAGAATTAAAAATTTTTTCTATTCTACCAAACAAAATTTGAACTTATTTTCAAGCTAAAATACTTTGTCTGACAACTGCGTTATTTTTTTTAAGCTCTACATATGTCTTGAGAAAAATCCTTGATGTTTAAACAAACAATACTCAAACCTATCTGTAACATAAATTAATTGTTTAATAATCTCTAACAAATATAATTGCTTCATTTTTAAAGATATTTATGTCTCTTGTTTTCTTAGAAACACCGTGAAAGTAACATAAAAAGGATGATGGTGGAGCTATGGAACTGATAGAATTATCATATGGAGCCTAGGATATAGCAAAGAGCGCTGATGGTGGATCCTGTGAGCTGTCAGTAGTAATCAGAGGCCCTACTGTATATCAGTTTGTCTGCAACACTTGCTGAGTTTCAACATGGAAAGCAACACAGTCTTGGAGTTCATTGTATCTGGTGATGAAATCTGGTGCATAGTATGGTTACAAATCCATAGCATGGTTACAAATCATGCAATATCAGCATTTGACCTCTCCATGTCCAAAGAAATTCAATAGGCTATGATAGCATATATTCAATATGGTGGCAGTTTGACCACAATGGTGTTGTAAAGAACATGTGTTGAACACCCACTTCTTGTGCAGAACAGATTGCAAACCTTTAAAACTGAGACTGAAGCAACCGTAGATCTCTCTTCAGAACTCTCTCCTTGCAATTTTTACTTCTTCAGTCTATTGAAAAAGACATGAAAAGGACATTGCTTCTAGTTGAATAATGATATGAAGCATGCTGTATTGGATTTTTGAATACAGCAAATTTCTACCGCAATGACGTCTCCAACCTTGCTCGTCAATAAAACAATTGTCTTAAAATCTATGGAAATTACTTCTAAATATCTTTAACCGATATCAACTTACAGATTCCAAACAGAAACTCATTGATCATGCTTTAAAAATAAAAAATATATGGTTTGCTATTCATCTTAAAGTATATTTTTGAATAAAAGTTATTTCTCTTTTTTAAGCATATTTTAGATGTTTTTCAATTTTAGTATAAAGTTTTGTGATATTTTTAAATAAAATATCTGTTTCAGAGTCTTGCGTGGAGTTTGAAACCTTATTATTATTTTTAACTTAAACCTTAAATCTTGCTATAATTTTCATGTACACTGCATGTATACAAGAGTGAAAAATTACAGTCATTAATGTCTGAAGAATTACTTTAATAAAAATTTTAATTTTGTTTATTCCAAGAAACATTATTTGTTTTTGTTGAAGCTGTTTCATGATGGAAATAGAATACATAAATTTCTTCTTAAATTAGGGTAGTCTTTTAATATATCTATGTCTCATATACAAACATTGTTCTTTAACTATTGAGAATAATATGTTCTTACAAAATATCACAAAAATATGAGCCTAACAATTTATGGTTCCCAAAATAGTAGCAGTACAGTTAAGGTGTTTGAATAAAAAAAAGTTGGGAATATCTTATGATGTTGACTTCTCCAAAAGCTCCATTGAGCTAACACGCTCAACAAAAATGGCATCATTCCAAAATACAATTTATATATGGAAAATAAATCCCCAAATCCAAAATTGGTTTTATGCAATTATCACCTTATGTCATTTTGAATAAACTTTCCACAAGTACGCACTTTAAGCAGAGAACGAATGTTTAATTTTATTTCAGAGTATATTGTTTTTTCTCATTTTATATTTAAAGTAAATATAACAAGAGATTTGATTTTATGTTACTCTATTATAAACTGAAAAATTAAAGTAAATTAATTTCTGTTAAAACTTGTTCCATTTAAATGGTGTCGAAAGCCCAGAACTACCGACTCGTCCGAAGTCATGAGCAGCAGAATGGTAGTTCAGGCCATTTAAATGGTGTATAAAGTGTATGTGCGATAACAGGATTCTTAGTTGAGTCTTGTTAGTGGACAAATCTAAATATACTGTATTGTTTAAAATAGACAATTAACAGTTATCAAAAATTTCAGTTACATGTAAATAAAGAATATATATATAATTAGTAAAATATTTTTAAAACTACTACTCTCATTTCTTTTTAAAAAGCTGTTATAATGTCTATTTGTTAATTACTCAAAATTTTATGAAATACAACTTAAAATTATCTTATTTACAAAGTTAAAATGAAACTGATATTTTTTTTATTTAGCCTTCTGCTGTCAGGATTATAAAATCTATGTCTGATCACATGGCTAAATACAGATCAAACATTGAAATAAATTTTCAATAGCATCGATAGCTAAAACATCTCGCCTCAATCTATCTAGTTCAGAAGTAGATTTTAAAATGGAACTAGAGAAAGAAGAAAAACATTTATATACTGTTGCAGTTTTTTTTTTTTTTGTGGAGGGGGGGGGGGGATCAAGTCTTTACACCTGTGCTTAAGAAAAATGTAGACAACAAAGAGGAATGATTATTTAACTTTTAAAGTTTTCCATTTTACCTGAAGTGATTTTATTTAGGTAAATGCAATCTAATAAGATTGGAAGGTCCATACTCCTAAAGGTATACACTTCTTAAATTTGGTAAAAAAAGATATGTTAATTTTTCTTTATATGAAAAAGTCAACAGTGTTAACACTAGTATATTAATTAAATTGCATGTGAATAATGTTTTAATTTGAAATTTGGAACATATGCTCCTACAAGGTAAAGCTTGAAATCACCAGGAAGCAAATCAACGAAACTGAAAAATAATGTGCAGAATTCAGTAACAAACATGTAATAGAATATGTAAATATTTTCCAACGAAAAAACACAAGATGTGTTTCGTAAATAACATTTAAAATGTAATTTTTAGTGGATTTTTCTTCTAGAATTTGAAATGCTATTTAACAGAGCATAAAAGTTATTTAAAATGGTTTGTTTTGCATAAAAATATTTGCTTATTCGTTACGTTACTCAGTTTAGCATGCTACTCGTACATTAAGAGGATAGTTTCCTTTCAACTGTTGGTTTCAGTTTTTCCATGGTAACATATGGAATATAGTACTAAATATCATTTAGTTTTTAGGATATGTCCTGTTGTTTTTTGCAAGGCATAAATTCTAAAAAGAGGAAAATTTGTGCTTTATTAAAACATTGATAAAATAATTAGAGAAGTGTTTCTAAAATTTTTGTAAAATGAATGCTATGCTCAGAAATATTAGAAATACATCTAGTTACTTTATCGAATTTCTCAACATCTGTCCTTGCAAATAATAGCAGCGAAAAATCCCCAAAACTGACATAGCCCGAGGTTTAATCCCCCCCCCCCCATATTCTAGCATGGAAAAACTGAAACAAAAGATTGAAGGAAATATATCCTTTTAATGCATTCTCTATGTTACGATTCATAATCATTTCTTTTGAGTTATATTTCGTTACATATTCGCTTTATTTTCGTTAGCATTCGTTACATACTCGTTTTTTTTTGCGTAAACTTTCGATACATTTTCGTTTGTTTTGCGTCCATTTCGTTATATTTTCGTTTGTTTTTCGTCCGTTCCGATACATTTTTGTTTGTTTTGCGTCCGTTTCGTTACATTTCCGTTTCTATATTTCGTTACATATTCGCTCTATTTGCGTTAACTTTCGTTATATTTTCGTTTTTTTTCCGTCCGCTCTGTTACATTTTCGTTTCTTTTGCGATACATATCGTTATCATATAAATCTCCATGCAAAAGTAATGTGTGAAAAACGAAAAAGTAACGTTTTAAAAATTGGTTGCAAAATAGTGGAAGCGCCGAGACATCTTTTCGTTTTTATTTCGTTACATATTCAACGAAATAAAAACGAAACTGGGTTCCGATTTTTCAACGAATTAAAAACGGAAGTGTGCTAGTTGGGTAATGGCATCTTAAATATATAAAAGAAACTTTACAGAATTCAAAATGAATTTGGATTATCCAAAATTGAACATTCACTATCTGATTACTAAATAGGAGTTTTAGTACATGTTTCTATCAAAATAAGTTGCAACAATAAAAAATCTACTCATTAAGCAGTGTGATGGTTTTAAATGGGCAGTATTAAGAGGACTTACAGTATATGTAAATAAAATAACAAACATACTAGTACAAAAATTTGAAATTACTATGAAATAGTAATACAGCAGCTTATTGTCTAATATTATGGCAGCTTATTGTCTAATTAAAATAGTGCATAATGCATTCTGCCAAAATAAAACACATAACCTATACCTTATGAAATGAAGTCTAATCCTATTTATTGCATGTAAGAATAAAAACAATAGTTCAAAAAAACCTTTAACATCACTATCAGGTATAAATTTATGGACTTGAAACTTTTAAAGACACAGAGATATAACTATCTCAGTACACTCGCGTACTGGCAGATAGCAGTATAGCAGTACGGACTCGACCTATCTTTCGGTTTACAGGATTAATTCCGCAAATATCTCAGTACACTCAGTATCACTCGTCCACCATAAAAAAAAGTGATAACATATAACTGGCAGTTTACAGATCATAAAAGAACGTTTTCAAACATATGAAAAAAATACAGCAGAATACTACAAAAAAAGGATAAGATCCCTTTGTTTTCTAAAATGTTCTACATACTTTAAATAAAAGTATAATACACTTATTCAAAAATAAAATGTAATACTAATTGAAACTTTAGCAGGTTTAAATATTAACAAATGCAAGCACAGCTATATTTAAATCTATTTTGTCTGACACCTTTAAATTTTAACATACCCTTAAATCCCGTTGCCTTGAAATGGATCCCGCTTTTCGAAACAGTCCTATTTCTTTTGTGATAAAGTTCTTTAAATATGACGTAGATGTCACAATAAACCTGAAAGGAAATACAAATTAATTAGTCAATAACAACATGATTATTTAAAAAGGAATGAAGAATATTTCAAAGTTAAATAAGAAATGCATTGATTTAGAGAGAATTCCACCATTTCACCCTTTTAGTCATAATTTGAAATTCTGAAAAATTAAATAACATAATATAAAGGAAATGAAGCAGCTCCCCCCCCCCCCACTCAACACAAGAAAAATAAGAAATTTCATTAGCGAATAAAATAAATTTATTGAAAATACTATACTTTGTTTCTTTCATATGAAAATTCTAAATGAGCCTCTACCCTCTACATTTGTGATTTTCAGTCACATTTGAGAGGTGAATCAATGGAATTCTACATTGTGTTCCTAAGCACTATAACATAGGTGGATCATTCCACATAAAATCAACGAAAAAAGAATATTTGGTTACATGACCATTTTTAAAATTTTTTATATTTTGCACATGTTCCTACATATTTCAATAGATAAAAGACAATTTTTAATTTTTTTTTCTCATTATATGTTTTTCAAGTATTTTGGGACTATAAAAAGATAGATTTGGGACTGGTCTTAAAGTGGACTACATTTCATGTCATTGTAATGCTTGGCTAACTGCAACCTGAGAAGCTGAAATTCAGCAACAATTTTGCTAAAATTGCAGATTTTAGGCCTAGAATAAATGAAAGAAACTAATCTGAATCTTCACATTTTCACCACATCTTACCCTACTTCCATAGTCTTAGCCTGGATAAAATTTAGTTTCTACTCCACTCTTCACTTGGATTTTAGGGTTGCCAAACTTCTAAAACTTCAAAAATGATCAATTTTAATACTCCCAAAACCAGGATAAGAAATTAGAAAAAAAAAAAAAATTAGGGGCCGAATGGTCCTCAACATCAATTTCTTATAGGCCATTTGAAAATTTCTAAGGGCCAAAATAAAACATTTAAATGAAATAAAAAATATACACGATAAAACCACATAGGCTTAATCTAAAGATTTTATTTACTTGCCAAATATATATTTTAAAAAAAGACACTAAATTGTAAATAAAAAATCTATTACTTATGGTTAAAAATTTGGTTGTCAAGTGTGTCCAGAACAAACATCCTCCCACCAAAGTTGAATGGCATTACTTGGATCAAATTCATTTAGTGAAATTCCTGCAAGCTTGATGGTTAATACATCATTTAGTGTTTCAAACTTCAATCTGTTTCGAACATCCGCTTTTATAAGATTTATTGTTCTGAACCCTCATTCACAAATAGCAGTACTGAATGGTATTATACGCTGAAATGAAATAATTTTTAACAAATTGCTGTATTCGCCTGAAGAATTTTGATTCATTAAATAATCTATCCCATAAAACATTTGAATCTTGTGATTTTTTATCTGCAGCCCAAAATTTCCATTCCAAATATTCTTCTTTAACTTCATTTTCATCAATTTGCACACATGAAGGCAAATATTTAAGAATAATATCAAGTTCTTTACTTCCATAATTTGTAAATAAATCGTTATCTTCAGAATTTGGCAATTTAATTGCATCAAAAATATGAATGTTGCTTAATAGTGAATGTGAATTTAAGTCTGTATATCTTTTATCAATATATTCTGTCAATTTTTATCACATAATTTTTCTTTATCTTTGAGAAACAGTGATTTGCACCCGCTGTCTTTCTGTAAAATTACTCCCTCAAAAGAATTGGCATCTCCATCAAGATTTTTTTCAAAATTATATAGTCCTTTGCCATCATCTGTTTTAAGGTTTTCTATGGATGATTTTGTTTTCAGCAAATCTCGTTTAATTATGTCAAAACAGATATTATTTCTTTGGAATACTTGTGATAATTTAGTTAAACAATTTGTTAGGTCTAGCATAAAAAATAAAAATCGCACCATACGTAAAGATATGAGCATTTTTAACAGTCCCTTCATCTTTGTAGGATTGTTTTCATTATTTAAGCAAGCAAGTGTGTGATGATAGGTAAGTTTTTAGTAATGGCTGTAAGAGCTTGCTGTTTTGAAGAAATCCATCTAATATTTTTAATTGCTGTATGTTTTAACAAAGTGTGTTCAGATATTTTGGCCACA
The DNA here is from genome assembly GCA_951213105.1 of Amaurobius ferox. Lineage (NCBI taxonomy): Eukaryota > Metazoa > Arthropoda > Arachnida > Araneae > Amaurobiidae > Amaurobius > Amaurobius ferox. Next base: position 29,304,272 of record OX578153.1, read on the forward strand.
TTTTCTTAATTCTTTTAAAAGCTTTGGACTTTTATGGTAAAGTTTATAAACTGCTTTTAGCAATCTTTCACACTTAGATTCAAAGGGAACATATTCTAAGGCATCAGAAATGGCCAATTCTAACCTATGAGCAATGCAATGCATGGTTATAATTCCAGGGATAGTAGAGTTGCCACACCTTTGTTTTTTCCAAAATTAACACTTGCACCATCAAAGCAAGATGCTGTCAATTTAGTTTTCCATTCTGGGTCTTTCTGAACCATGGCCAGATCAATCGCAGCAAGAGTGTCCTTTGAAGAACAAGTTTTTAATTCTTGCAGTTTTATAAATATAGTTTCAATTCTACCTTGTTTATTGGCTGCATTAGCATACAAAATTTCAGATTCTAATACTGAAATATCTGTTGATGCATCTGCCATGATTGAAAGGAATTGGAAATTCACTAAAGCATTGGCTTTCTGCTTACATATAGCTTTAGCTATGTAAGAAATAAACATGATGCATGCTTTATAGTTCATGTAGGTGTCACCAATATCAAGTGTATTTTTCTTTTGCAATTGGCAGTCTTTCATATTGCTGAAATGAAAGATTACCATCAATGACAGCATATGCAGTATTAAATAAAAATAACATTTTTCTTCTCAACTGCATTTGGCATTGATGTTATACATTTAACAAGAACAGAAGATGATGGATTTTCCCTACAAAATTTATTCTAGAAGATTCAATATGAAATTTTGAACTACCATGCTGCACCAAAGTCTCATGTTTATAGGTACCACATCCATTGATAAATTGACATTTAGCTATAGACATTGTATCACAATTACTTTTGTTTTTGCCACACATAGCAAAATATTTTGTTCCCACAGCTACTTGAATCTATTCTCAACCATGGGAATTATTTTTTCCATTTTAATAGAGTTCCTTGATTTACCGAAGCACGATCTTTCCACCTTAACTTTGGATGGTCGACATCAGGAAATTTCCGGGTTGTAGAATTATCATTAGAAATCAAGTTTTCTTCCGAAATTTTTTCATTACACATTTCAAATGTTCATAAGGTGGTTAGAAAAAATCAGTTATTGTTTTTTTGCTCATTATTTAGCATTTGCTTTCAATGTTAAGATCAATTTATAAAATTTTAAGTGCTCACAAAGATAGATACTGCAAAGAAAGTAGTTTTGCATTCAAGTAATATAAACACTAATGGCACTTAAACGATGATATCGATTCCAATGAAGAGCTACTATTTTGCTGTAAATCACAGAATGAAAATTAGCACACTACATTTGCGCGAATACCATAAACCCCCTGGGTTGGTCGTGTGGTCTGGGCCTTCAACACTACATTTGCGCTTGACCTATGGAAGTAGCCCACTCAGAAAATAGGGGTTGCAGATGGAAATTTGGCATCTTGAGAGGAAAGCGGTGCTCGGCATTATAGGCAAAACTGGAATTTGGGGGCGAGGGAAATTTCCTTCCCCCTATAAGCAACTTCCTTCTTTACCTCTTCAATAAATGTCGACATGCCAGACTTCAACCAATTTGGGCTGATTCTTTCAAGTTATTTCAAACACGATGAAAATAAAAAATTTTAAATTGACTTATTGTTTTATACAAGAAAAAAAAAGTTTCTTTCCTTTTCCCTCAGCTATTTTTGGTAAATTATAGTGATTTAATTCTAGTTGCAATTTGGACCCCGATTCCGAAATCATGATCACAAACGATAAAAATTTGGTCGCATTTCGCACATGGCCCCCGGCTAATTTCTTACCCTGCCCCAAACCCCATAAGGTACACAATTTAAAAATTTAAAAACGGGTTCAAGAAAACAACCAACTTTATACAAATAATTAGGTGTAAGGTCATTTTTTGTATATTTAATCCTTTCTATTTCTAAAATTGAAAAGGAAACTGACATTTTCAGAACATGGAAAAATTTCTAAATAGGAACTTAGTTATTAATACATAAATATCTATTTTAAAATATGTTGTTTTGTTATGTGCATTTGTTTCATCATTAACATTAATGTAAAGATGATTTCATCTATTTTTTGCTTACGATTGGGCATGAAAGGAGGAAGGGAAAAGAAATTGTCTGTGTTAAAAAAAGACATATCAAAATATTATTTGAACCATGTTACCTCAAACAAAAGGTTCTGTCAATGTTTTAACTTTGCATTATCTTCAACTGATATGAAAATGACCACTTTTACCCCCCACCCCCCAAGAAGATAGAACGGCTCAGAAGTTAAAAATATAAAAACTATTTCAAAGAAGCCACAAATACATACAGATGTTCATATAAGATATCAATTTTTGTATATTTCATCCTTTCTATTTATAAAATTCAAAAGAAAAATGACATTTTCTGTACTAAAAATTTTAAATGATAGGTTTACCCCCCACCCCCCAAGAAGATAGAACGGCTCAGAAGTTAAAAATATAAAAACTATTTCAAAGAAGCCACAAATACATACAGATGTTCATATAAGATATCAATTTTTGTATATTTCATCCTTTCTATTTATAAAATTCAAAAGAAAAATGACATTTTCTGTACTAAAAATTTTAAATGATAGGTTTATTCATATTTAAATATTTGTACAAAATATACCATTTTGCTTGCACACTGAAATATATGGCGAATAATTTAAATTAATTATCCATTAGATTCAATCATACTTTTTATCTTTGGAAAAAAACCAAAAAGATAAAATAATAAATCAATTTTCATGGTTCCTACCTAATTATATATCGTGAAAATAAATTTAAAACATATTTATTATGGTGAAAAAATGTGAAAGTAATAAAATAAAATTATTTTTTCTCTTAATTGTCTTGGAAAACATTGTGCTTAGATATATTCCGATTCTTTCCCAGCAGCCTTAGCTAAGGACAAGACACTCTACTGGGTTGCAAATGGGGGAGGAATATGTCAAACATCACATCTGGTTTTGGAATCATTGGGCATTGGCTCAGTTTTGTAGGAGGTGTGAGATCAGTTTGCTGTGAAACATTGAGCTGAACAGCAGTCTAGTTGCATTTTTATTGAAAATGATGTCTAACATTGGAAATGCTGCTTCATATTTTATCAGATAAATTTTGAAGTTTTGATTCTTAAATAGATCGCACTTGCTGTGATCAATTTTCATCTCACAAAACTCGAGTAAGTAAAGGCCTAAGAACAATTACTGTATAGAACAATCGAAAGCAATAATTATGCTAATGCTAAATTAAAGTCAACCACTGAGAATTTCAAAAAGAGTAATTCCGATGAATATCAGACTAGTGAAATAGCCACTGAAATAGTCAACATAGCATGTAATGTATTAGATGTCTCACCAATTAAAAAAAAATCTAAGTTAAAATAAAAAAATCACATGAAAAAACAAAACTCAAGATATTAGCAGCTGTTGCACTTAGCTGGTTAAAAGTTTAGATGTTGATCTACCTTCCGAACAATCATCAGAACCCTTTACTTCTATCTTACTGTGTGAAGACTGCACTAATTTAATCAGAAAACTAAAGGGTATAACAAAAGCAGTTCAACACCAGAAAAAAAAAATTAAATTTTAAGTTTTATGCCTCAAAGTTGGGTTATTAAAGCAACTATGAAAGAGTTTTTGAAATTTTGACAACGTTAAAATCAAAGTAAAAAGTGGATTAGAAGTTTACAATTTTTTGTGCTTATGAAACACTCTCAACTGATTAAATCAACCACATTTTATTCTTGTTTAATTTCGCCAGCTAAATTGAAAAAAATCTTAAAAATAAGAAACAGTTAAATAATTTCAAATTTAAGTGCTTAAAAATGATTTTATTTTGGAAATTAAAAAGAATGAACATCAGTTTTCACAGAAATATGATCTTGAACGATGTTTCAAGGGGCAAAATCTCCCCCTTAATACTTTCTTTAAAAAATTGAAATTCTGGCTTTTGCCTTCTTCACAGGTATATAAGCTAATTTTAATGTTTGATCAAAATCCATTACTATGATGCAACCCCCATTTGTTGATTTGACATGGAATAACCCATGTACCATTAGGGATATACAAAAGGAGTAGGAAATGAAGCATGCAAGAAAATTCAGAAATGACAAACATACATAAATTAATGGTATATTTAATACAAGATTGTTTGAGAATTCTTTGGAGAAAATGATATACTAACCACTTGGTTCCTATCCATGATACATTTTACGAATTCAAAGAAAGTTTAAATAAATTAAGGGAAAGTGTAGGGTAGGTTAGTCAAAATTTAAAAATTTCATTTTGGGGTTATTCTGATTTTTCTGCTTTGAGAGCATTTCTATTAGTTCAAAGGTTTTTCTATAGGAGGGATATCAGATTTGAGGATCGCTAAGGAGCCCCAAAAGAAGCCCTGAATATCTAAGATATTATAATGAGATTCGAGCTTTTTAAAAAAATTTAAGGAATTCTAAAAAGGAGTTAGGGGTTTGGAGGTAGAAAGCAGCTATGATAAATGCAGATTGGAGTAAATCTGTTGTTCTAAGCTATCTCTCTCCACCTCGGCTGTAGACTTGACTTCACTTTCTGCATTAAATTTAAATTTGTTTAAAGCAGACAGGGGAAATTTTCCTCATCAAGGTTTGGGGGAGAAGTTGGTTTAGGGGTTTTATGTTGTGATTTTCTTCCCTCAGATTTCTTACAGTTTAACAGTTTTTTAGGGCAGTGGTAAAAATTGGCAGAGTAAACCTTGTTGCAAATCACACATTTAGCCAGCATTTCGCATGACTCTTTTGATTTTCTTGTTTGTTGGCCCTCACCACACTTAAGGCAGACTGTTGTTAAACAACTGATAGTTAAAACACATTTTGAAGCCCATCAATGTGAAAGTCTGGATCATAATTCTAATACATAGAATTAGGAAAAGATCATAAATGCGCTCCCAATTCTCGGGCAGCTCAAGGTAGGCCAAAAAAATTTGAGAGGTTCCCTGTTCCTGCAATATTTTAGTTAGGCTATCCTAATTGGCCAAAATACTTCCAAGACAATTGCCTTTTCAAGGATTTTAGCATCAGTATTAATGGGAAATCCCTTAACAATGACAATTTTTTAAGTATAGGGAGCTGAATGGGATTTTTACTTTCGATAGGTGGTCCTGAACCCTCTTGTAATCTTTAACAGACCCAGGAGTGATCGGAATCACTCCAATCCATAAGCAAGCCTTATACTTTACAATCAAAGATTTAGTTTGGTTTGTTCATGAGGGCACCCCAATTGTTTGAGGCATCAACAAAAATGATACTTTAGCTATATAGGGAGAAAAGTAGGGAAATCATCAGCCATCTCAACTGTATCCTGATCTGGTACTTCTAGTATGAAAAATAATTTTCAACAGTGATTTCCTGTAGGGTAGGATTTGAGACATTCCCAGTAAAGCAGCAGAGGTTACTGGCCAGTAGTACCCCAAAATTACCAGTTAAAAAATATTTTCACTAGCCAACTATTTTTACCATGAATTTAACCTTTTCTTTTGCTTAATGAGATGTACAACGTGTACGCCATCCACTGAAACATTAAAAATTATTTACTGTAGGCATATATTTAAATTTAATATTATATGCATAATTATGAAATTAACAATATTTTATTTTTCATATTTACATATAATATGGATTCCACTCTTGCACAACAATTATGACTTTCTTACAAAACTGACTTTAATGTTGGTTGAAGAAAATTGAAATTGCACTTTGGAATACTCTAATTTCAAATTCAAGATTATCTATTACTTAGATTTCTATTTTTAAACTTCTTTTCTTTGTTTATTTCCCGTTAGTTTTACAATTGGCCATTTCTGTTTTACTACAATTTAAAGATAGTGATATTTTTTAGTTTTGCTAGCATCAAAATCTTCAGGGTGCAAAAAAATGCATGTGCCAGTTCTATTGAGTGAATGTTGCAGATTTTCTTCCCAGCCATTTTTTAAGTTACTCCTCTATTAGGCAGTGGTGAATGCTAATTTGAAGCTGTACTTTCCAGAATGTTTTTGCCTTCTACTTTGGGCCCTATCTATAGCCTTCAGATAGTCTATGCAACATTTCACCTTTAAATAATTGATAAAGGTAAATCCTATGAAATAGATGTTTAAAAAAAATTCGTTAAAAACAATGGCAAATTGTAACATTTTCCCACCAAAATCTGCATTTCAAAATTATTTATTATTTTTAATGAAACCCTTTTTAACCCTTTGAGTCCCGAAGCAGCTGTACAAGCAAAGTACCACAGACAGCCAAACTGCTAAGCGATATTCTGACCTCCATTTTCAAGGTGGGAAGTTGGACTTCAAAATGCCGATAAAGGGGAAGAGGCTATCTGTCATTCAGTACTTTGGCGATAGGTCTTTAATTTTGGCTGCTTACCTGGCGAAATACAGGGACTGGAGTTAAGTATCAGGTGTTGTAATATTTATCAGTTTGATAGATTTTCTTCACGACTACGCTTCTATTTTTGATACTTTACTTTTATTTGTTTGTTTTTCATATTCTGTTAGAAATTAGGCTGTTTCACAAAACTTTAACTCAGGATTAGATAGATGCAATCTTATTCAATGATACTGATGAAACGGATTGCATTGAATCGGAGGATGATGGCTGGGATGAGAGTAAGGCAGATGAAAACAATCTTGAATTTTCCATTAATGAGGAAGTAAATGAAATTGAGCCTGTTATGATGGATGAAAGTGAGGAACTTAATTGGACAATGGATATAGATAATACAAAAATGAAATTCCCTGCATTTACTTGCAGTTCTGTACCTGTCCATGATTTATTACCTGGTGCTACTCTATTGCAATATTTAAAATTATTTTACACAGACAAAGCTGTAGAAACGATCCAGAATACCAACGAAATACCAACAAATATGCAGATTTTTGTGCAAAAGAGCGAGGAAGTGAATATTCTTCTTGGGTGCCTATTAGTCATATAAATGAGTTATGGACATTTTCCACCATTTTGATGATCATGAGTATTAATAAATTACCAAGAATTAAAGATTATTGGTCTTCAAGCCCAATTTTAGGAAATGACATGGTGAAAAAAATCCTCGGCAGAAACAGATTTCTCAAAATAAAACATTATTTTCATGTATCTGACAGGGAATCAAAGAAGAAAAGAGGTGAAGAAAATTTCATTGTGATTCAAAAGCTTCAATCTTTAATTTCTCATTTGCAGCATACATTTACCAAGCATATTACTTCTTATAAGCAGATCTCCATCGATGAAGCTTTGGTAAAATTTAAAGGAAAACTTGGAATTGTGCAGTACATGCCATTGAAACCTGATAAAAGAGGCATCAAGATCTGGATGATGTGTATACCCCATTTAGGTTATACACTAAATTTTAATGTTAATTGTGGAAAAAATGACAGCATTCACAGATCAGGAAAAGGCCGTGGATACGATGTCATTTTTCATTTGGTAAACAGCTTGAAAAATAAAGGTCATGATATTTATTTTGATAGATTTTTTACCAGCATAAATCTGGTGTGGTCATACATTTATATAAATCCGGAATGATGGTTTGTGGAACTGTAATGACCAATAGAAAAAAAATTGCAAATGACATCAAAAACATGAAATTATTGTCATGTAATGAAAGTAAATCACTGCAATGTATTGAATATCCAAACATGCTTTGCACAACCTGGCTGGATAAAAAACAAATATTTATGGTATCCACCATTACAAAAAATGAGTCTTGCCATGTAGCACAGTGAAAAGGCACTGAAAAGCTTTCCGTTCCTTGTCCTTTGTCCTTCATGATGTATAATAAATATATGGGCAGCGTTGACCTAGCAGATCAACGTCGAAAATACTACACACAATCAAGAAAATCATCGAAATGGTGGATGTACATGATGTACATATTTTCATTTTTATTTGACACTGCTGTCAATAATGCTCATATTATATACTCGACTTCAAATTATCCGGCACCCAAGAAGTACATGCATCTTTTGGAATTCAAATTATCATTAATTGAAGAGCTTTCTACAGAATTAGGAAAACATAGTCGTAAGCGACCTTATAATAGTACTACATCTCCCTCTCCTCATGCATCTAAGAGGCGAAAAATAAGTGGCCGCAAACACACTTGTATTGTCTGCAGACAATTCATGGGAGTGCAGTATATGTAAGATTTGCTTATGCAAGAACTGTTTCTCAGAAAATATTTCACTGCCTCTCTCTTCTTAGCTATCATATCAAAAATGTCCTTTTCAGGGCAAAAACTGTTCTTTTTAGGGCAAGCCAAACTTTTCAGAGCAAAATGATTTTAATATAAAATGTCCATTTTAGGGCCATAAAAATGAGAAAGGTTGTTTGAGCATTGCTATATTTGCAAAAAATGTCCTTTTCAGGACAAAACTGTTCTTTTCAGAGCAAAACTGTTCTTTTTAGAACAAAATACACACACACCACACATTACTCAATCTGGAGGAATAGTTATGTCAATTGAAAAATGAAATTTAGCGATGTCATTCTTTCGATCGTAAGTTTAGTTTTCAATGGTCGTAGCTGGATAAATTTAGTTAAATGATCTTGACACACCATTATGAACCATCCCTGTGTGACTGCAGGTCTATCAGATCAACTTGACATCTTGAGTTTAACTCAGAACTGACCATTGGTTTCACAACAATACCTTTCTTAGGTGCACTATGTTTCATTTGACATTGTGTACATAAATTTAAAAGCAACATTACAACTTCATACGTAATATTTTTGTATTTAACTTGCAAATCTTACGCATACATGTTCTTCCTCCGTGGCCTATTCTGGTGTGAGTTTCAAATAGTATACTGAACAATTCATCATTGGTAACATAATACTGTATATTCGTTTCTCCTGGTTTTAATGGTATGATTAACTTCTCCTCATCATTAATTTTTAAAACATCAAAACGTCTTAATCGTCTGTAATCCAAAGGTGTGCTGCACTTAGTTTTAGCAGAAATCACTTCAGAAAGTATTTTAGAGTACTTTTCTTGAGAAAAATAAAAACAATTGTCTTCTCGTTTACTCGCAATTAATGCATTTAACTTTTCAAGAAAAAGATCACGATTCACTGCAGTGTCCATTCAATATAAATTAGGGTATCGGATAAAAAAATTAAAATTTCGCACCATCAAACCTTGCATAAGACTGACAAACAGTAATGTTCCAGAGTATAACAAATACATGCCACATAACTTTAATCGCAGCAAAACAAAGGATTTGCCTCTCTGTTGACCTCGGCTTCTCTTTTCGACCTCCACCAGAGTATATCTGTGCTTGTCGACATACACCGGTGATGGTCCGAATGCACAAGAATATAATCAAATATTCGGTCTTTCACCGACGTATTTGGTATGTGTTGACATGCACCGGTGAAAGTCGACATTCTAAAAATTTCGGTCTTTCACAGTAACATATATATATATTCTGCTACACAATTTCAGAAATTGGTTTATTTTAATCCAAGCTACTAAGTAATATATATTGTCAAACATACGAAATTAAATTACCTAATCATTTGCCAAACATGTGATTTTTTAAAAATATGTCACTCAAAAGAGTCATTGAAAGCAAGTAACCCTTGTGTGAAACCTATCAACTCTCCCCTCTTCTTTGAGAGCATTCGCGTAGAAGAGGAGAGGCGTGTATTTACTTAAGTGTCATTACCTTCCAGGGGGGGTCGGAAATGACCATCCATTGCTCGGCCGTTTTGGGGAAAGGGGCGGAAAAAGGGGCTTGGTACTTAAAGGGTTAAGCACTTAATTTTTTTTTTCATGTTTAAGATTTTTTCAATTTAGCTGATGAAATTAAAACATGGATAAAATATGGTTGATTTAAAGAGTTAGAAGTGTTTTGTAAGCACAAAAAAAATTTAAGCTTCTAATCCACTTTTTACTTGGATTTTAGGGTTGCTAAACTTCCAAAATTTCAAAAATGATCACTTTTAACACTCCTAAAACCCCATGTGGGGCATAATTTAAAAACCTAACACCTGATTTAATAAAACAAGAAATCTATGTAGATAATCAAGTGAAAGGGGCTTTTTTGTATATTTTACCTTTTCTATCTTTAAAATTGAAAAAAAAAGTATCATTTTCAGGATAATTTTTTTTGAAACGAGGTTATTTATTCCTATTTAAGTGTCTAACCAAAAATATGTTGTTTTACCTGTCTATTTGTTCCTTTCTTATTATTAACATTAATTTAAATGTGGTTTCATCAATTTTTAGTGTAAATATCATTGCTGAGTGTTTTGCATCTGATAGCATTTAATTAAAAAATGAAAGTTCCTGGGCATTTAGAACATTCACCAAGTATGCAACTTTCATCTTCTGTTGAGCGAACTATCATTTTTAGCAATAAAGTAATATCCCAGCCTTTATATTTATTGCTAAAACCATTAGTTTTATATTGGATGATAGCTGCATCCATGTATACTGTGCACCAATTAAGATACACCATTTGAGTCATAGCTGCATACATGTACACTGTGAGTACCACTAGCACTAGTTAAGATACGCCATTTGGGTCATAGCTCTGTGAAAAGTCATAGCTCTGCATAAATTGCGAAAAGCCTATCTTGTAATTTAGATGGTTTAAATTCAGTATACAATTAAGATTTCCTAAAAGCAAACATTTTTGCTTTAATTCTAGTATTCCTGTACTAGATTGTACAGAAAAACAATTTTTCTTCCCTGGAAAACAACAGCTGATTTCATTACATGTAAAGAATGTGCAAACTGTTTCCTTCACTTTCAAATCAAGAGTCCTATCTTTTTTACTTTACAGCATAGCTTATATCGGGTCTAGTTCTGCTGGCAAGAAATGACAAACAACCTAATAAGTTTCTGTAAGGTACATTCTTCATTTGTTCAATTTCAGGATGATTTGCCAGGCAATCAGCTTTGCTTAAAACTACACCTTTTGCTATGTGTAAACTTGATACAGGATATTTAAATTTAGAGAATTTATCACACATTTTAGTAATGTATTGATTTTGAGGGATGAAATGTTTATCATGGTTTTCTTCAAATTCAATACCTAAATAACCTTTTGGTTTTACCTAACACTTTAATATCGAATTTAGATTTTAGAAGAGAAGTTACAGAATTTAGATCAATTTGATTTTTGGCAAATAATATTATGTCATCCACATAAACAATTAATAAAGCCTTATTATTAAAATTATATGCACAATTGCACTACCTAAACTTTATGAAATTAAGTTTTCTGAGAACCTGGTCTAACTCAAGGTATCATTCTCTACCGCTTTGGTGGAGGCCATAAATTGCTTTATTTAACTGGCATACATATCCACTTTTGTTTTTGTCAAAAAATCCTGGGAGCTGTCTCATGAATATTTTTTCACTGAGATTGTCATATAAATATGCACATTTGATATCAAGTTGAATATTGAA
>OX578153.1:29318214-29328214 GCA_951213105.1 Amaurobius ferox
TGAGGCTTTTACTGTATTTGAATGTGCACATGAAAAAACATTTCGTTTGTTTTTACTATAATGTTTTTACTCCTCAACATGAGTTAAAAAACTGTTGATATATAATATGTATGAAGGCTATATATAAATTTAACGACTGGCAAATTTATTCCATGTTGAATATATGCCCGGTGACACATTATCAGGGTATATGTGTTATCGAAATACAGTTACCCTAATCTTTATATTGAAGCAAGTGATGAGCAGTGTTTATAAGCCTTGTACAATTATCCTTGATAAAGCTGTGACAAACATAAAAAATGTAAATTCTTTTGTAATGTATGATACGATCTATAACAGATCATCTTTCTTTAATGACTTTTATCAACACTACCACCATATGAAGAACTTCAAATTCAAGAAATGCAATTCTAAGCGATGTAAGCTTTGTCCCGTAGCCAATCCACACCAAATTTCTACAAAAAAGGACAATATAAAAATCTTTTGCAAGACTTTTAATGTGGTATATTGCATATCATGCCTTGCTTGTCAGGCGAAATATATAGGACAGAAGCAGAATTCCCTGAATATCCGTATAAATCTGCACCGAAGTCAAGTGGGCAAAATCCAACAGCTATCCACCAATAATAACTTAGAAGTACGACATTTTCAAGTATACCACTTCAGTAATATTATGGTAACTATTATTGACATAGTACCAGACCTTTCTGAATGCTTGTGGTGGGAAAACACCCATATAAAGCAATACAATTCTGCATATCCATATGGTCTGAATACTTTATTATTCAAGGAAAATTGCAATAAAGAAAGATGCAGGAATAGTCAAACATACCCTCTCTTAGAAAATTCAATACCTAAGAAAACTTATAGACACCAAAGAGGAAACAAAAAGCAACATTTTAATTATATCAAAACAGAAGAAAAAATCTCAGACTTCATAAAAACAGAAACAACGGTGAAATTCGGATGGATCAAGAATATAGCCAACAGTATCAAAATTAAATACTTACAACGTATATGGAATTTTATTATAAATTTCAATTTAAGTGAAAATAACTGCAATACAGAAGATACAAACACTAATATAGACATCATTCTGGATTTAATTAAACTCAGAGCCGCAAAATATAACGTAGCACTTGAACCAAAATATCAAATTAACAAATCAAAAGAATTTATCACAACTTCAAAGAATAAAATGTTCGAAAGTATTCCTTTCAACCAAATATTACATAATATAGAAGAACGTCTTCCTTTGCCTAATCTAAATATTAAGATATCCTATTGCTTTGTAAGAACCAACGGAAGAAGATTATTCAACTACAATAAATTATGTAAAACTGTGTCTTCATTTAATATTGAATCCTGTCAATGTCATAAAAATATACATTGTGATCCCTACCACAAGCACACACTATTTCTATTTAACACAGTAAAATTTCCATACTTGATCCTCATTCCCAAGTTACACAAAAAACCAGTCAAGTTCCGAACTGTAACAGTGGGATGCGGATCATACCTGGAACAAGCAAATAAAAAACTTCTGAAATTACTCCAATATGTTATGACTGATATTAAGAGGCAAAACTCCATAATGTTAAAAAACGGACAGGAATTTATAGACCGACTGAAATTTTGCCATAAGGATTTGAACTTCAGAAGCTACGATTTCCGGGATCTGTTTAATAACATCGATTTAACAAACCTACAAATGATCTTGAAGGAATTACATGAGGAATACAATTTAAAACCATATATAACTCTTAGAAGATATTTGGATTTGATTGAGTTGGTTTTGAATGAAAACATACTATATGATGGTACGCATTACTACAAACAAGTCAAGGGCATACCCATGGGTGGTGCATGCTCATCAATATTGGCGGATATTTATCTATCCAAATATGAAAGAGGAACCCATATATTACTGGAAATACCTTATTTCCGTTATGTTGACGATGTGATATTAGGGGGTTATGCAAACACCCCTGACATAGATTTTGCATTCTACCCAAAAGAATTAGACTTAATTGAAAACCCGATCAATGAGGATGGATCGACAGACTTCCTGGATTTGTCAATAAGAAAACACCAACAGTATGGAATTTATACAACCATACACGACAAGAGAAATTCATACAATATCAAAATTAATAATATTATTGATTGGAATTCAAACCTCACTAAAAATATATTCAGAAATATTATTATCGGATACTTCAGAAGAAACAGAAACTACAGTACTTTTAAAAAAGACTGCATTTATGAATGTAATAAAATAATAAATGATGCATTAAAAAGAAATTACCCTAGATATTTTTTACAACATTATTACTATTTCTTTTTCAAAGAAAGAAAGAAATTGTGCATTGTTTGATTCTAAATGAGCATTCTTAATCATATATATTTTCATATCTGCGATCCTATCATCATGAAGTCTTTTCGCGCATGTGCGACTTTCCCTTATAAAATGTTGTGTTTTCATGCTGGATTGTAGGGTGTATCTCTTCCATGCTTGGTTCCATCTTTGCTTTTTTGTCCGTTCGGGTGCTTCTGTCTTTGCACATGTGGGAGATTGACCATTGAGTTACATTGGTGCCATGAGCGTTGCCTGGGTCGTAAAAGCTGCTTTAAGCGGGAAAGGGGTGTCGCAATCCACCCCTGCCATTCTATGCAAATCATATGGTCACTCCTGTTCTCGCTTATTTTTTCTTATTGTTTATATCCTTATATATATATATATATATATATATATATATATATATATACTGAGTGAATAGATTATATATATATCTACTCGTGGCAAATGAGGAAGTAATAAATTTAAAGGATTTTTTTTTTATTATTATTTAAGCAGAATGAACAACCATATAACTGATATTAGTAAATACACCAAAATACAGGCAAATTGGATTAAAAATATCATTTACGGAATAAAGAAAAAATATATTAAACATTTATGGCTGGAATGGAATAAACATCCAGTCATACAAGAACAAGAAAAAGACAACAGTATATATGCTGCTAACATTGCTATTTTTTATGACTTATTCAAATTGCATGCAAACAAATATCATATTACTTTGGATAACGAAGTAAAGCATCAAGTACAAAAAGAATATCTTACAGCAACTTTCTGCAATAAGGATTTTGATTCAATTCCTTTTAAACATATCCTGCATCAACGTAACTACCTTTTGCCAATTAAAAACATCTGTATCTCTTTAACGTATAAATATGTGAAAACTAATGGACGCAGAATATTTAATTACAACCAGGTCAGTCAAAATATTACTAATTATAGTGATCTGGTATGCAAATGTGGAAACCATGCATTATGTAATCAAGATCATCAGCATGTAGTCACAGGTGATATTGCACTGTCAGAAAATTTGGATTTGAGGCAATATCTACAATTGGGAACAAAATATAGATATCCCGAATCACGACGAGCTGAAAGGGTATTCACTAAGGAAATTGATGACTTTATATATAAGTTAGCTATAAAGTATAGTATTCCTACTACCACCTTTAACGAATGGAAATATATGGTCTTGAAGGATTTTAACAGATATTACAGCATCCATAAGAAATATTATTATAATAAAAACAAGTTGGACAAAAAACTTTTGGAGGATTTTCAAGATCTTTATGTGATTACATATATGGATACAGTCACCAATAATTATGCTTTCACCTGCAAGAAATATTATATAGAGCAATTGAACATGTGTTACCAGGATGAGAACATGTATAATAAAAACCATCTATCATTGAAGGCTAATGAAAATCGTATTAAAGCCTTATACAAACAAATAGGAATTGAAATGAAGTCTGTAAAATCCCTTACTTGGTTCTTATCCCAAAACTACATAAAACTCCTGTAAAGTTTAGACCCGTTACTGTGGGATGCAATTCATATCTAACAAGAGCAAATAATTTACTTCTTAGACTTTTGACACCTATTATGAAAAAGATTAAATCTTCTGGAACTGTGATGGTTGCCAATAGTTTTGAGGTATTGGATAAATTGAAACAAATTCCAGACAATTTATATTTTAAAAGCTTTGATTTTAGAGACCTTTTTAATAATATTAACTTAAATGACTTATATAATATTATGATGGATACGTATATGACAAGTGATCTACACTTTAGTTTTGACCAATTGAAGTATAAAAAACTAATTGAGTTGGTATTGTTCGATAATGTGTTATTTAATGGAAGTAATTTCTACAAACAGATCAAAGGTGTTCCAATGGGTGGAGGTTGTTTTTCCTTGTTGGCTGACTTTTATTTAAACAAGTACGAAAGTGGAACACACATACTCAACGAGATTCCCTTCTTCCGTTACGTGGATGACATTTTGATTGCAAATTTTAGGCCTTCCGACCGATTTGATTTCACATTTTATCCAGCAAATCTAGAACTAATAGAGAATGTTCCAAATAATAACAAGGAAGTGGAGTTTTTGGATCTATGCTTATATCATGATCAAAATGGCAAATTGTGTTTTAAAATTTTTGATAAACGTAGAAATTTCAACTGTAAAATCAATTACATAACAAGCTGGCACACAAATTTAAGTATGAGTGTGAAACGAAATTTGATCATCAATCATCTTAATCGGTATGGAAAATTAAATTCTAATCAACAGGATAGGCTCACTTGTGAAAGTCAATTAATTAAGGAAGCATTGATTCAATCGTTTCCTTAAAACTTTTTGCGACATTATTACATGTCATATTACAAAAAATATAGAACAGAAGAATATACTTATTTCCATGAATGGTTATCACGTAATTCCTTAAATGTGTGATAAACACTGTCACTGTGACTGTGGTACTCGCTATAATGGCGTTTATTCTTACGTGTTCATTTAGATACTGTTTGGACTTTGACGTGTATTGTGACGGGTATAGTGATACCGTATTGACAAGTATTTTATACAATTTTCGCAATGTATTTTCATATTTACAACTTCTATATCGCTTTCTGGTCTTAGTCTTCCTCTTGGGATTCTGCTTTTCCCACATTCACGATGGTGATTGCTTCAGGCATTTAGTGGTTTCTGGGAGTGTTTCCCGGGACTGAAAGCATGCTTCAACCAGGAAAAGGGGTCACAATCCCCCTTGACCTTGCTACTTCCCCGTAAGCACACCTCTCTCTCTTTTAATATATATATTTTTTTTAATCCTTTTAGAATTTTATATATATATATAATTGAAGATTTTTATGATTACTTGTAATATATATATACCCGAGAAATACCAAAGAAAATTGCTTGTAAACTGAAGGTAAAGGTAAAAATTGCAAATCAGAAGCCAAGTGTAGCACGATGAGCTAGGCCTTTTATAGCACCCAAGAAGTTTGGAAATTGAATAAATGGAATCTAGTGAATATAAGAGGAATAAAATGAATATGAAAAGCATTTCTGAAACCATGTACGTTATCAAGGGCCATATATGTTTCATATATATATATATATATATATATATATATATATATATATATATATATTTATATATATATATATTTGAAATATGTAATAATAAGAATTATTTAAAAATAAAAAAAAAATAAAAAAACAATTCAAGTAATATTAACATCACCATAAAAGCAAATTCACGGCCATAATGCCGATAAGAAAAAAGAACAGCACCGTCCCAAATTCGATGATTAATCAGAATTAAATTCATCTTCAGGTCTGAGTATTTAATTCTAATCAACCCAAACAAATGCCTGTTTCAGATTAAGCAATAGTACATTACTATAAATGCTTAAAATATATATTAAAATTATATATTACTATAATTTTAATTATATATATTAATATATTACTATAAATGCTTAAAATATTTATACATATATATATATATATATATATATATATATATATATATATATATATATATATATATATATAAAAATAAATTATTAAATCCAAAGTTAGAATGTATGTAGTAACTCATAATACACTATTCCAAAATTTTCTACAAATACAAAGAAATTAAGACAAAAAGAGGAAATAATAAAGCATAATGCAAGTCATAAGGACAAAGACAATCAACAAATTTCAAAAATGAGGAATGCAAATAAGAAAACAAAAAAATCAAGCAAAAAAGCTTGCACATGGAGGAGATTTAGGCTTACGAGATTAGGCTTACGAAAAGTTCATTTCGAAAAAATTCTCATCGGGTCCATATATCTTTTTGAAATGAACACAAAAATGCTTGTTTCTGAAACATAAGATAGATTTTATCTATAAACTTGTGTTATATGGACGACAAGCATAAAGATTGGAACAATAAAGGAAACATAAATACCTCAAAACGCACCTCTTCAGCGCAACCATGACGAGCAAAATATGACTGGATCATCGTTGTCATATGCCAAAATGAAAAGATGTGATTTGCTGTTGCCAAAGAGAGTAATAAAAACAGTACTGCGCAAAAGCAATAAAATGAGTTATTCAACTGTTAAAGCTTCGAGATAAAAAGATGAAAATATAATTGCAGGAGAATGAAGAAGTACGGCTAAAATA
The DNA here is from genome assembly GCA_951213105.1 of Amaurobius ferox. Classification (NCBI taxonomy): domain Eukaryota; kingdom Metazoa; phylum Arthropoda; class Arachnida; order Araneae; family Amaurobiidae; genus Amaurobius; species Amaurobius ferox. The sequence goes on from OX578153.1 coordinate 29,324,759, forward strand.
AGATAATAAGGGGAGAATATGAGAATTTTAGGCTAATCGAAACTTATTAACTATACTATTGACTAAATATGCAGGATATTGATACATTTTACTGGTAATTTTGAGGTTATTAATGTGCAAAGCATGAAATTTTTTATCTGATAATCTATAAATTCTAAAAAGTTGATTAAGTATAATATTTCTAAACAATTGAATCGAGTTGCAGGAATTAAAAGGTAATAATTTATTAATATTAAATTTAAAAAAATCTTTTTTATCATATAATTTAGTAACTATCCCATGAGCAGGTTCTATAATTAGATTTAAATCCAAATAATAAACATTATTACTAATAGAAGTTTCATTAGGTATTAATTCCAAATTATCCGGATAGAAATCTATATCTATGACATAGTTATCAGTAAATACAAGACAAATCAGATCATCTACATATCTATAAATTTTATAATCAGTTGAAGTAAAGAATTTTTCATAATGATATAGGTATAAATTAGCTAACATACTGCTACTACAGCCACCTTGTGGAACACCTGAGACTTGTAAGTATAATTTATTACCTTGAAAGATATAATTATTGAAAAGAACAAAATGGAGAAGCTTAGGAAAATTGGTAAATTTTGTAAGATTAGAATGTTTAGTAATATAAGCATTATATAAAGCTAAAATGACATCATATAGATCAGTGATCTTAATATTATTAAATAGATCTTTAAAATCAAAAGTTTGAAATCCTATTATTTTACCATGCGTTTTTAATTTATTTTTTAATTCCTTACTGTTATTTAGAATAATATAGCTATCACCAGAATCTCGTAAATTGCTATTTAGTACATTTAAATAATTTAGTAATAATTTACTAGCAGTGGTAGAGTATGAATTATGACCACTAGTAACAGTTCTAAATTTAATAGGATTTTTATGAAATTTAGGTATAAGCACAATATATGGAAATGTCAAAAATTTATTATTAATATCTAAATCACTATACATATTGATAATTTTCAATTTGATACTATTAAGAGAGTGTGAATCAATTTTAAATAGACTATTATTTTTTAAATAATCTAGCAGATATTGAATATAGAATTTTTTACAAATAATAGCATAATTATTAGAGGCTTTATCTACATAAGTAATAACAAAAGATCTATGTAAATCATTAACAGAATGCTTTATATTATCCATATTATATATGGATCTAGATAAATTAATACTACAAATGGTATTTTTAATAGATCTTAAAATAGTAAATTTCCACATATTAAATGCCTCTAAAGGCTGAGCATATTTAGAAGCTAATCCATAAATAAATTTATCAAGGTCCAGATTGATTGACTTTAACACTTGTTTAGAATTATTACATGAAGGTAACCTGAATTTAGTGCCAAATGACATTATAGTTCTTAAAGATTTATCTTTTACAATGGCTAAGTCTTCAGTAACTATATGACCCAATTGTGGATTTATAAATTCAGCATAATTATCAGCACTACAAATACATTCACCATCTAAATTTGTTGAGGAATCTATGTCGACTGAGAGAGATTTTGAAATTGCATTGTAATTAAAAATGGTTCTTCCAATAGGCTTGTTATATTTAAAAGTTTTTGTAACATTCAAATCCTTTACAGGCAATAAATGATGAAATTGATTAAATAAATTCTTAAAGTTTATGGAATTATAAATAGGATGCTTAAATGATATTACACAATAAGAATTGGAACAGTTATTATGATGAAATTGATTAAGTTTTATTTTTAAATATTTTGATCTAGTAATGAGCAAATCATAGAAAATATGATTAAAATGTTCATTAGTAAGATTTAACTTTAAGAAAATAGCATAAACTGTGTTTAATTGTTTTTTCTTAACTGCAAATACCCATGATTTAATAAATTTCCATTGATATGTGTTATTGAATTGTTGATGCATACTTTTAATCTCCGCTTTAATATCATATTGGGAGGAGCTTCCTTTACCGCGTTTAAATCTTTTGAGTTTAGCCAATTTACTATTATGTAAAAGAGGTTTAAAAAAAAGGTGATTAAAAATAGAATATTTATTATCTACAAAATTATTCTTAACAATATTACCATTGAGATATAACTGATTTAATCCATATGGAAACAGAGTACAATGTGATTTAATATAGAAGTTTTCAAAGAATAATCTATCAGCAGTATTTATTTTAATGTCCAAAATATGTATAGTTATATTTTCAAAACCATGATGAGCAAAGTGTTTATATTCGATTTTATTAGAAGTAGGAAGAAAATTATTATTGTGGATATATTTTTTAACATGATCTCTATGTACATTCATACGTAGATGAATAGGATTACTGGTTTGTCCTATATAAGATATATTACATATATTACAAGATAATTTGTAGATGCAATTAAAAATTTTACAGAAAGTCTTATGACTATTTAGATTAGTAATTTGTGAGTTAGAAGCATATGGGCAGGTTTTACAATTTTTATTCTTACATTTATTGAAGTTATAATTTTTAGCTGGGCAATTATTATATCCAAAACAATCCATGGCACACTGTTGGTAAAATGATAACGGTCTAAACAATTCCCAACTAAATTGTAAATACCGGGCAATATTTATCAAATTATATAATAACAAGAATAAATATATTTGCCAGTCACTAAATCAAATAAGATGTGTAATTCATAAGAGTTAAAGTAATATAAAGAGAATAGCATTAACATTTATAAATAATATAAATAAAAATAAAATAATTGCTTATATATAAAAATATATACAACTAAGTCCATGTAAAACCTAATAAAATGTAATAAGTAGGATATTACAAGATAAAAAGAATTGATTAACAATATAAATATAATCAGTTCTAAACTAGATTAATTAAAACACAAGGTATAATAAAATATATACTGTGTAAATCTGGAATTCACATAGAATCCTGTCCAAAAAAGTAATAAAAAGATTGCACTAAAAAGTACAGTTTATAAAAGGTATCTATAACATCAATACAAAATTCCAATTGCAGTTACCCAGTCATAAAAACACAAAACCAATAAATTAGTAAGAAATAATAACGATAGATGGCAGCACTAGAATAAGATACTTCTAATATTTAATTACTAATAGCGAAGAAAATTTGCAGTTAGATTTAAAAAACGATAGATGGCAGCACTAGATTAAGGAAATTCTAATATTAAATTACTAATAGCTAAAGAATAATTGCAATACAAATATTTACCAAATAATAAAACAGAAAGGAAGACAATAATTAATAATACTTTAAGCAAAAATATAATAAGTAACCTATGCAAATAAAAGAAAAGAATAAAATAGGAGAATGAGCCACAATAAACTACAATTAACAATGGATGAAAGTAGAGAAAGTAATACATAATAAAAAATTAAAATGAATTAAAATAAATTCTATTACTAAATTTAGCGCAAATGCAGCATAAATTT
>OX578153.1:29330714-29445714 GCA_951213105.1 Amaurobius ferox
ATCCGGATAGAAATCTATATCTATGACATAGTTATCAGTAAATACAAGACAAATCAGATCATCTACATATCTGTAAATTTTATAATCTGTTGAAGTAAAGAATTTTTCAAATTGATATAGGTATAAATTAGCTAACATATTGCTACTACAGCCACCTTGTGGAACACCTGAGACTTGTAAGTATAATTTATTACCTTGAAAGATATAATTATTGAAAAGAACAAAATGGAGAAGCTTAGGAAAATTGGTAAATTTAGTAAGATGAGAATGATTAGTAATATAAGCATTATATAAAGCTAAAATGACTTCATATAGATCAGTGATCTTATATTATTAAATAGATCTTTAAAATCAAAAGTTTGAAATCCTATTATTTTACCAAATGTTTTTAATTTATTTTTTAATTCTTTACTGTTATTTAGAATAATGTAGTTATCACTAGAATCTCGTAAATTACTATTTAGTACATTTAAATAATTTAGTAATAATTTACTAGCAGTAGTAGAGTATGAATTATGACCACTAGTTACAGTTCTAAATTTAATAGGATTTTTATGAAATTTAGGTATAAGCATAATATATGGAAATGTCAAAAATTTATTATTAATATCTAAATCACTATACATATTGATAATTTTCAATTTGATACTATTAAGAGAGTGTGAATCAATTTTAAATACACTATTATTTTTTAAATAATCTAGCAGATATTGAATATAGAATTTTTTACAAATAATAGCATAATTATTAGAGGCTTTATCAACATAAGTAATAACAAAAGATCTATGTAAATCATTAACAGAGTGCTTTATATTATCCATATTATATATAGATCTAGATAAATTAATACTACAAATGGCATTTTTAATAGATCTTAAAATAGAGAATTTCCACATATTAAATGCCTCTAAAGGCTGAGCATATTTAGAAGCTTATCCATAAATAAATTTATCAAGGTCCAGATTGATTGATGTTAAAACTTGTTTAGAATTATTACATGAAGGTAACCTGAATTTAGTGCCAAATGACATTATAGTTCTTAAAGATTTATCTTTTACAATGGCTAAGTCTCCAGTAACTATATGACCCAAGTGTGGATTTATAAATTCAGCATAATTATCAACACTACAAATACATTCACCATCTACATTTGTTGAGGAATCTATGTCGACAGAGAGAGATTTTGAAATTGCATTGTAATTAAAAATGGTTCTTCCAATAGGCTTGTTATATTTAAAAGTTTTAGTAACATTCAAATCCTTTACAGGCAATAAATGATGAAAATGATTAAATAAATTCTTAAAGTTTATGGAATTATAAATAGGATGCTTAAATGACAATAAGACAATTACACAATAATGACAATTACACAATAAGAATTAGAACAGTTATTATTATGAAATTGATTAAGTTTTATTTTTAAATATTTTGATCTAGTAATGAGCAAATCATAGAAAATATGATTAAAATGTTCATTAGTAAGATTTAACTTTAAGAAAATAGCATAAACTGTGTTTAATTGTTTTTTCTTAACTGCAAATACCCATGATTTAATAAATTTCCATTGAAATGTGTTATTGAATTGTTGATGCATACTTTTAATCTCCGCTTTAAAATCATGTTGGGAGGAGCTTCCTTTACTGCGTTTAAATCTTTTGAGTTTAGCCAAATATATATATATATATATATATAAATATATATAAATATATATATATATATATATATAAATATATATATATATATATATATATATAAATATATATATATATATATTTAGTCCTTCCTAAGTTTATTTAGTCCTTCAGATTTATAATTGTTATATTAGATCCATTTTTGTGACGGATAAAACTGAGTGTAAATGTATATTGTTCACAACCCACTTAAAACTGTAAGTCACAGACAATTTATCTCGTGTGTACAAAAAATAATATAATTTTACTCTAGGGTCATTCCATATCAAGTCATCCAGGCCATGTCACCCACCACCTCTGATTTTGATGAAACTTTATATTTTTTATCTTCTCACATAGTTATGAAAGTATACCAAATTTTATCTCTGTATCTCAACTGGTTTTTGTTGTATAGGACTTTGAAATACTGGTAAAATAGCCGTTTTTGCTATTTCCGAACTTCCAAAAAGAACTTGTACTTTCAATGAAAAATATTTGTATCTTTGACATTTATAGTGCAAATCTTATGGAAATTTGCACTATTGTTGAGTGAACTGTGCTGATTCCAGAAAAAAATATGGCAACACTTTATGTTTATTTGTTTTATAAACAAAAAATATTGTTTATAAGTTTTTAGTAACTTTTTAGCACGAAAACTGTGTTTTACAAAAAAATTCATATCTCTAAGAGGCAAAGTGATAATGAAGTCAAATTTTTTTTTAAATTAATCTACAACATATTTCCTATTTTAAGAAACAACAAAATACTTGGCATTTTATTTGCTTTATTGTATAAAAATATTTTTACTATTTTTTTTAACTATCGATAGGCCTACTCGTGAGTTTTATAGGTACCACATTATAAATTAAACAACAAATAGCTACAAATTTGTTTTAAAATATATAATAATAATTATACAAAAAAAATTAATTAATAGGTGTGTTAAAAAATTAATATATTAATTGGTAAAATAAGAAGTCTGGCTCCACTTGCTCTCTCTTACTCAGCAGGTTTGCAGGAACTGATGGCATTACCCAACATGCTCATGTCTGGCTGGCCCTTGGTATGGTCAGTTGTGAGCTAGCTTTATTAGAGAGAACATCAGTAGGGTGGGGTGGGGTAAAATGGGTCATTTTATAAATAACTCAATGTAAATAAAATTAAAATTGATTTTTTTAAACCAATATTTGTAGTAATATTTTCCAGTTTGTTGGCAACATTTTTCATTTCCAAAAAAGTTAGGTTCATGAATATGGCAATACAAGAAAAATATTTTACAAGCTATAGATGGTGGTGTGTAAACATACATGGTTTAGTAACTTAACTGAATATCATTATATTTTAATAAATAATAGTATATAGTGCTTTGTTAGATTTGTTAGTGCTTGGAAGATTTAGTTGCTTATATTGCTTTTTAATAATTTAATTCATTTAGTAAACAATTTTATAGTTATAAAAATCATAAGATGTAGTTGAATTTTTATTTTTTTATCATTTAAGGATGTCTCAATCAAAAGAAAAAAGTCAATTATACTGTTGTGTGGGGCAACATTGTAAAACAGAATGTCACAAAAAAAGCTATACAAAGTCAGTGAAACTAATAAGTGTTGAATTGTTGAGTGAATTAGAAAAAAAACTCATTGTACTAAGAAGTGGTTGTTGTTGAGACCCAGACCGTCCAACCTACCAGAAAGGTGTAAGGTAATTGTTTGGACGGCCGGGAAGTGCCACCCAATTTAGACCGGAACCCAGTGGGGGAGGCATCCACAGGGACCGTACCCTCCTTCCCCTACCACCAACCTCTCGGAAGGACTTACGGACCCACATGTTTAACGTGATCGTACTCCACGTGAACACGGCGGCAGTTTTGGCAGTGGCTGGAATCGAACCCGGGCCTACCGAGTGCAACTCCAGCACGCTAACCAATGGGCTACCGCGCCCTGTACTAAGAAGTGGTGTAAGTACTGACCTATTTTTAAATATTTGTGTGCACCACAAAATGTATTACTTAAACAAATATGAAACTTATCAAACATGCTGTTTTGATCCATTTCAAAGGCATAAGAAAAGAATAACAAAAATTTTAAGACCTGTATCTTTGGAATTTTCTAACCAAACCAATAATATTTCTAAAGTTATTATTAAGGCAATCCCTGGACAGAAGATATGCAATGCCTGTAGAGAAGAATTTAATAAGCAAAAAAAGGTAAATTATAAAAGTTTTGAAACTGAAGCGCCCAACACTGACAATTTTCAAGATATTTGTGACATTGAGAGTACTTTGAGCAAAGAAAAAGCTTTAGAAGAAATAAATACATCTTTAACTGATATTGGAGAATCTCCATTCAAATTTCATGCAGTTCCTTCTCATATGAGGTCCAGTTATGCTAAAAGAAAATTGGATTCGGCTTGTTCGATAATGAAAAATAAAGTATGCAAAGTTTTTGAAAAAGACATTTCTCCAGAGAAAAAAGCAGAACACTTACTACAGAATATTCAAGAAAAGGCTAATGACTTGGACAAGCTTGTTGAGATGATTAAAGAGAAACTGGAAACACCTGTTACTCGTCGTGAAAAAATTCAGCTGTTAACTCTGGTCCCAATCTCATGGAGTAGAAAAAAAGTTGCTGAAGAATTCGGTGTTGCTGAGTATACAGTTCGTAAAGCACGAGAATTACTTACAGAAAAAGGCATCATAGCTTTACCTGATCCAAGAAACAGGAAATTACTTCACCAAGGGACAATTGATTTGGTTAAAAATTTCTATCAAAATGATGAGTATTCTCTGATCATGCCAGGTAAAAATGACAAAATTAGCATATCTAAAAATGTATATGAACAAAAAAGACTGTTGCTTTGTAACCTTAATGAACTGTATGCTGCGTTTAAATTAGAATATCCTGCTGTAAAAATCGGTTTCTCAAAATTTTGTTTGCTTCGCCCCAAGTGGTGTGTGTTAGCTGGTTCCTCAGGGACTCATTCTGTATGTGTATGTACAATACACCAAAATGTAATTCTGCTGTTACATGCATGTGCAATAGAGGAAACATACCATGATTTGATGAATCACTTAGTTTGTTCAATGGACAACAGAGATTGTATACTTCGACACTGTTGCAAATGTCCTTGGAATGAAAATCTTGCAAGATAACTTTGCGGAATGGGACCAAGAAGAGGAAGTCACATACAGTGCATGGGTGACTACCAACAGAACACAGCAGGTCCCAGTGGCAGTTTCATTTGATGAATATTTAAATCACCTTGTGGAGAGTCTTGAAAAACTTTTATCACTAAGTCTCAGTCTAACTATCTGAAAGAGTTAAAAACAAAACTTCATCCAGATGATATTACACAATAAGAATTAGAACAGTTATTATTATGAAATTGATTAAGTTTTATTTTTAAATATTTTGATCTAGTAATGAGCAAATCATAGAAAATATGATTAAAATGTTCATTAGTAAGATTTAACTTTAAGAAAATAGCATAAACTGTGTTTAATTGTTTTTTCTTAACTGCAAATACCCATTATTTAATAAATTTCCATTGAAATGTGTTATTGAATTGTTGATGCATACTTTTAATCTCCGCTTTAAAATCATGTTGGGAGGAGCTTCCTTTACTGCGTTTAAATCTTTTGAGTTTAGCCAAATATATATATATATATATATATATATATATATATATATATATATATATATATATATATATATATATATATATATATATAATAATAGAAGTTTGAAAATCCAATGAACGAAAAGTAAGAAGATGTAACACGATAAACCTAACTTTTTAAAATATTATATATATATATATATATATATATTTGAAATGTATTAATAAGAATTATGTAAAAATGAAAAAATACAATTCAAGTAATATTAACATCACCATAGAAGCAAATTCAAAGCCATAATGCCGATAAGAGAAAAGAACAGCACCATCCCAAATTCGATGATTAATTAGAATTAAATTCATCGTCAGGTCTGAGTATTTAATTCCAATTAACCCAAACAAATGCCTGTTTCAGATTAAGCAATAGTACATTACTATAAATACTTAAACTCAGACTACAGGCAACAAAAAATGAAAAAAGGATACATTAAGAAAATTGTATTACCTTGCGGCATGAACCATTCTTCTACCACGTGTATACACGATCAACCTCAACAGCTTAATCTAGAAGCACCGGAATGAACAAGTCGAAATTCTACCAGGGAGGCAGTACGAACGTTCACGGAGTTACTCCCAAACCCGTCCAGTGAGTCTAAGCTGGAGACTGGACAAGCAATTCAGAATACAACTTCCCAAATATGCAAACATGAATATGAATATGAATCAAAGATGAAAATTCCTACTAAACAAGTAATTCATATGAAAAATGGATAATCGAGAATGCCACTATACACCATTATAAGGGCGCTCAAAACGTAGTTTCAATACTGACAAAAGTTACATTTTTTTGCGAAAATAAAATTCAAAACATTAATGTTAATGCATCTTATTTTCCTATTTTTTGATTTTTCTAATGTTTTTGACTTAGTTTATTATTTTTCATTTTTATTTATATAATTAATAATTATATATAATATATATATACATATACATATATATACATATATATATACATATATACACACATACACATATATATATATATATATATATATACATATAAAAATAAGTATATCACGAACGGAACTCCTATTTAAGTAAAGGAACATAAAGTAACATCGATTTAACAAACCTACAAATGATCTTGAAAGAATTACATGAAGAGTATAATTTAAAACCATATATAACTCTCAGAAGATATTTGGATTTGATTGAGTTGGTTTTAAATGAAAACATACTATATGACGGTATGCATTTCTACAAACAGGTCAAAGGCATACCCATGGGTGGTGCATGCTCATCAATATTGGCGGATATTTATCTATCCAAATATGAAAGAGGAACCCATCTATTATCGGAAATACCTTATTTCCGTTATGTTGACGATGTGATATTAGGGGGTTATGCAAACACCCCTGACATAGATTTTGCATTCTACCCAAGGGAATTGGACTTAATTGAAAACCCGATCAATGAGGATGGATCGACAGACTTCCTGGATTTGTCAATAAGAAAGCACCAACAGTATGGAATTTATACAACCATACACGACAAGAGAAATTCATACAATATCAAAATTAATAATATTATTGATTGGAATTCAAACCTCACTAAAAATATATTCAGAAATATTATTATCGGGTACTTCAGAAGAAACAGAAACTACAGTACTTTTAAAAAAGACTGCATTCATGAATGTAATAAAATAATAAATGATGCATTAAAAAGAAATTACCCTAGATATTTTTTACAACATTATTACTATTCCTTTTTCAAAGAAAGAAATTGTACATTGTTTGATTCTAAATGAGAATTCTTAATCATATATATTTTCATATCTGCGATCCTATCATCTTGAAGTCTTTTCGCGCATGTGCGACTTTCCCTTATAAAATGTTGTGTTTTCATGCTGGATAGTAAGGTGTATCTCTTCCATGCTTGGTTCCATCTTTGCTCTTTTGTCCGTTCGGGTGCTTCTGTCTTTGCACATGTGGGAGATTGACCATTGAGTTACATTGGTGCCGTGAGCGTTGCCCGGGTCGTAAAAGCTGCTTTAAGCGGGAAAGGGGTGTCGCAATCCACCCCAGCCATTCTATGCAAATCATATGGTCACTCCTGTTCTCGCTTATTTTTTCTTCTTGTTTATATCCTTATATATATATATATATATATATTTTTTTTTTTTCCTACTGTATGTTAGTCACTATAATTGGGAATGTTTTCTAGGATGTTATCGAGTGAAATTTGATACACTGAGTTGATAATTTTAATAACAAACTTGGGGGGATATGCATTATTAGTCGCTGTACTCAATAATTCTATAAAGTGCGCTAATTTATAATCTTCATCACAAATTTTATTGATTCTAAGAGCCTGGTTTATTATAATATTTCTAAATACAGATATATGCAAATAAGAGTCAAAATGTTGAATTTTTGATGTATTAAATTTAAAATCCTGTCTTTTATCATACAAGTTTATAACCATATTACAATTTTGTAAATTTAAATTTAAATCTAAAAAGTTTGCAACATTTGTGTCATTATTACTTGCATTTAATTGTAAATTTTTTGGATAAAAGTTTAATACTATAGGGATATTATTATTTGGGGATACACATAAAATGTCATCTAAATATCTAAACATGTGCATATTATGCAAGCTTGGATTAATGTTTTTTGCACCTGAAATATTGGTTTGTGACAAATACAAGTGGTTTTATTTTAGAAAGAATGAACATCACTTTTCACAGAAATATGATCTTGAACGATGTTTCAAGGGGGCAAAATCTCCCCTTCTACATTTAAAAAAAAATTGAAATTCTGGCTTTTGGCTTCTTCCCACGCATATAAGCTAATTTTAATTTTTGATCAAAACCCATTACTATGATGCAACTCCCATTTGTTGATTTGACACGGAATGACCCTTTGTGAAAGTGAAAACATTGGGTAAATCCAGTGAATCCCCCACCCTTTTTTCTAAGTACAAAATTGCGCCAAGTTGGCGCGTTTCTCCGTGTTTTGAAATTGATCTATTTCCTGGATCAACCGTTGGAAAGAGTTAATAAAATTTTTTTTTAAACTATATGAATTTCGATGGAAGTTTCCCCAAAATCTTCTGTTAATTACGTTGAGTTCTCTTACCTTTATTAAATGACTATTGAACTTTTCTATCTGTTGCTATCTGTTCTAATTCAAAACATTCTGATCAGAAATTTTCAAGAATCTATAAACAGACGAGGTATTTAAATATCAAAATACAGCGCGTTTTCTATTGGCTCGAAATCCTATGACGTAACGATTTTGTCATTTTTCTAGAGCTCCTCTACTACAAGCTGACTTCCAGGCTTCGTGAACTAAAGAGGCCATCCAACTCCCTAGTGACGTCACTGGAAAGGGTGCTAGAAAATTGTGCTCTCTAAAAAAATGTAAAGCTTATGGATAGATATGGAGTTCTTATGAAAAGAGGTTATTTTTGAATAATTGGACACCCATAACAGGTATGTGAACTTTTCTATATGTATATTAATGTTTCTGCCAGTCGCCGCCAGTAAAAGAAATTAATTTTTTTGATAATTTTTGCAATAAATGATGCATTTTCCTTGCATCGTCTGCATTTACTTCTTTTCTGAGAATTTGGTTGTATTGAAATTGTAAAAAGTAAATATTAACATTACTGTAAGATATGGCTTCTTATTTTCTTAGTTCACACTTTCATAGTTTTGAACATCAAATTTAAGCATGATTTTGAGGAATGATTATTCCAAATATGCAAACAATAAATGGCGAAGTCATTTTTTTTATATAAACAGAATAAATATTAAACTTCTTCCTCCAAAATTTGTTACTTCCCGCTATAGTTATATCTTTGTTGCCCTTTGGCTCTCGATTTTATGCCTGTATTTGAGGTAAATAAAACAATTTGAATTATTCCATGATTTTTTTTTCAATATTTATACATAACCTTTAGTACAAATTTAAATGTTATGAACAAATGTTTATTTTTTATGGTGAATAAGTTTTCGACCACATAGTCTTGCAAAGCAGGATTTTCTATGGTGACCAATATTAAAACAGTGAAATGTGGAAGCTGAAAAATGCTGAATGAAAAAATATGTGTGAACTTATTCCACATTCGACCCAACATAAAAGAAATTTATAAGCCTCACAAGGCACATGCTAGCGAGCTACTAATATTAAGGATAAAAATATATATGCTTGTTTTTATTTTCTTCGCATGGTATGCAAATATGTTTCTTTTATCTCATATAAAATGTAAGCAGCACTGTATATAATGTATGGTTGTTTTTTGTTATCTTATGAAGAGTACATATGTTGTGAAGAGATATTGCTTTTTATTTGGGGAAGGGTGTCAAAATATGACATAGGTAAGGTGTTACCATGGAAAAACTCAGGAAAGCACTGCCTTATACACATGCAGATTCGGGGGTGTATTTTAGAGTGTCCATGCCCCCCCCCCCCTCAATTTTTTTTCAAAATGCATTCTAAACACACATGTGATAAAAAATGTACTCAATCCCCATTCAGTTTTTTGTTCTGGAGTCCCTGAAATCAACCTGTTTTTACATAAAAAAAATGGGAATAAGCAAGTAGTTTTTAGAAACTAAGAATTCAAAAAGATGTGTTTTAGCTAGTACATCACTGCAATAGGAGGAAAAATTCTACTACAAAAAACCTAAAATCTCCAAATTTAGACAAATCCTGGTAAAAGAAAGAAAAAGGAACGAAGATCAAAAGCCAGTTACTTAGAGACTAAAAGTCTGTATAGGTTTAATTTGAAAAATTTTACCCAATCCAATTCGAATTTCACTTGACCAACACCTCAGAATTTTTTTAACTAAATTTGTTGTGATTTATAAATTCAGAAGATCATAAATTCAGAAGATATTTTAGGAAAGACGAATAGTATAGTAGTACACATTATGGTTAGTATACCATAATTCACGATAGTCAGAATTCATAATTGCCAAATCTTTTCTTCTATTACCAAATTTTATTGCTTAAGAATTATTTAAAAAATATATAAAAAATTTAAATATTCCGAATTAAAATTATTTTAAAATAGTTTTATTTAGGAGTTGGAGTCAGTATATTTTTTTCAACTCGAACTCCACCGCTCTGTGAAGAAAGTTTGTATTTTGAAAAAATTCTAGAATGTTTTTTTTAAAAAACACAAACTAAGTATAGCAGAATCTCAATTATTCAAGCTACCACTTTTTTCAAGAACATCACCGCATGAAAAATTATTTTTTGAATCCGACAGTGGCAACTTGTGACTTTAGAAGAGGGTGAAGCAGATTCAGCAGCAAAATTTCCCGTCCACTTCAATAACGGACATCTTCAAAACACATCACACTATTGACACAAGTGTTGTCAAATATTATCTAAAAATAGCCAAACAAGTCTGAAAAATTGCAAAATAATAATAATAACCTATTCAACCGATAACTTTAGGATAATATTTAAGTATTTATTGTACATAATCTTTTTCTTATTGTTTATATTTCCTTAAGAACAGAAACGAGGAGGTCCTTGATAGGAAGGGGAACATTGTCACAAATGTCAGAGCTATATTATAGTTTGAAGTAAACAAAGTTTTTTCCTTGTTAACTGAATTTGACATTATCCAAGCTGTTTTCAGTCCACATTAGCTTGGATAATAGGGACTCTATTGTATTTATGTTTTTGCAAAATGAATGCATTTCTTTTCGATGAATTTTTTAATTATTATTTTTAGTATTTTTTTGTTCAATTGTATAAATTATCAATAAGTTTTCACTTGTCATTTTTAAATTTTAATACTGAGCATTTGGAATACACAGGGGCTGATTGTCATTATCACGTCTTGAAAAAAAAATCAATTTGGCGATCATGAATTCTGACGATGTCAAAATAAAAAATTGTGGTGTACTAATTGTAATGAAAACTACTTTTCCAAAACAATGAACTTTGGAATTTGAGAATTTATAAATTAAATCAAATTCTTCAAATAGAAAGTCAAAATAAAATGTAGCAGATAAAAACACCATTTTACGAAAGATTTCATTTGATAAAAGTAATCAAAACTCCAGAGCAACCCCTGGAAATATATAAAAAAAATATATATACTAATTGCCAAGTGTCCATTTGTTTATCTGTCATGCTTTTTTTAAGCACTTCTCAAATAGATAGACTTGCAACCTGGTACATGGCTCGATCGTTCAATAAAAACCCCTGAAAAAAAATCTTACTTTCCGAAGAGAGGGTGATCCACACCAAAACGTTTGAAAAGTGAAATGATAGAAAAGCATGCTTTGCGATAACATAGACTTCAAATTTGGTGTACAGGTAAATCGTTCGAAAGGAAAAAAGTGTATAATTTCAGATTTCCAATATTTTCTACTTCTTTTTGGGGGTGCCGTACACCAAAATGTTCGATTTGCCGAATAAATAAGAAACAACTCTTTTAAAATTTTATAAAGGCTTGAAATTTGGTATATGGGCAAATTATTTAATGAAAACACCCAACATGAATGTAGTGATATGATAGACGAATATAGGTTAATTGATAAAAAAAGACACGCTTCAGAATGAGAAACATTTCAAATCTGGTGTATGGGAAGATAGTTTGGAAGGGAAAAGTGTACAATTTCAGTTTTCCAATATTTTCTACTATAGGGGGTGCGGCATAAGTAGTAGTAAGGGGGGGATATAGCCGGAACAATGGAATAGGGCGTGGTCAATGACGTCAATCAGAAGGGGGCGTGGGTATGACGTCAGAGCACGGGGCGTGTGACGTCACACGAAGTGGAAGTTTTTGAGTGGAGTTGAGTTGTTTTTCTCGTAATCTTCTACGAGGGTGTTTTTAATGCGAGTTGAGTTGTTTGTCTTTTTAAAATTTATTTTCACAAAATGGCAGCGGGGTAAGTTTATCAAGCACGTGGTGTGTGACGTCACGTGAAGTGGAAGTATTTGGTTTTTTTAGTGGAGTTGAGTTGTTTGTTATGGTAATCTTTTTTAATGCGAGTTGAGTTGTTTGACTTTTTAAAATTTCTTTTCACAGAATGGCAACGGATAAGTATTATCGTGATTAAGGCTCCTACATATACCATATAGGAGCCTTAATCATTCGGAGCTCAGACTCCGAGCTACGAGGTTGTGATTTTGTGAAGCTGCTGCTTTTTGATTGTGGTGACTTTCTTTGCTTAAGTTTGGCGTGTTATATCTAGTTACGATAGAACACGTAGGGCTAAGCAATTACAGCTTTGTTGTGTACGGATTTCTCGCCATTTTGGATTCGTGCTTTTTCAACTTTGGAGTGCCACGTGTGTTTTTCCCACGTGGTAGTGCTATTGCTTTGATCGTTTCTACGCTGACGACATGGATTTGGATGCATTCGATACGGAAGCTACTCGCGGACTTGCTGGTGAGCTAGACGAAGATGGACTGCGGCCTCTCAGGGATGCCATGATTGAATATTGTGATACTCTGCCCAAGGATGGATTGATGCCCGCTTGGAAGGAAGAAGTGAAAAACGCTGTGAACTTTTGTGCACTGGCAATCTACACTCTGACGCTACACATCAGGGAGCTACTGACGAATGGACTACTCGGACGGGACGAGGACCAAGTCTCCAAGATTCTGGGTTCGTTTCTTTCTGTAAATTCTTTTTTGTTGGTCCAGAATTTGGATAGGTTTATACTAGTAATTTAAATGAGATTTATAACTGTGAAGGGAGTAATTCTAGTGATGTAATTAAATGTAAAATGATAGAACTAGGCTTAATTAAAGAAATTAAAGATGAAGATAAACTTAAACCTGTTGAAAATCCAAATAAAAAGAGGAGGATAGAGGGGCAATCTACTATGGATGCTCCTACTAAAAACCAGAATGGAGAATTAAACTTAAAATCTAATGACAAGGATAACATGGATTGTAGTGAAAAAATTGATAAAGATGTAAATGATAATGTTAAAACTAAGAGTTATGCTGAAATTGTCGCGCAACCTATAGTGTTCAAAAGTGCACCAAAACCAAAAACGGTTCAAAATAGTGACAGGCAAAATAGTGTAGCGGCTGAGAAAAAAGACCCAAAAGCGGAATGTTTTTTCATCAAGTTTAATGACAATTACCAGGCTCTCCTTAAAAAATTAAATGAAATCTCAGGTAATAAAGTATCTCAGGTAATAAAGCTCACAGGAGACATGCTAAAATTGATTCCAAATGACGCTGACGCCTATAGGGTTGTACAACGCCATTTATCTAGTGAGAAAATCCCCTTCCACAGTTTAAACTTAAAGACGGAAAGGCCCAAAAAGGTAGTTTTGAAGGGGCTACCAACAAACTATAACATTGAGGAAATAAAAATCACTCTAACATCCGAAGGATTAGATGTAGTCAGGGTTTCTCAACTGAGAAACACAAAAACGAGATTGTCCCTGCCGATCTTCTTAGTCAGCATTAGGCCTACGGAAGACTGGCAGAGGGTATACCGACTGACAAGATTAGGATACTTGGCTGTAAAGGTAGAGGCCTTCAGAGCACGGGGCTTCAAAATCTGCTACCGGTGCCAGCAATTCAATCATTCCTCTGAGAATTGCAGCATGCCACCAAAGTGCCTTAAGTGTGCTGAAGAACACTTCACACGTGACTGCCAAAGACCAAGGACAGAGAAGGCAACGTGTGCTAACTGCAATGGAGATCACCCGGCGAACTTCAGGCAATGCCCGAAGAACCCCTGGAACAGAGGAAAGGCACCGGGGTATGCCCCCCCTCCCCCCAAAAATCAGATACCCCCTTGGAGGCAAAAGGCCCTCGGTCTAAACCCTCAGACACCCCATCAGGACTCCTCGCACTCTGTGCCACAGGTTAAAAGAACTCAAACTTCAGCACCTACCAGATCGGTGCAAGAGCAGGCCCCTAAACCGTCGACCTCCAGAGAAATGACTGTGGAGGAAGTGAGAATAGCTCATGAAGACATAAATCAGAGGATAGCAATTGATAAAGCCGCCAAAGAGACAAGAGAAGCAAAACAAAGATTAGAAAAAAAGGTGCAGGAATGGCAGAAAACTAAACGCGCCCGAGAAGAGCTCGCGCAAACACAGCAGTTTGACAAATCGGCTGAAAAAAAACAAAAGACTACCGAGGTCCAAAAGGATACTCACTAAACAGATCAAACCGCGGTTGAGGCTGAGGAAATTGTAGCTGAGACTCAGGAAATGGAAGCTGAGACTGAACTTGCTGATAAATCCAATGATGAAAAGATGGATGAAATCCTCAACCTCGTCAGAGGATTTATCAGTATGTTCAACCTAGACGATATAAAACATCTGTTGATGCAGCTCGCTGAGTTAATTCAAAAAAAGAGCGATCCAATGCAAATGGTCTTTGAGGCTTTTAAATTAATCGCGGAATTTAATAAAAACAGTGAGAAACAAACCCGCCATGAATAGGTCCCAAAAAGAAAGTTTTAAAATAATATTTCGGAATGCGAACGGCATATCTCCAAGAATAAATGAACTTAGGAGCTACGTAAATGAAAATGATGTAGATGCCCTGCTAATCCAGGAAACTAAAGTTAGAGAAAACAAAAAACTAAATATAGCAAACTATAATAGCTATCATACGCTTAGCTCAAATATAACTGCTAGAAATCCCCATGGAGGAACAGCAATATATATTAAAAGTAATATTCCCCACGAGGAAATAAACAACATAAATCTTCAAGGTGTAGAAAATACTAGTATAAAAATTAAAATAAATAATGTAAACCCATTTATCCTAACTTCAATATATGTCAAAAACATGAGTGGTATAAATGTAGCTGCGCAGCTGGAACTGCTTTTCTCGCGATATCCAAACACAATACTCGCGGGCGAATTCAATGCACACCACCGAGCGTGGGGCAGCAGGAGAGCCAACACACGCGGTACACAGATACATAGATTGCTAAACACAACAAACACTGACATCATTGCACCGTCGAGACCAACCTGCTTCTCAGGTGCCAATGGCTCATTCATAGACTTTGTCCTAACGAGAAACATAGAATACACTCACACAATTGATACCCTGGATGAATTCGACTCGGATCATCTACCGGTACTGGTGACATTCGATTTGAACACTCCCCTTCCAGCCTCTCTGGGACAAGAGAGGGTGAACTGGAACGTATTCAAAAGAGCACTTTTCGAGCCGCATTTAGCAGTACCCAACATTATGAGCACGGCGGATATTGACTCTGCCACGCACACACTCACAACAGAAATCAGGAGAGCTATTGCATCTGCCACAACATATCGTGAGTCATCAAAAATGCCAACACTTTCCCACCATGTCAAACAGTTAGTTAAACAGAGAAATAGAATGCGTAAGACATGGCAGGCTAACAGAGACCCTACCCTTAAAAGGGAGCTTAATAGACTCATGTGTAAAGTCAGTGAAAAAATTGTCGCAGAAAAGCAGCAACAGTATAAAGAATTAATCGAATCCCTTAGCCAGGAAGACGTATCGCTCTGGCAATTCGCTAAAAGACTCAGAAAACCTCAAATTAAACTCCCGTTACTAATAGATGGCGCTAATATTGCGTACTCAGACGAAGAAAAGGCAGAGGTGCTTGCTAGGCATTACGAAAAGCAATTTGAACCAAACCACGATCTAATGTGTCAGGACACCCTAAGAATGGTTAGGCAAACTCTAAACAATTTCAGGAACTCCCCGGTCACGGCTGCGATTAACCCAGCCACCCCGCAAGAAATAGTAGAGATTATCAAAAACCGTAAAAGCCCAGGGCACGACAAAATCAGGAATATCGCGGTAAAAAACCTACCCTTAAATATAATATTTTACTTGACCATCTTAATAAATAAAATACTAGAACTAAATTATTTCCCCAAAGAATGGAAGGAAGCGATAATTATAGCGATCCATAAACCTGGTGAGGATGCCTCAATTCCAGCCAACTACAGACCAATCAGTTTGTTGCCGACACTTAGTAAAATTACTGAGAAAATAATTCTTAAGAGACTGAACACGCACCTTAGTGAGAATGACATTATCATTCCGGAGCAGTTTGGATTTCGGCCAAAACACTCCACCACTCATCAATTGCTGAGAGTGGTAGAGTACATTTCTTCTGGTTTTAATAATAAGACACCCACAGCTGCGATTTTTCTTGACATCCAAAAAGCCTTTGATAAAGTGTGGCACTGTGGATTAGCTTACAAATTGATCACTCTAAAAGTCCCTGACGCACTTGTCAAACTTTTAATTTCATACCTAAATAACAGACACTTTCAAGTCAGAGTAAAAAATAACTTATCTACACCCAAGCTCATTAAAAGTAGTGTACCGCAAGGATCCATCCTGGGCCCGACACTCTTTAACATATATCTAAATGACATTCCCAGGACCCCAGACACGGAGCTGGCACTCTATGCAGACGACAGCGCGATACTTGCAAAACACCCTTACGTCTCAGTAATGCACAGACAGCTACAACAACACTTAGACATACTCCAAACATGGCTGGAAAAATGGCGAATAAAATTAAATCCCAATAAATGTCATTGGATTTATTTCTCAAGAAAACGTAAACCTCTGCCTCCTCTGTACATAAACAACCATGCCCTAAAAGCGGAAAAATCTACTAAATACCTAGGTGTAACGATAGACTCCCACCTAACTTGGAAACTGCGCGTAACGAACATAATCAAAAAAGCGTATATAACCATAGGAGCCTTATACCCAATGATAGGAAACGGAAATCTAAGTTATCAAAATAAACTCCTAATTTATAAATCGGTCATCTGCCCGGGAATGCTGTATGCAGCACCCGTATGGGGATATGCCTGTAAAACTACCATAGACTTATTAGAGACAAGACAAAACAAAACCCTAAGGATTATAAGGAAAGCCCCTAGATACTTAAGAAACTCGGTAATTAGGAAAGACTTCAAAATAAAAACTGTTAGAGCCTAAATCAAAAAGCTAGCGCTTAAATTCTACAAAAATCTGCCATCTGTCCCAAATGAACTATTATTTAATCTGCATGACTATGATCATCGCAAGGCTAAAACTCGTAAGAGACCCCGCTCGGTACTTAACTTTAATATTCGGTACTAGGAACGTCCCACCTTAATCAGTTGATATTAAAGAAAACTCGCGATCTTTGGTTTTCTACAAAATTTTTAAAATCCTAAATTGCTAAAATGCTAGGTTACCCTCAGATCTGCATCAACCCCCCCAAACTGCTTAAACTCTTAATGTGCAACAAACTGCCACACTAGGAGCTAGGACAAATAATAAAAACAGTAAATCAAAAACCTCGAACCCCCAACTATGGACCAATGAAATAATGTCACAGTATGAAGATAAGAACCACACCTAGAGATTGGAGATTAAAGGCGCTTCGCGCCTGGTGCTCTGTTCTGGACGAAACTCTATGAAGAAGCCTTAATCGTGATGTGGAAAGGATGACGTCATACCACGTGTTACGTTACGAGAGGTTTGAAACTCCGTGATTTTGACGTCACGTGGTTTTCGGGGGATTGTAGTGAAAGTAGAAGTAAATGTTTTGGAAATAAATATATTAAAATAAATATAATAATATCATACCACGTGTTTTTCGGTGAGTTGTAGTGAAAGTAGAAGTAAATTTTTTAGAAATCAATGTATTCAATTGAATACCACGTGTTTTTTCGGTGAGTTGTAGTGCAAAGTGAAAGTAGAAGTAAATGTTTTGGAAATTCTTACACGAGCTGAGCTATGTGCAATACCACGTAGTCGTGTTTTTATGTAGAACGAGTTGAGTCATTCTATGGCTGCTTCTAATGTTTATTCCTTGCATACGTGGAATGAATCTGATTGGTCGTGCAACTTTATCACGTCATCTTAAAACAAGTTTCTACGGGCATCTTTGAAAAGGCAACATTAGATTCGCTACGGTTGATTTTCGATGTGTTGAGTGGTTCCCTTGCTAGCTTTAATTTTTACATGAATTTCTATTGGCTGGCAAGAAATTTGTTGATGCGGAATGGCAACGGCTGTTTAAGCTCATGCATACTTGCTGGTGAGATTTAGTGACGAGTGTTAGAGTTTGTGTTGTGTTTCAAGTATATAATTGTGCACGTGTTCATTTTAAAAACGATATGGATTCTACAGAAAATTCATCTACTATGAAAGAGGTATGTTCTACGTTTAATTCAATTAATTTGACTTACTTTGTGAAATACATTTTCAATACTACAATTCTTCGTTTTACTAGGAATTTGTTCAGCTCTAAAACGATTTTAATATTAGCGATATTTACAGTTATTTCGATGTATAGGAAAATATATTTATAAATTTCTATTGGTTGGCAAGGAGTTTGTTGATGCAGAATGGCAACGGCTGCGTAAGCTCATGCATACTTGCTGGTAAGATATAGTGACGATTGCAACAGTGGATGTATGGGGTCAGTGCAGTGAACATTTGCTGGTGAATTCTATAATATAATACAAGATTAAAAATGAAGCGTTCTTTTGGAGAATTATCAAACATTTGTTCCCTAGAACCCAGAATGCGCAAGTTAGCGGAACGTGAACAGATGGCGAAATGTTCGAGAGATTCTAAGGTGTTGAAACACGAATCTGTGCCGTACGATTTGATACACCTGGGTGGAGAAAACTTTGTTCAAGTAAGTTCCTTCAAGGGATATACCCGTGTGCATATACGGCGATATATAACAGACAATGACGGAATATTACGTCCGACGAAAGATGGAATTTCTATATCTCCTACAGTGTGGGACTCCATGGAGAAACAACTGAACAATTTTAATGGTTTATTGGACAAGGTTCTTGTGGTTGATAGAGATGTCTGCATATCAACACAAATGAAAGACGGTGAACGAGTGTATGTATTTCAAAGAATGTTCCAACGGAAAAATTTGAGTTCTTGTTTGATCATGTCTTGCTTAACGGTGCTCAATTTTTAAAACTAAATAACTCAGCCTCTTTAATTACTGATAGAGTTAAAGAAAATCTTATTACAGAAACTTTAGCTTACTTCATTCATCAACAGATGGATGAATTGAAATCAGATTATCATTTAATTGGCCAGTCGTATGACATGAAAGAAATAACGGACTCACTGGGTATGTCTTTATCAATTGCAATTACTTTAAAGATTACAGAACTGTTTTGGATGTCGTGAAACTTACGAAACACGGTTTATGCATGACTGTTTAACGATGAGTCGTGCTGAAAAATTTAATGAATATTTTGAACGTTCTTTATATCATTTAAACTGGTGTCAAATAGCAAAAGACTACATTGAAAGAAATAGAAATATTGATCTTGATACGATACTTTGTGAAGAAGAATTTTTTGATGGTTTAAATGTAAAATTATTATTTGAAAATATTGAAAAGTTATATATTAATGAAGAAGAAAGTGTGTACCAAAATTTGATGAGTTCTGTTGAATAAAATGTATATTGATATTTGTGTTTTCATTTCACATTTTTACATACTGAGTGCGTTTTACTGTATTGTATAATTTGTGTTTAAAAAGTTATGATTTTGTTTAAAAACTAGAGCATATATAAATATGATAACTGATTTATAACGATTCATTGTGATTTATTATTTCTTAGAGTAAACATCTTCTCTTGGGCATTATCTCAGTGTAAGTTAAACGTTATTGAAAATGGAAAAAGCATTGTCTAGCGCTTATGAAAATCCGCCGCACGCAGCCAGTTATAGTGGAATTGATGCATTATACCGTACTTTAAAGGGGGAAGTTAAAAGAAAAGATATTAAAGAGTGGTTGGGAAAGAAAGTTTCTTATACTGTGCATAAACCTTTGCGTCATAAATTTCTTCGAAATCGAGTAATTGTGGGTGTTATAAATGAACAGTTTCAATCAGATTTAGTTGATATGCAGTCTCTAGCTAAATTTAATGACGGATACAAATATTTGTTAACCTGCATAGATATTCTCTCGAAATATGCATGGGCTATTCCCCTTAAAGATAAAAGTGGAAAAAATGTAATTTTAGCTTTGAAGGAAATATTTAAAGAAAGGAAACCAGAATATCTACAGACAGATAAAGGGTCAGAATTTAAAAATAAACTTGCACAAAATTATTTAAAACAAATGAAGGTTCATTTTTTACGACTAACAATGATATGAAAGCAAGTATTATAGAGAGATTTAATCGTACATTAAAATCCAAAATGTGGAAATATTTTTCTGAAAAAATTACAAAACGTTATATTGATGTTGCTAAAAAATTATTGCATAGTTACAATAATACGTGGCATCGAAGTATTAAAATGAAATCCTCTTCTGTTACAGTTGATAATCAGTCAATAACATGGAAAAATTTGTATGAATCTAAGCCGTTGAAACCGTTAGTGCCAGAATTTAAAGTCGGAGACACGGTACGCATCAGTAAAACGAAATTACGTTTCGAAAAAGGTTACGAGCAAAATTGGACAAGAGAAATATTTACGATTCATAAAATTATTTCTCGAAGACCTATAGTATATAAACTGAAAGATTTAGCAGGGGAGGTAATTGAAGGCACGTTTTATAAACAAGAATTGCAGAAGATCACAGATTCTGGCTATTACCCTGTGGAAAAAGTTATAAAGAAAAGAAAACGCGAAACGGAAAACTGGAACACTTTGTGAAATTTCAAGGTTATCCTGAAAAATTTAATACTTGGGTACAGGATATGAAAAGGATATAAAAGGTCTCACCAATCGTATTCACCTTCCATTTAATAAAAATGTCGTTCTACGTCACACTCATTAGTGATAGCTCACAGCGTTTTTTCCCTGAAAATAAAATATCCCGATTTACTACACAACTTCCGTCTCCCATACACTTAAACAGTGCGGAATGGGAAATAGCCGTTGTCGATTTGATCTATCCCCACACCTGGTTCAATTTAAGGAAAGATAACAATTTATTTGGATTTTCTCTAGATGGGAGTGAATTAGAAGGAGGACGTGTTCCTCCTGGTTGTTACGAGACTATACCAGATCTTTTAAAGGCCATGAGTTTAACATCCCATAAAAATAAAATTGAATTTTCCTATCATTCTGTCACGAAGCGAGTGACTATAAAAACCAAAGGAGAATCCAAAGTAGTGCTTCATGAAAGCATTTCCGAACTCCTCGGATTTAAACCAGGTGAATATAAAGAAATTGTGCAAAGTCCATTTGTGGCGGATGCTAACGCTTCTTTTCCGTTATGTATATGTACTGTGACCTAGTAGAACCGCAAATAGTTGGAGATGTGCAAGCGCCTATTTTAAAAATTGTAACTATAGAAGGAAACGACGTTGAAACGATCAATGCTTATTTTGCAAGACCTTTCTATTTGCCGGTCATACGGCAGCATTTTCAAACCATTCAAATTGAATTGAGATTACATTCAGGTGACTTGGTGCCATTTGAAAGAGGCACAGTTTTCATAGTATTACATTTTCGAATGAGGCAACTTGTATAAAAGGTTGTTAGAAAAAAACGTGAGTTCATTAGTAAAACAAACGTTCCAGAAGTATCATCATCATGCTTGTACCCTATACGTGCTGCACTAAAAAATTTGAAGATTATTATGTGGGACAGACCGGTAACGGCATGCCTCATTATGGAGGAATTGCTCTACAAAAAGGATACGGTATTGGCGGATTCTTTGCTAGGCTTTTTCGAAGTGCCTTACCCTTTTTGGTGCGAGGAGCAAAAACTGCAGGAAAGGAAGCTCTAAGAACAGGAACTCTTATCGCCAATGATGTGTTAGCTGGTGATAATTTTAAAACATCAGTAAAATCGAGAGCCAAAGAAGCTGGTAAAACGGTAGCTAAAAAAGCGGTTCGAAAGGCAGACGAGATGATCGGCCATGGAAGATTTAAAAGGAAGAGAAAAATTCTTAAACGTGTCATTTCGTCTAAAGTCAAGAAGGTGCGAGGACGTGACATTTTTGATGCGTAATGGCTTTTCACCTGAGTGTGCAAAATCCGAATTTAATTTATTTACGCTTCCTCCTACGCAAACAGTTATAGAAAGAGGGCAATGGGTCGAATTTCATCCTGTTGCCAATGTATCTGACGGCAGTCCTGTTGAATTTAATGTATCTGGAAGTGGAGATGATTATCTTGATTTATCCCAAATCCAACTTTATGTTAAGGTAAAAATTCTAAAAAATAATGGAACGTCCCTCACGAAGGAAGATAAAGTAGACCCCGTCAATTTGTTTTTGCATTCTCTATTTTCTCAAGTGGATATCAGTCTGAATGAAAGATTAGTGTCGTCCAGCAACAATACATACTCCTATAGAGCCATTATAGAAAAATTACTAAATCATGGTTTTGATACCAAAACTTCTCAACTCTCGGCCGAACTATTTTTTAAAGATACCGCGGGTAGAATGAATGTATTCGATGTAAAAGATCCAAATGATGGATTTAACAAACGAGCAGAAATGATTCAACTGAGCACAATGGTAGACATGGTAGGTCGGCTACACATGGATTTGTTTCACCAAGATAGACTTTTGCTGCACATGGTAGACATGAAAATTAAACTCATTCGTAGAAAACCCGAATTTTGTTTGTTGGGAATAGGTGATTATAAAGTTGTGCTTGAACACGCGTCGTTGTTTGTACGCAAAGTGAGAGTCAGTCCCGGTGTTGTAGTGGGGCATGCAAAGAGTTTAGAAAAAACAACAGCCAAGTATCCTATCAATAGAGTGCTTTGCAAAGCATATTCGATCCCCACTGTAAATATGAGTTTCGTCCAAGATAATATTTTTACAGGACAGATGCCTAAGCGTATAGTTGTTGCTTGTGTAGATAATGACGCATTTAATGGCAACTATAAAACGTCACCCTTTGAATTTCAGCATTACAATATAAACTTTATCGGCGTCTACGTAGATGGACAACCCATGTCTCATAACCCATTGCAACCCGACTTTGCTAATAAGAATTTTATTCCTGCTTTTCAGAATTTATTTCTCACTGCAGAAGATCGCGGACTTTACTTTCGAGATCGGAATTTCCTGAGGGAAAGTGCTTATTTCTCTTTGATTTGTCCCCCGATTTATGTGATGGTTCCCATTTGAATCTGGTACGGCATAGCAACTTAAGACTAGAAATAAAATTTAGAGTTCATCTACAACAGACAGTCTCGTTGTTAGTGTATGCTGAATTTGAAAACCAGATAGAAATCAAAAAAGCTAGAAACATACTGTACGATTTTGGAAATTGATGAATTCCTCGGACATTTATAAAATATTATCTCGTGATCGTCATACAGCAAGATATTTTAAAGGAGTTTTCCCGTCGGATAGAATTCCTAATATTGATGTAACCCCTGCAGCTCTTGTTATTAACACGGATTACCATACTGAAGCCGGTAGTCATTGGTTGGCGTTATTTATCGAAGACAATCAATCCATTGAATTTTTCGATTCATATGGCTTACCTCCTGAAATGTATGGAAAAGATCTTGGAAGATTTGTCATGAAATACCCCCACGTGAAATGTAACAAGATATCTCTGCAAAGTTTTACTTCTAATGTATGTGGACACTTTTGTATTTATTTCTTAGTGAAACGATGCCAAGGATTATGTATAAATTTTATTGTATGTAATCTTGCTGGAAAAAAGAATGATTTTAGAATGTATCAATTTGTCAAGAAAAGATATGGTGTAAACATGATTTTTAAAAAATAAAAATAATATATTTTGAAATAAATGTCTGTACTCATTTTATTGTTTCTATTTGTTAATAAAATATTTACCTTTTATTATTGAATTATGTTAAAACATTAAATGAAAGTTATTTAAAAACTATTTGCATATAACTGTATACCAGATATTTTTTCGCGGGAAAAACTTGTAGTTTTTTCTGCTGCTTCAGATCTGTATTAAAGCAGTACACTCTCAAGTATTTGCGTCATTAATATCCATGGAGCTTCCCCGTTTAGAGTACACCTCAACGTGTATAGTTAGTGGACCGACGGGGTCGGGCAAGACCGTCTTTGTTAAGAAACTTATTGAACAACACATGTTTAAACCAATGCCCAAGCTTGTTGTATACTGCTACGGCGCTTACCAGCAGCTCTTCAATACTCTGAAAAATGTAGATTTTTATGAAGGTTTGCCCTCTAACTTGAATACAATTCGAGATGCTCTTATCATCATAGACGACCTTATGACAGAATTGGGGCGCGATACTCGTTTGAGCAAACTATTCACAAAAGGCAGCCATCATAGGAATATTTCAGTTATATTCATTGTCCAAAATTTATTTAACCAAGGAAAAGAAATGAGGTCAATGCACTTAAATTCACAATATTTGGTTTTGTATAAAAACCCAAGAGATAAGAGTCAGGTGATGCACTTGGCAAGTCAAATGTTTCCTGGAAAATCTAAAGCCTTTCAAGAAATATTTCAAGACGCAACGTCCCTTGCTTATGGTTATTTATTAGTTGATCTGCGCCCCGAGTCCTCTGATCGTTTGCGCATGCGCACGGGCATTTTTCCTCATTATAAACATTATGTATATGAACTGCGTTAGCCATTTAGCGTTTAGTCTTTGAACGAGTAACATGTCTTCTGTAGTTATTGAACTCGAGGGTTTCCAATTACAACCTCGTGTTTTTATCATTAAAGAATTGGCATTTTTCGATGTAAATTATGGTTATCATGGCCGTTGGGCCTTTCTCCCACCTCAATCTTGGGATCAATTATCATCGAAGAAAAGAAATTAATTTTCCTGGATGACCCGCTATTGTCATGGATTACACTGGAATAGCGGGAATTTGCCTTATCATGTTCTGCAAATTATTCTAACATTCTTATTTACGTCCTATTCTGACATTTATGTTAAAGGGCTGGAAAAAGCAAAATTCTTAGAAAATCTCTCAGGGATGAAGATTTTTGATCTCAATGATTTCAAGTGTCCTAAAATGGATATTTTAAAATCAAATTTAGCACCAAAATGCCCCGTTCACTTTAACCATTGTGCTTTAGCGAAGGCCGCTGCTTACGGATCTTTTATAAAAGAAAGGCAGTCGTGAACAGGTGTCATTTTATGTTCAATATGTCAAGTGTGGAGCATCTCAAACTTCTCAGGAAATGCAAAAATAAAGGGATATTATTACGCACATGTCCTAACAGTATTATTAAGTGTGTTTCTGAATGTGCTCTTAATCTTTTAAAAGGCAATGTGCCTATATCTCGCCAGAAGAAGAAAAGACTCATTCCCTATAAAAGGGTCTTACGCCGTTTAGGAGATAAGAAAGTACCCCTGTACAAGAAAAGACAACTTGTCCAAAAAGGAGAAGGCTTCTTGTCTATTCTTATTCCTGCTGTTATTACTGCTTTGAGTACTCTGTTTCATGGAGTTTTCTCGTAAATTTATTCTTGTTCCTGAAGAGCAAGAACATCAATTTGCTGAGGACCACCTATCGCATTTGGATCAACAAATGCATCAAATTTTAAAAGACAAGTTACCAGAGGATGAAAAAGCTAAATTATACTTACAAGTGCTACAGAAATTTGTCAGTTTTCCATCGTTGACTTCTTTTGGACCCCAAAATGATATGGATGTGGACGCCCAAAGTGATATTCCCCAAAATGATGTAGAAAAAGATATTTATTATCGGCTCCTGTACGACATAAAGCTGTAGCCCTGAAAATTATTGATTTTTTAAATGCTCCTAAAGATGTGATTTCATGGACGACTTCCAAGGAACTTAAACTAAGAGGAACTATTCTACCAGGGACCAACATATCCGTAT
Organism: Amaurobius ferox; assembly: GCA_951213105.1. NCBI lineage: Eukaryota > Metazoa > Arthropoda > Arachnida > Araneae > Amaurobiidae > Amaurobius > Amaurobius ferox. The sequence continues at coordinate 29,356,800 of OX578153.1, forward strand.
TAATAAATCACCTGTTGCGGAATCGACCAAAGAAACCCGAAGGTTACGACAAATGGTAAGAAATATTATAGAAGTAAATAATTTTCCTAAAGAATTCATCAAAAATAAGTATCTGTATCCTTAAAAGACAATGTATGCCAGACCTATTCGTGTACCAAAAAAGAAATGGATGAAATTTTAAGCATTTATAATAAAGATACTTTTGAACTCCTAATGTTTTTGTGCATATTTTCTTTTTTCTTTACAGGTACAAACTGAAATAAAAATTAAAAGTGTCTAAAACTTAAGTACAAATTATTTTAAAAATGTAATAAATATTTGAAATTTTGAATGAAATTTAAATTAAATGCATTGCCTTTTACTAATGATATCCCTTATACAAAATAAATAAATACAACAGTATAAAAATAAAATAATTTATTCTTAATAACCATAAGGTAATGTACTGTAACTATCATCAATAACTCTTTTGGTGTACACCATTTTATACAGTTTCGTTTCATTTTTATTAAGAACTCGTCGACGTTTAGCATCCCTTGAAATCTTTGCCGGATTGTCAATAGGAATTGTCAGCGTGCCATCAAGATTCCGAACTAGAGTTCTAACCGATTGGTAATTCAAAAGTTGAGAATTTTTAAAATTTAAGGAAAATCCTCGAATTTTGCAGACAGTTTTGCCACTGCACGTTTTATAGGCATAATTCTTGGGACCTCCTACAAAAAAGAAGTTTGATTAATAGATCATTTTACTAAGCGATATAAATAAAATTTTCCAGATAATTTTCTCATAATAAATACACTTCGAAATGTAAAGAAAGATATTAATCTTACCAGATACGAAAGTCTTTATAACTTCACCAACTAGTTCATCTGTAAATTCACCAAGATAATCTCCTAGAGGTGGATCATTCAATTGCGTAAATTATCGAGTCTGTATCCATATATAAAACGAACGTTCCAAGGCGATCAATTTCAGCATACAGCTTGAGACGTGCGTAGCATGTAGTGAACGCTGCAAGAAATATATTCGTACTGGCCTCCTGCTCAAGAAATTCATTCCTTTGTCTCCATTGAAAGGCGGCAATTTCAGGAGTCGGCAAATATAAGTCAAGAATCTGGTGAAAATAAATATACAAATTAAATACATGAGTATATAAATTAAATATACGAGTTTGTGTGTATGCATATGTACCCCGAAGTAAACACTAACTTACGTCCTTTCTTTTGTCGCTGAGCATATTATTATACTCGATCAAAGTAGATACATATTTCATTTTCGTTTTGTTTGAATTCATTCCCCCACCTAAAATAAATTCAAATATCAGAAAAATGTTCATATCATAAAAATAATTGCATCATATGATTTAGAAAGTAACTCACCTTCCCCAAAATGAGTTTAATGCTAATTTGGCTACTTGCCAGCCAATAATTTGTCGATAGCAGGGCTCCTGGAGCAGAGCTCCGTATCCCTAGTCAGGTAACATATATGTGGGTCACAGTCTTCCACTGAACCTAGTCCTTCAATAGGGGCCAATAATGATGAAGAAACAAGTTAGTAGTAAACAAAGAATGCTGTAAATAGTGATCTTATGTGATCTTAGTGTTTGAAGATAAGGAGGGTTGGGAAACAGGCGAATATCCCCTACTGGGATGCAGAAGAGATTCAGTCAGGAATCAGCATGGGACGTCTAAATCTGGATTTAGGATAGCTCTGGGTCTTTTTGGAAATTCACGGAAGTCGTAGTCGGTCATATTATAGATCAGTTCGTTGGGGATCCTAGCGAGGTTATCATAGAAATTGTTAGAGAGTTTTCGCATCTCTTGCTTAATAGTTTTAATTTTGAAATCGCGATGTATTACAAAGTTTTTCAAGTATCTTGGGGCTTTTCTGATAGAACGTAGGATTTTGTTCTGAATGATTTGGACTTTTTTTATATTAGATTTCGCAGCGTAGCCCCAAATTGGGGAGGCATAGAGAATGATGGGGTGGATAACTGATTTGTAAAGTAGGATTTGGTTTTCAATGCTGACATCATTCGAGTACAGGAGGGAGCTCAGTTCTGCTTTTACAAAGTTTATTTTATCTTTGAGTTTTGCAATGTGGGGTTTCCATGTTAGTCTGCTGTCAAGAGTGACACCGAGATATTTACATGTCCTCTCAAAGCAAACTGGCTGATTGTTAATTATGATTGGTTGGGGCGGAAAACGTTGATGTGAGAAAAAAACAGTTTGACATTTATTAGGGTTTATTTTGATGCGGTATTTCTCTAACCAGGGTTCGAGAGTGTCCATGTGATGTTGTAAGTATCGGTGTAAGTAGTTGGTGTTGTGGTGTGTGGCAAGAATGGCAGTGTCGTCCGCATACAAACAAAGTATAGTGTTGTTGGTTCTAGAGATGTCGTTTATGTAAATGTTAAAAAGAATGGGACCAAGTTTACTGTCCTGAGGTACTCCAGACAAGATATGTTTGGTGTGTGAGTGTGTCTGGTTCAGACGGACATGAAAGGTTCTATCGCTGAGGTGGGAGTATAAAATATGGGTAAGAGAGTGTTGTTGTTGAAACCCAGACCGTCCGACCTACCAGAAAGGTGTAAGGTAACTGTTTGGACGGCCGGGAAGTGTCACCCAATTTAGACCGGAACCCAGTGGGGGAGGCATCCACAGGGACCGTACCCTCCTTCCCCTACCACCAACCTCTCGGAAGGACTTTCGGACCCACATGTTTAACGTGATCGTACTCCGCATGAACACGGCGGCAGTTTTGGCAGTGGCTGGAATCGAACCCGGGCCTACCGAGTGCAACTCCAGCGCGCTAACCAATGGGCTACCGCGCCCCGGGTAAGAGAGTGTGGCATACGAAGCTGAATGAGTTTGTATATGAGTCCGATGAACCACACCCTATCGAAGGCCTTAGCGACGTCAATAAGTATACCTCCAACTGCTGATCGGTGCCTCCAACTGCTGGAGTCCATCAGAGATGTACTCCACCACTCGAAGCAGTTGGTGTGTTGTAGAGTGAAGCTGTCTAAAACCAAATTGCTCAGGGATGAGAATGTTGTTATTAGCAAGAAAATTGTTGATTTGGATGGCGATGAAATGTTCAACCAGTTTGCCAAGAGAGGACAGCAGACTAATGGGGCGATAACTTTTTGGGGAGTTTAAATTTTCATTTGGTTTAAGGATTGGAACAATGGCGGCGTGCTTCCAGTCGCGGGGGAAGTAATTGAGATCGAAAATGGAATTGATTAAAACAGTGATGTAAAAGATTATATTAATAGTGCAGGATTTAAGAGCTTTGTTTGAAATATTGTCAGGGCCGGGGTTTTTCTTGTTTTTGAGAGTGTTGATGTAGTTAATTATGTCAGTGGGGAAAATGTGGGGAGGGGGGGGGGAAGTATTTGGAACACTAAGGAACTGCTTCACGGTATCCTCCGCTTCCTCCATGAAATTTGGGTAGAAAATATCTTCATGTGGTGTGAATTGCTTTTCATATACATCAGCGAGTAGATTAGCTTTGTCTTGTTCTGTGTAAGCAGTGGTATTATTGTGAGTGAGTAAGGGAATATTTTTGTGCTTTTTACGAATACGTTTTAAGAAGTCCCAGAGTGAATGATCAGTAGGGGAGAGAGATTCAACATATTGCTTCCATTTGGCTTGTTTATAGTTAGAAATTAAAAGTTTTATTTGTGCCGTCAGGTTATTGTATCTAGTTCTGTGGGCAGGATTTCTTGTGTGTTGCCAGTGTTGGCGAGCGCGGTTTCTGAGTTTAATTTGGCTAGTGATAGAATATGGGAGTTTTTGGTAGAGTTGTGGAATGTAGGTGGAGGTGCTGTCGGAGAGTGCTGAGCTAAATGTTTGGGTTAGTGTTTTGATCGCCCTGTCAACATCTTCGGTGGAAGTGATGGTTGGGAAGAGGATGGGGGACTCGTTTAGAAGTTTAACAAAATTTTTCCAGTTAACTTTAGTAGGGAGAGAGGGGGCGGGAAGAGAGGTATTTAGTTGCAGCGTTAATAAGAGAGGTAGATGGTCCGAGGTAACAAGATTAAGTACATTTACAGAGGCTGGGAAGGGACAATTTTTTAATAATGCAAAATCAATGGTGGTAGGGTTGGTGTGATTACTTTGTCTGGTGGGGAGGGGAGGAAATTTAATGTCTAAATTATTATCAATACAAAAGTTGTTAAGTTCTCCTCCTACCCGGCTAGTCCTGCGTGAATTCCATCTAGGATGGTGCGCATTGAAGTCACCTGCTAAGATAGTAGGGTATGGGGGTTTAAGTATGAGGTCAAGATCGTTATAAAGGGGGTCGGGAGAGTTAATTCTGTTGTAAATGGAACCAATTATGAGTTTTTGCTGCCTAGGAAGTAGGATTTCCACCAATGTGTTTTCAAGACGATGTGTGTTTGAACTTGGGAGATGTGTGTGTGGGATGGGATTTTTGATGTAAACGGCTGTTCCGCCATAGCTTAGTGGCTGACCTGCGGCGCTGTGTCTAAGTGTGTAGTAGAGAGTAAAGTTTTGAATTTTTAAACGGTCTGGGCGTTTTGTTTTAAGTTCCTGTATTAGGATGATGTTAGCGGGGTTGTCAGCTAAGTGGTTTCTTAGGTCGTCGATTTTATTGCATAAGCCGTTAGCATTCCAGCAAAGGATATTTAATTTGGATGGGTGTCTATTCATGATCGGTAGGATTTATCTGGGCACCGAAGATAGATCCAATAGCACGGATAAATACAAATAGTTTGTTGAGGGGACCCTCAAGTTTTCCCATATCGGTGATAGCTAATGTGATTTTATTTATTATGGCCTGAATATTGAATTTTGAGAATATTTTTCGAATTGCAGTAAATAGGTTCATAATTTCACTGATTCCTCCGAGGGAGGGCGGGCTTTCTGCTTCCCTGTGAATGTCCACAACTTCCATTGGGAAAGTGGGGGGTGGCAGGTTTTGCTGGTTAGTTTGATTATATGATTGGTTGTTTTGAATGGATTTACTAGTTTGGTTATTTGATTTGGTATTATTGTTTGCTAAAGAATTAGTTGATTTAGTTTGATTTTCAGGTGGGAGAGCTACAGGAGTTGGTGAAGCATGCTGGTTATTTTCAAGAGGAGGCAGAGCATAAGGAGAAGAGGTGGGCTTAGCTTTTTTGACAGTGGAGTTGGAGCTCTTTGCAAAGTAAGGCTTGTTCTGGTTCTCTGTGAGGCTAAGTTCACGGGTTTCTTTTTCTTTCTCCTCAAGTTTTCTTTTCCTATACCTTTCATGTATGACTGAAAAGGGTTCTAGCTCAGGGCAGGCCGTGCTAGTGGAGGGCTCTGAAGGAGAGGGTGTGCAGAATGGCTTCTGCACTGAAGTACTTGGTGGGATGGCAGCAATTGGATTTGATTGTTTATAGGTATGGGTGATACTGGAGTTAGAGTTTTGATGGGAAGAGGGTCCAGGTTGATTGTTTTGAATTTTATTGCTGAGAGTACTTGCAGTTTGGATTTTGGGGGAGGGTCCCTTGTTGGTTGGGGCTTTTGGCCATCCTAAATAGTTGGCCGGGTGGGGTCCTTTACAGTTTATACATTTTGCTGGGAGGTCTTTTGATTTGGTACATTGTTTGGTTTGGTGGGGCTCTGCACATTTTAGACAGGCGGGGGGGAGGTTACAATTGTCAGAACTATGTCCCCATGATTGACAGTTATAACACTGAAACCAGGGAAAGGGATCGTAATCTGTTATTTTGACAATGTGAAGCCAACCACTTCCTCTAGTTCATAAATTTCATCAAAGTTATCGGAGTTGTAGACATTCACAAGGAAGATTGGAAGTCGCTCTTTCGTTTTGAATTTCCTTAGTTGGGACACACGTTGAATGTCAAATCCTTTAGATACTAGGTCCTCTTTAATTTCTTGGCCATTAGTGTCAATGGGAATTCCTTTTAAGAGGATCTTCTTGGGCCTTTCTGATTTTATGCTCATACTATGGAATTGGATTTTATTTGCTAGCAAGCATTTTTGTAGTGCTCTATACTGTTCGACATTTTTTGGTTTTAGTCTGACGTACTCGCCTGCCATCTGGAGGGGTTTTTTGAAAACTAAGTCTTCGGTGGCATTGTTTAAGAGTGCCTTCCAGTTTTCTACCATCTTTATGTAGAAAGGTTCAGGTTTAGAGGGCTGCGAGGGGGATTGGTCATTACTAGAGTCATAGTCAACAGGACGGTTAGTATATTTGGTATTGTGTACATTAGACTTTTCAGCATCAATTGACTTGGCTGTATCATTGATTGCATTAAAATTGTCAACATTCTTTACACTAGGGTTATCAGTTGTAATCAAATTGGAATTCTCAACATCATTTGAATTTTCATTAGTAAGTTAAATCTGTTACTGGTTTCAATAGTAATATTTTCGACTTTTTGAGTATCTTCAGTATTTGAATGTTTAACATATTTGCGTTTGTTACTTTGGGTGGGGATGTCACTATCACCGTGTTCACGTTTATCAGCATCTATGAATATTAAAAGATCATCAGTTAAGTATTTAAAATTGGGTCCAATATTAGCTATATTGTCAATACAATGAATCAAGTTAGCAGGGGAAGGACTAGAAATCAGTAAGAGAATATGATCGTACATACCTTTGAATCCAGCTTTCAGCTCGTGGAGCTCACCAGGTTGTTGATCGTTGTTTTGAGCTAGGAAGATCATTAGGGAAAGCTTGACGAGGTTCTCAATTATTGTCTTTTTTTCAATCAGTAATCCATTACGTCCTAAATCTCTTAGTTTATTCAGCAAGTCCATAAATTTAGGATCCGGAAGTTCCTTTGGCGAATTTACTAAATGGTCGTGGTAATCCAGGAGATTTTCATTGTTACCACAGACACTGGATACCAGTTTCTTGATATAATTACCCACGATAGAATTTGAGCTAGCAATAATACTATTCACACGATCAGTAGAGTCCATGTTTACCGTCTCTGAGCACGTGGAAGAGTTATCTACATGCGAAATGGCGCTGGACATATCTGTCCTTGGTAGATCCTTGAAAGCAACCTCCAATTCAAAAGAAATCCCCTCCATAGCATAGAAAAGGAAGCATACTTTTCAAAAGGTAATAAAGATAATAGTAGAGGCCGCAAAGAGCAGAAGAAGCGAATATACAAACGAAAAACACAAGTCACAAATCAAAACACATGGGAAAAGCAAAGCACAGGGTCGCTGACCGGAGCAAATACTCACTGATGTAGGTGTCCCGGTCTTCCTGATTAACACAATGAGAAGGCCATACAGAGGCTTCTTGTTTAATTTTTAAAAACAGGTTTATGTATGTTTTAAAAAGTTCAGTAGAGCTTTGTTTAAAGTGATAAACTTCGTACATCTGAAAATAACAACAATGCATTGTGTAAAAATATAAATCTTTAACTAATTATACTAATATATGAAATTCCATTTAGAGGAAACTTTTACCTTAATAATATTATAGCCTTTATCAAGTGATTTCTTTACTTCCTCTGTGACCCATGTACCGATTAACGCTCGGTCATCATCCGAATGATTGCAAGGGTTCTGCTGTAAATTCTCAGCACATACTCTGCACAATGGAAATAATAATTTACCACCAATCCTTGTCGGTAGCACTGGATGATAAAGCTTACGAGGTGGTAAGATTTTACACTTTACAAAACCAAAGTAGTTTTGGATACTGTCAAAATTTTCTGTTATGATTACAGGATGTCCTAATGGATATCTAAAAATAAAAGAAAAAAGTTAAAAATCATATTTCAAAATACACTACCATAATTTAAATTTTATTTAAATGCACTAAATTTATTAAATTTATTTTAAATGCACTATAAATGTGTATTATAAACGAACCTGCAATATTTGTTTGTCCAAGGATATAAGGATGTAAAATCGACATATTTTGCTATTCCTTCATAGAAAAGCTGTATTGCATTTGTACGCCCACCAAAAAAAGCATCTCTGGGATTCAATCGGTCCTGCACGTCATGCGTCTTCAGGAAGGAAAGTAAATCTTTCTCTTCCCTTTTTGTGCGAACGAAATCATGTTCCCACATTTCAACTACATTGAAGCCCATACATCGAAGAGAAACCGTCGTCTGAATAGTTTTTTCATGGCGCAATCTCATGCATGTACCAGTAAGAGGACTTTTTGTTTCTTCATCAAAACATTCTAAACATCCATGATAAAGATACCCCTGAAAACGAAAAAAAATTGCATTAGAAACATACGCATGCAAATACATTATTTTCTTTTAAAGAGTTGAATAATAACATACATGATACTGATAAACCGATTTTGTAGATTCGCAAAAACCGTCTACAAAATAGTTTCCAATTTTAACTTCACTGGTGCCATTCAGTGCATGTCGAATAACTATGCCTTCGTTGAGTGCTACATAATCCATCCAACGTATGGAATCCATGCTGTAATTTAACTTATTTGTGTATTCATGTAGTGGCACCATGGCTATGGTATCAGGACAAATATGGTATGCCCGGAATATAGCCATACACGTAGAGGCAATTGTAACATAACTAGAAAAAAAATATGAACAAGTTACTAGTTTAAACAAAAACAAAATACAAAGAAAAGAAAGAAAAAAAAGTTAATACTTACCAAAACAGATCTATGCCCGTAACGTCCAGAAACTGCGATCTAAATTCTAAACAGCTGCGCCTTAAAATATCAACATACGATCTAAAGATAAATAACAGAAAATGTAAATAAAATACACCCAATATAGCAAATTTAATCTTTTATGAATTATACTTTACCGGCAATAGGCATTCATTTCTTCTCGAAAATTAAAAGGTAAAGCTTTTCTGCTTTCGTAACACTCAAAAAATTTCGTTCGCTCAGGTGTGGACATTGCATCCGGACTGTAATGTTCTTTAGGTGGCAACTCCCCAATATAATTTTGATTTTCTGGCCTATTAAATAGGTGGGGAAAATACCCCTTTTTAAGTTCCTTTAAGCCAAAGGTTTGGGGTAGTTTGGAGAGACTGATAGGTAGAAAATTATAGCTGTCTATAATTCCTAAATTTAAGCTCATTACTTTTATGCTCATAATTTTGGAGCCGTTTGGAATAATTTCAGGTGTCAACCCTTGTAGTAGCATCTATCTGACTATGAACTGCCCATCGAAACCTTTCATGTTATGGGCAATTGCTGTATAATCTTTATGTTTACTGGTCAGTAGGAAAGTGCAGAATTTTGCACAGGCCTCTTGTGCACTGTCGCTTTGGAAGGTAAAAACTTTACCATCCGCATACTGTGCAACAGCGTAATTAACGATATGCTCCCCAGTCGACAGATCGGTATCAAAATAAAAAAATATGAGCTTATCATTACTCGGTATAGACTTCAGTCTTCTTAAAAAACACCGATGTGAAGACATCTCAACAAAGTTTGTACAAGGACACTTTCTTGTTCCACACTTATGTAGAATTTTGGGACAATCTCTTCTACGTATGACCTTGAAGCAACTTTTGCACTGATAAATCTATAAGAAAAGAAATATAAATCACATAAATTTACATTCAGAGTTTCACAATCTATACAAAAATATTATTGATCTTTTAATTTTTGTTTATACTAAATATAAACATTTAAGTACCTCAACACACAGCCCTGTTTCTTATGTTCATCATAACAGCTGGGAGAGCGACATGACCTATCGCAATCTTTACAATCGATCGTTTGTCCCAACACACACGCTGCTGACCTACATACATGGCATAATGTAGAACACATATGGTGACTTCTGTTACTAAACGGTCGCTCGCATTCCATGCAGTAGTTATCAGAACTATAAAATGCTTTGAGGCTTTGTATCACATCAAAGTGTCCATCATGCAAAAATAAATTTATGCGATTTGCCCTGGCAGGTCCTTTGTATACAACCTGAAAATTAAAAGAACAGAAAATCATTCGTTTACTACAATTTATTTGAATAATTAAACAAATATTTATATATAAAATACTCGAAAAAACAAACCTTCAGCATATTTTCAGAAGATATGACTGCTATTTGTAGGTCAAGATGAGCTTCAAAGATAGCTATTTCTTCAAAGCCACATGGCTCTTCGGGAACACAGGCAGTGGTATGCAGAAACAGTGCTCTTCTAAGTAGAAGATTCCCATCTTTTCTCATTAGCGATTTTAAATGTGCATCTTTCTCCACATATGCTTTGGCTAAAACAATTGCCTTCGCACAGCATACGTTATATCCGTCATCGCTTTCTATCGGCAAAACTGATCTTTTATTTGGCCTATCAACGTCTACATTCAGCATCCTGCGATGTCTTGCTCCTCCTACAGGACGTTTCACAGTAATGACATCAATTTTAAAATTTTCATTAAGTGATATTTCTTCTTTTGATTGAAGAACCTTCATAATTTTTGATAGAAGTGTTTCTACTGTCACTTCGTCCACACGTACAAGACTTGTAGAAATGGGCTTGCCCAACTTCTCGCATAGGAAGCAAAATCTAATAAGATCATGAGATGCCAGGTTTATCGTAGCCTTCCGTATCAGAGAGTCGAATAATCTTTTCACTAAATCCATAATTGTGTTCAAATGTGCATTTTGAGCGGTCTGTGGAAGACGTTCAAGATCAACTCTAGCCTCGTAAGTAATTTCTTCGGCCGAATATTTTCTGTTAGTTCTACGATATTTTTCGTTCAATAAAATGGCATCCTCTAACTAAAAAGCATAAATTATTTAATAAAAGCATAAATTATTTAATTTCTGTACCTCTGAGTAGGTTCGTTTTGGGGGATTTTGTAATCCAGAAGGTCCTGCTACAGGTTGAATCTGTAAGAAACAACATAAAGGTGAAAAATAAAAAAAAAAGATTGAAATAATCTCGAGAGAACGTTCTTAACAAACCTCAGATGATTTTTAATATTTGTAGATGAAATATCTCTTGACAACAGGGGGTATTCTTGAAATATCAAGGATGTTTCACTCGGAACCTACAACAATATTATTTTATTCGCAATGTTTAGAAATATTCAATAAATTGTAATCATTTATATTTGCTGTTAAATCTTGAGAGAAATGTTCATCGAAATTTTGCGACATTTCAGATAAAATCTAACAGTAAATAAAGATAATACAGATGCAACACATTCATCGACAATTTCAGTTAGAATGCTCAATTAATAAATATATTCTACATTCTTTTACACAGAAAAAATGGCACTTACGATTTCAAAATCCTTTTCATCCAGAGGATTTTCATCAAAGTTTTGAGATGTTGGTGAATATTCCAATGTCTCATCAAAAGTCTAATTGAAAATATTCTATAGATATTATTTTATAGAAGCATATTTTTAATACATTCGTTTATTTTTTCTTACTTATGGCTAAGAACGTATTAGTCTAAATTTCATTCAATTAACATAATTAATTTTACTGAGAGAAATAGATACAACACATTCATTGGCAATTCTACATTAGTCACGACCACGTGGCTATCATATTCTCAAAATACACCAATTCATTTTAAAGAAGGAATTCAATACAGATACAACACATTCGTCAACAATATAAGTTAGAATGCACAACTAGTAATATACAAGATAAATTTTTAGACAGAAAAAAATAGCACTTACGATTTTAAAATCTTTTTCATCCAGAGGATTTTCATCAAAGGTATGAGACGTTGGTGAATAATTCAATGTTTCATTAAAAGTCTAATTGAAAATGTTTATAGATATTAAAAATTCTATAGAAACAGGTACAATATATTCGTTGACAATTCTATAGTAAGTGTGAGCATGTGGATATAATATTTTTAAAATATAGCAATTTCACAATGATAAATTAAATATAGATATAAATATTCATCGGCAGATGTGTCTTAAGCTCTAGTACGTAGTTGTACTTAAAACATTTAGACTAATTTCACTGAAAGAAATTAATATAAATACAAACATTCGTACACAGATAAGTATTAAGCTCTAACACGTGGTTGTCCTATTCTTAAAATATAGTCATTTTACGAAGATAAATTAAATATAGATGCAATACATTCATCAACAGTTCTGTATTAAGTGCTAGCACGTGGTTGTCCTATTCTTAAAATATAGTAATTTCACAAAGATAAATTAAATATAGATACAATGCATTCATCAAAAGATCTGCATTCAGCGTGAGCACAAGGTTATCATATTTTTAAAATGCACTCATTTCACTGAGAGAAATTAAATATAGATACAAACATTCATACGCAATTCTATATTAAGCGTAAATAACAATCACATTTTTTAATTTAATAAATACACACAATTTATAAATATATTTTCCTATACATCGAAATCACTGTAAATATCGCTAATATTAAAATCGTTTTAGAGCTGAACAAATTCCTAGTAAAACGAAGAGTTGTAGTATTGAAAATGTATTTCACAAAGTAAGTCAAATTAATTGAATTAAACGTAGAACATACCTCTTTCATAGTAGATGAATTTTCTGTAGAATCCATATCGTTTTTAAAATGAACACGTGCACAATTATATACTTGAAACACAACACAAACTCTAACACTCGTCACTAAATCTCACCAGCAAGTATGCATGAGCTTAAACAGCCGTTGCCATTCCGCATCAACAAATTTCTTGCCAGCCAATAGAAATTCATGTAAAAATTAAAGCTAGCAAGGGAACCACTCAACACATCGAAAATCAACCGTAGCGAATCTACGGTTGCCTTTTCAAAGATGCCCGTAGAAACTTGTTTTAAGATGACGTGATGAAGTTGCACGACCAATCAGATTCATTCCACGTGTGCAAGGAATAAACATTAGAAGCAGCCATAGAATGACTCAACTCGTTCTACATAAAAACACGACTACGTGGTATTGCACATAGCTCAGTTCGTGTAAGAATTTCCAAAACATTTACTTCTACTTTCACTTTGCACTACAACTCACCGAAAAAACACGTGGTATTCAATTGAATACATTGATTTCTAAAACATTTACTTCTACATTCACTGCAACTCACCGAAAAACACGTGGTATGATGTTATTATATTTATTTTAATATATTTATTTCCAAAACATTTACTTCTACTTTCACTACAATCCCCCGAAAACCACGTGACGTCAAAATCACGGAGTTTCAAACCTCCCGTAAAGTAACACGTGGTATGACGTCATCCTTTCCACATCACGATAATACTTACCCGTTGCCATTCTGTGAAAATTTTTTTTAAAAAGTCAAACAACTTAACTCGCATTAAAAAACACTCGTAAAAGATTACCATAACAAACAACTCAACTCCACTCAAAAAAACAAATACTTCCACTTCACGTGACGTCACACACCACGTGCTTGATAAACTTACCTCGTTGCTACTCTGTGAAAAGAAATTTTAAGAAGACAAACAACTCAACTCGCATTAAAAACACCCTCGTAGAAGATTACGAGAAAAAAACAACTCCAGTCAAAAACAAACACTTCTACTTTGCATGACGTCACATGCCACGTGCTCTGACGTCATAACAACGCCCCCTTCCATTGTTCCGGCTATATCCCCCCCCCCCCTTACTACTCCAAAATCTAATCAGCACCAGAGTTTCCTACAAGTAACTTATCTACAGGGGAGGTTGTGGTTGGGAATTGGTGGAAGGAAGTTCCCACCTGATTTGCGAAGGAGTACCTCTACTCTCGCATGGCACTCCGACACTGAAAGGTCTTTCCTCCAGTGTTCCCTACTTTAGTAGGTTTTCTTTCCCCCTCCCTTCTCCTCTTCCTTTCCTTCTCGCAGGCATCCCTATTGCTCCAGCTCTTCTTAGCCTGTGAGATCTCTGTTTTCTCCGCTCTAGGTAATTGGTCCTTTGTTTTCCTCTGGGGGATTGTCCCAGTTTTATTAGTTTGTTTGTCCGTCACCTCAGCTGTGACTTGTTTCTTTTTCAGCATTAGGCTCTCCCAGGTCGTGGCTCCTCCTTAGAAGAGGTCAGCGCACCCCATTATCGGTCTTCTCCACCTTAGCAGTGGACGGCGTTTCTGCCCTTAATTTTGGATTGTTTCTCCACCTTAGATGTGGATGGTTACCCTCGTAAGTTCGGGGTACTGTCCCGAACCTATTTTCTCTGGTGACAACCTGCATTGGTTACCCTGTATAGGAAGCAAGCCTCCAGTGTTATTAACCATACATTTCCTTTTCAGGTCTAATAACCCTTCCCTTTCAGCCCTTAATATTTTGTTTATTCCAGCCCACATCAGATCTCTTCCCCACAGGACATAGCCTTCCCCCCTTCCCTAGGATGAAGACTCCAGCTTCCCAGGCACGGGACGGCCTGCCTCAGGTGGTATTTGGTAGGTGGTTGGCTGTCGTGCCCCCTCGGGGGCCCCCAGCCCATATCCCTTCCCTTTCAGATCCAGCGACGGGCGTTCCAGCTCCGGGTAAGCGGTTTTGTATTAGTTTAGTTTAGTCTATTAAGGCTCTCCTTTCTCGGCCCCGTGGTTCTCATTTGCCTTCTCATCCAAGGCTCACCACCTCCTTCCTTGGTTCTCCCCTTTTCTTTATGTTAAGGGTCCTCCTGGTGTTTTCCCCTGGTTTTGGGGGTCTCTTCCCTTTCCCTGCCCCTTTAGCGCTTAGTTTTGTAGCATTAGAATTATTTCTTAGTTAGCATTAAATTCTAGTTAGTAAGCATTAAGCTTTTCACTTGGTATTAGACTAATAAGCTCCTGATCCCGGGTCCCAGATTAAAATAATCTTCCTCCTTGGTCAGCTCATCCTCCCTTGTTTTGCCCTCTCTGGGCTCTTCCCGGCCTTGGCTTTAGCCCTCTCTTTTGTCTCTCTTTCCGTGCTTCTCTTTTTTTTTCTAGGTTAAGCTAACCCGGCAGTACGGGTATAAGTCCGGGTTACGACGGCGCCTCTTTAAGTTGCATACTGCCTCTGCATAACTACCGAGGGGTAGAAAGTTGGAATCCTCTGCAAATCTCGACTTAAATACTTCTGTTGCCGTAAGCACAGCATTCTTTTTGGAACTTTGGGCGGTCACTGCAGTTGTAATTATGTCGTTCACGCACCTATCGCAGTGCCTCACTTTCTCCAGCCGGAGTAGGAGGCTGCCCGGGACGCTGCTGCTGGGAATTCCCTGGCAGGGGCGTCCAGGGCTATGTTCTGATATCTTGGCTGCTCTCTGGGCATGGTGTGTGTGGTCAAGGGTCCATAAGTAGTCTCTCCAGTTTTGGCATTTGTCCAGCCTTGGTTCGTCGGTCCTGAATTAGACCACCTTTCCTCTTCTGGACCTCAGCCGGGTCGTCTGCGGGCGACTCTCAGCGATGGAGATCCAAACCTGGAAGCCGTGTGGCAGAACAGGTCTCCATTTAGCTGTCTGACAGTAACTTATCTACCAAATTTTCTGAAATTTGGTCAATTAGCATTTTAGCTACAGTGGATACATGAAATTTTTACAGGCCATTTCGCAAAAAAAAGGCCGGTTCTAATTTTACGAATCGTACCAAAAATTAATCAGCACCAGGGTCATACCCAAGTGACTGACCTACCAAATATTATGAAATTTGGTCCATTAGTTTTTGAGTTAGAGTGGATACATTTATTGCACAGACAGACACACACACAGATGTCACACAAAAAAGTTTTTTCGTATTCTAGAGGTCTCGAAACGTGTAGATCCGTCGAAAATTCGAGTTGTGATTTTCGGCATGATTCTAATACTTTCCCTATTCATTACCATGTATTGCAGGGAAAGTAAAAGGGATTAAAAATTATAATTAAATATAGATTTTTAAAAGTATTTATTTTGCATTCGCCAATATTAGTTAATTTTATCAATTTAAAGTAAATACTTCGTCTAGCTAGAAATAGTAGAATTTATTGAAACAAGAAAATGCTGTTAATAAAAATTTACACTTGTTTGAACAGTCCTAATGGGAAAGTTGAGCTTAAATCTATATATTTATATATTGAAACAAAAAACGAATGTTATTAGTAGAAAAGAAAAATTACATACAATATTTGACAGTCCAAATGAGAAATTTGAGTTTGAAAGCTCTCCATTTTTTGATTTATATTTGAGATCGTTTCTCTGAGATCATCTTAACTTCTAGTTTATCTAAAAATGTTCGGTTTTTATAATGATGAAAGCAAAAAAAGCAGTTTCACATAAGTATGTTATGTTGAAGCAAACGGATGTAAATATTACCGTGCTTTTTTGACTAATACATAAATAGGTGTTTACTAGCCGAATACCCGTTGCAAATCAACGGTCTCACAATAAGCAACCCCGATTAATGTACATTTTTTAATAATTCACGTATCGCATTTATTCGGAAAATCGAAAATTTTGATGTGAGGAACCCTCTGACGAAGGAAATATTGGAAGCCTGAAATTGCCCACTTTCTTCCTTTCGAACTATCTACCCGTACATCATATTTTAAGTTTATATCTCATAAGCATGCAAATGTTATCATTTCACCTTTCGAACATTTTATGTGAATCACCCGTTTAAATGAACATTTATGAAAAATTCTATTCGCCTTGGGTTTATATTAAATTATTAGCCCATAAATCAAATTTTAATGTAGGTGTTTATCATTTATTAGGTAAATCGGACATTTTGGTATGTGACACCCCCTAAAGTAACAAATACTGGAAATCTGAAATTGCACACTTTCTTCATTTCGAACGGTTTACCCATACACTAAATTTGAAGTCTCTATCTCATTGCAAAGTATGCTTTCCAATCATTCCACTTTTCTAACATGTTGGTTTGGAGCAGCCCTCTACACAAAATTTTTGAAAAATTCGATTTTTTTTAGGTGATTTTATCGAACAATCGACCCGTGTACCAAATTCCAAGTCTCTATGTATTCGGAAAGTGCCTAAAAAAAGCATGACGGACAAACAGAAGGACAGTTGGCAATTGGTATATATAGATAGATAGATTAGGAACGGACAACCAAAATTTAAGTAGCGTCACAAAGTACCTTCTCGTCAATACACAGTCCACGAGAGCATTTATTTATTTATGAACGCACATCTATGTATTATTGCTTTCTTCATTCTGCTGAGGGCAAAAGATGAAATGCATAGTGGGTAGGGATGCCTGAGTCTTATAAACAGTTTATATATATATATATATATATATAAAGGTCAATAACGTGTTAAATAGGGGCACATTTGCTGCATAGGAATCCCAAATTATGTCTGAATATGAGCAAAAACACAAACAGAGCCTTTGGATTACAAAGGCTGCATCGTACTTTTATCGTATTCTATCTGTCTTTCAAAAAGATTATAATAATAATTGTAAATAATAAATCCATTCATAAAAATTATAATAATAATTGTAAATAATAAATCCATTCATAAAGATTATAATAATAATTGTAAATGATAAATCCATTCATAAAGATTATAATAATAATTGTAAATAGTAAATCCATTCTAAAGTATTAGAAAGTGTAAAAACCAGATTATCTGCATTCAAAATACAACCAGTGTGTCTCTGATCATGCCAGGTAAAAATGACAAAATTAGCATATCTAAAAATGTATATGAACAAAAAAGACTGTTGCTTTGTAACCTCAATGAACTGTATGCTGCGTTTAAATTAGAATATCCTGCTGTAAAAATCGGTTTCTCAAAATTTTGTTTGCTTCGCCCCAAGTGGTGTGTGTTAGCTGGTTCCTCAGGGACTCATTCTGTATGTGTATGTACAATACACCAAAATGTAATTCTGCTGTTACATGCATGTGCAATAGAGGAAACATACCATGATTTGATGAATCACTTAGTTTGTTCAATGGACAACAGAGATTGTATACTTCGACACTGTTGCAAATGTCCTTGGAATGAAAATCTTGCAAGATAACTTTGCGGAATGGGACCAAGAAGAGGAAGTCACATACAGTGCATGGGTGACTACCAACAGAACACAGCAGGTCACAGTGGCAGTTTCATTTGATGAATATTTAAATCACCTTGTGGAGAGTCTTGAAAAACTTTTATCACAAAGTCTCAGTCTAACTATCTGAAAGAGTTAAAAACAAAACTTCATCCAGATGATATTACACAATAAGAATTAGAACAGTTATTATTATGAAATTAGTTAAGTTTTATTTTTAAATATTTTGATCTAGTAATGAGCAAATCATAGAAAATATGATTAAAATGTTCATTAGTAAGATTTAACTTTAAGAAAATAGCATAAACTGTGTTTAATTGTTTTTTCTTAACTGCAAATACCCATTATTTAATAAATTTCCATTGAAATGTGTTATTGAATTGTTGATGCATACTTTTAATCTCCGCTTTAAAATCATGTTGGGAGGAGCTTCCTTTACTGCGTTTAAATCTTTTGAGTTTAGCCAAATATATATATATATATATATATATATATATATATATATATATATATATATATAAATATATATATATATATAAATATATATATATTTAGTCCTTCAGATCTATAATTGTTATATTAGATCCATTTCTGTAACGGATAAAACTGAGTGTAAATGTATATTGTTCACAACCCACTTAAAACTGTAAGTCACAGACAATTTATCTCGTGTGTACAAAAAATAATATAATTTTACTCTTACAATTAGTTTATATTATATGAAAGCTTGAAATCTTAGCTTTAAAATGGCACCTGAAATATTGGTTTGTGACAAATACAAGTGGTTTTATTTTAGAAAGAATGAACATCACTTTTCACAGAAATATGATCTTGAACGATGTTTCAAGGGGGCAAAATCTCCCCTTCTACATTTAAAAAAAAAATTGAAATTCTGGCTTTTGGCTTCTTCCCACTCATATAAGCTAATTTTAATTTTTGATCAAAACCCATTACTATGATGCAACCCCCATTTGTTGATTTGACACGGAATGACCCTTTGTGAAAGTGAAAACATTGGGTAAATCCAGTGAATCCCCCACCCTTTTTTCTAAGTACAGAATTGCGCCAAGTTGGCGCGTTTCTCCGTGTTTTGAAATTGATCTATTTCCTGGATCAACCGTTGGAAAGAGTTAATAAAATTTTTTTTTAAACTATATGAATTTCGATGGAAGTTTCCCCAAAATCTTCTGTTAATTACGTTGAGTTCTCTTACCTTTATTAAATGACTATTGAACTTTTCTATCTGTTGCTATCTGTTCTAATTCAAAACATTCTGATCAGAAATTTTCAAGAATCTATAAACAGACGAGGTATTTAAATATCAAAATACAGCGCGTTTTCTATTGGCTCGAAATCCTGTGACGTAACGATTTTGTCATTTTTCTAGAGCTCCTCTACTACAAGCTGACTTCCAGGCTTCGTGAACTAAAGAGGCCATCCAACTCCCTAGTGACGTCACTGGAAAGGGTGCTAGAAAATTGTGCTCTCTAATGTAAAGCTTATGGATAGATATGGAGTTCTTATGAAAAGAGGTTATTTTTGAATAATTGGACACCCATAACAGGTATGTGAACTTTTCTATATGTATATTAATGTTTCTGCCAGTCGCCGCCAGTAAAAGAAATTAATTTTTTTGATAATTTTTGCAATAAATGATGCATTTTCCTTGCATCGTCTGCATTTACTTCTTTTCTGAGAATTTGGTTGTATTGAAATTGTAAAAAGTAAATATTAACATTACTGTAAGATATGGCTTCTTATTTTCTTAGTTCACACTTTCATAGTTTTGAACATCAAATTTAAGCATGATTTTGAGGAATGATTATTCCAAATATGCAAACAATAAATGGCGAAGTCATTTTTTTTTTATATAAACAGAATAAATATTAAACTTCTTCCTCCAAAATTTGTCACTTCCCGCTATAGTTATATCTTTGTTGCCCTTTGGCTATCGATTTTATGCCTGTATTTGAGGTAAATAAAACAATTTGAATTATTCCATGATTTTTTTTTCAATATTTATACATAACCTTTAGTACAAATTTAAATGTTATGAACAAATGTTTATTTTTTATGGTGAATAAGTTTTCGACCACATAGTCTTGCAAAGCAGGATTTTCTATGGTGACCAATATTAAAACAGTGAAATGTGGTAGCTGAAAAATGCTGAATGAAAAAATATGTGTGAACTTATTCCACATTCGACCCAACATAAAAGAAATTTATAAGCCTCACAAGGCACATGCTAGCGAGCTACTAATATTAAGGATAAAAATATATATGCTTGTTTTTATTTTCTTCGCATGGTATGCAAATATGTTTCTTTTATCTCATATAAAATGTAAGCAGCACTGTATATAATGTATGGTTGTTTTTTGTTATCTTATGAAGAGTACATATGTTATGAAGAGATATTGTTTTTTATTTGGGGAAGGGTGTCAAAATATGACATAGGTAAGGTGTTACCATGGAAAAACTCAGGAAAGCACTGCCTTATACACATGCAGATTCGGGGGTGTATTTTAGAGTGTCCATGCCCCCCCCCCTCAATTTTTTTTCAAAATGCATTCTAAACACACATGTGATAAAAAATGTACTCAATCCCCATTCAGTTTTTTGTTCTGGAGTCCCTGAAATCAACCTGTTTTTACATAAAAAAAATGGGAATAAGCAAGTAGTTTTTAGAAACTAAGAATTCAAAAAGAAGTGTTTTAGCTAGTACATCACTGCAATAGGAGGAAAAATTCTACTACAAAAAACCTAAAATCTCCAAATTTAGACAAATCCTGGTAAAAGAAAGAAAAAGGAACGAAGATCAAAAGCCAGTTACTTAGAGACTAAAAGTCTGTATAGGTTTAA
Organism: Amaurobius ferox; assembly: GCA_951213105.1. Taxonomy (NCBI): domain Eukaryota; kingdom Metazoa; phylum Arthropoda; class Arachnida; order Araneae; family Amaurobiidae; genus Amaurobius; species Amaurobius ferox. Next base: position 29,377,550 of record OX578153.1, read on the forward strand.
TTTGAAAAATTTTACCCAATCCAATTCGAATTTCACTTGACCAACACCTCAGAATTTTTTAAACTAAATTTGTTGTGATTTATAAATTCAGAAGAAGTGATAAATTTGTTGTGATTTATAAATTCAGAAGATTCAGAAGATGATTTATAAATTCAGAAGATATTTTAGGAAAGACGAATAGTATAGTAGTACACATTATGGTTAGTATACCATAATTCACGATAGTCAGAATTCATAATTGCCAAATCTTTTCTTCTATTACCAAATTTTATTGCTTAAGAATTATTTAAAAAATATATAAAAAATTTAAATATTCCGAATTAAAATTATTTTAAAATAGTTTTATTTAGGAGTTGGAGTCAGTATATTTTTTTCAACTCGAACTCCACCGCTCTGTGAAGAAAGTTTGTATTTTGAAAAAATTCTAGAATGTTTTTTTTAAAAAACACAAACTAAGTATAGCAGAATCTCAATTATTCAAGCTACCACTTTTTTCAAGAACATCACCGCATGAAAAATTATTTTTTGAATCCGACAGTGGCAACTTGTGACTTTAGAAGAGGGTGAAGCAGATTCAGCAGCAAAATTTCCCGTCCACTTCAATAACGGACATCTTCAAAACACATCACACTATTGACACAAGTGTTGTCAAATATTATCTAAAAATAGCCAAACAAGTCTGAAAAATTGCAAAATAATAATAATAACCTATTCAACCGATAACTTTAGGATAATATTTAAGTATTTATTGTACATAATCTTTTTCTTATTGTTTATATTTCCTTAAGAACAGAAACGAGGAGGTCCTTGATAGGAAGGGGAACATTGTCACAAATGTCAGAGCTATATTATAGTTTGAAGTAAACAAAGTTTTTTCCTTGTTAACTGAATTTGACATTATCCAAGCTGTTTTCAGTCCACATTAGCTTGGATAATAGGGACTCTATTGTATTTATGTTTTTGCAAAATGAATGCATTTCTTTTCGATGAATTTTTTAATTATTATTTTTAGTATTTTTTTGTTCAATTGTATAAATTATCAATAAGTTTTCACTTGTCATTTTTAAATTTTAATACTGAGCATTTGGAATACACAGGGGCTGATTGTCATTATCACGTCTTGAAAAAAAAATCAATTTGGCGATCATGAATTCTGACGATGTCAAAATAAAAAATTGTGGTGTACTAATTGTAATGAAAACTACTTTTCCAAAACAATGAACTTTGGAATTTGAGAATTTATAAATTAAATCAAATTCTTCAAATAGAAAGTCAAAATAAAATGTAGCAGATAAAAACACCATTTTACGAAAGATTTCATTTGATAAAAGTAATCAAAACTCCAGAGCAACCCCTGGAAATATATAAAAAAAATATATATACTAATTGCCAAGTGTCCATTTGTTTATCTGTCATGCTTTTTTTAAGCACTTCTCAAATAGATAGACTTGCAACCTGGTACATGGCTCGATCGTTCAATAAAAACCCCTGAAAAAAAATCTTACTTTCCGAAGAGAGGGTGATCCACACCAAAACGTTTGAAAAGTGAAATGATAGAAAAGCATGCTTTGCGATAACATAGACTTCAAATTTGGTGTACAGGTAAATCGTTCGAAAGGAAAAAAGTGTATAATTTCAGATTTCCAATATTTTCTACTTCTTTTTGGGGGTGCCGTACACCAAAATGTTCGATTTGCCGAATAAATAAGAAACAACTCTTTTAAAATTTTATAAAGGCTTGAAATTTGGTATATGGGCAAATTATTTAATGAAAACACCCAACATGAATGTAGTGATATGATAGACGAATATAGGTTAATTGATAAAAAAAGACACGCTTCAGAATGAGAAACATTTCAAATCTGGTGTATGGGAAGATAGTTTGGAAGGGAAAAGTGTACAATTTCAGTTTTCCAATATTTTCTACTATAGGGGGTGCGGCATAAGTAGTAGTAAGGGGGGGATATAGCCGGAACAATGGAATAGGGCGTGGTCAATGACGTCAATCAGAAGGGGGCGTGGGTATGACGTCAGAGCACGTGGCGTGTGACGTCACGCGAAGTGGAAGTTTTTGAGTGGAGTTGAGTTGTTTTTCTCGTAATCTTCTACGAGGGTGTTTTTAATGCGAGTTGAGTTGTTTGTCTTTTTAAAATTTATTTTCACAAAATGGCAGCGGGGTAAGTTTATCAAGCACGTGGTGTGTGACGTCACGTGAAGTGGAAGTATTTGGTTTTTTTAGTGGAGTTGAGTTGTTTGTTATGGTAATCTTTTTTAATGCGAGTTGAGTTGTTTGACTTTTTAAAATTTCTTTTCACAGAATGGCAACGGATAAGTATTATCGTGATTAAGGCTCCTACATATACCATATAGGAGCCTTAATCATTCGGAGCTCAGACTCCGAGCTACGAGGTTGTGATTTTGTGAAGCTGCTGCTTTTTGATTGTGGTGACTTTCTTTGCTTAAGTTTGGCGTGTTATATCTAGTTACGATAGAACACGTAGGGCTAAGCAATTACAGCTTTGTTGTGTACGGATTTCTCGCCATTTTGGATTCGTGCTTTTTCAACTTTGGAGTGCCACGTGTGTTTTTCCCACGTGGTAGTGCTATTGCTTTGATCGTTTCTACGCTGACGACATGGATTTGGATGCATTCGATACGGAAGCTACTCGCGGACTTGCTGGTGAGCTAGACGAAGATGGACTGCGGCCTCTCAGGGATGCCATGATTGAATATTGTGATACTCTGCCCAAGGATGGATTGATGCCCGCTTGGAAGGAAGAAGTGAAAAACGCTGTGAACTTTTGTGCACTGGCAATCTACACTCTGACGCTACACATCAGGGAGCTACTGACGAATGGACTACTCGGACGGGACGAGGACCAAGTCTCCAAGATTCTGGGTTCGTTTCTTTCTGTAAATTCTTTTTTGTTGGTCCAGAATTTGGATAGGTTTATACTAGTAATTTAAATGAGATTTATAACTGTGAAGGGAGTAATTCTAGTGATGTAATTAAATGTAAAATGATAGAACTAGGCTTAATTAAAGAAATTAAAGATGAAGATAAACTTAAACCTGTTGAAAATCCAAATAAAAAGAGGAGGATAGAGGGGCAATCTACTATGGATGCTCCTACTAAAAACCAGAATGGAGAATTAAACTTAAAATCTAATGACAAGGATAACATGGATTGTAGTGAAAAAATTGATAAAGATGTAAATGATAATGTTAAAACTAAGAGTTATGCTGAAATTGTCGCGCAACCTATAGTGTTCAAAAGTGCACCAAAACCAAAAACGGTTCAAAATAGTGACAGGCAAAATAGTGTAGCGGCTGAGAAAAAAGACCCAAAAGCGGAATGTTTTTTCATCAAGTTTAATGACAATTACCAGGCTCTCCTTAAAAAATTAAATGAAATCTCAGGTAATAAAGTATCTCAGGTAATAAAGCTCACAGGAGACATGCTAAAATTGATTCCAAATGACGCTGACGCCTATAGGGTTGTACAACGCCATTTATCTAGTGAGAAAATCCCCTTCCACAGTTTAAACTTAAAGACGGAAAGGCCCAAAAAGGTAGTTTTGAAGGGGCTACCAACAAACTATAACATTGAGGAAATAAAAATCACTCTAACATCCGAAGGATTAGATGTAGTCAGGGTTTCTCAACTGAGAAACACAAAAACGAGATTGTCCCTGCCGATCTTCTTAGTCAGCATTAGGCCTACGGAAGACTGGCAGAGGGTATACCGACTGACAAGATTAGGATACTTGGCTGTAAAGGTAGAGGCCTTCAGAGCACGGGGCTTCAAAATCTGCTACCGGTGCCAGCAATTCAATCATTCCTCTGAGAATTGCAGCATGCCACCAAAGTGCCTTAAGTGTGCTGAAGAACACTTCACACGTGACTGCCAAAGACCAAGGACAGAGAAGGCAACGTGTGCTAACTGCAATAGAGATCACCCGGCGAACTTCAGGCAATGCCCGAAGAACCCCTGGAACAGAGGAAAGGCACCGGGGTATGCCCCCCCTCCCCCCAAAAATCAGATACCCCCTTGGAGGCAAAAGGCCCTCGGTCTAAACCCTCAGACACCCCATCAGGACTCCTCGCACTCTGTGCCACAGGTTAAAAGAACTCAAACTTCAGCACCTACCAGATCGGTGCAAGAGCAGGCCCCTAAACCGTCGACCTCCAGAGAAATGACTGTGGAGGAAGTGAGAATAGCTCATGAAGACATAAATCAGAGGATAGCAATTGATAAAGCCGCCAAAGAGACAAGAGAAGCAAAACAAAGATTAGAAAAAAAGGTGCAGGAATGGCAGAAAACTAAACGCGCCCGAGAAGAGCTCGCGCAAACACAGCAGTTTGACAAATCGGCTGAAAAAAAACAAAAGACTACCGAGGTCCAAAAGGATACTCACTAAACAGATCAAACCGCGGTTGAGGCTGAGGAAATTGTAGCTGAGACTCAGGAAATGGAAGCTGAGACTGAACTTGCTGATAAATCCAATGATGAAAAGATGGATGAAATCCTCAACCTCGTCAGAGGATTTATCAGTATGTTCAACCTAGACGATATAAAACATCTGTTGATGCAGCTCGCTGAGTTAATTCAAAAAAAGAGCGATCCAATGCAAATGGTCTTTGAGGCTTTTAAATTAATCGCGGAATTTAATAAAAACAGTGAGAAACAAACCCGCCATGAATAGGTCCCAAAAAGAAAGTTTTAAAATAATATTTTGGAATGCGAACGGCATATCTCCAAGAATAAATGAACTTAGGAGCTACGTAAATGAAAATGATGTAGATGCCCTGCTAATCCAGGAAACTAAAGTTAGAGAAAACAAAAAACTAAATATAGCAAACTATAATAGCTATCATACGCTTAGCTCAAATATAACTGCTAGAAATCCCCATGGAGGAACAGCAATATATATTAAAAGTAATATTCCCCACGAGGAAATAAACAACATAAATCTTCAAGGTGTAGAAAATACTAGTATAAAAATTAAAATAAATAATGTAAACCCATTTATCCTAACTTCAATATATGTCAAAAACATGAGTGGTATAAATGTAGCTGCGCAGCTGGAACTGCTTTTCTCGCGATATCCAAACACAATACTCGCGGGCGAATTCAATGCACACCACCGAGCGTGGGGCAGCAGGAGAGCCAACACACGCGGTACACAGATACATAGATTGCTAAACACAACAAACACTGACATCATTGCACCGTCGAGACCAACCTGCTTCTCAGGTGCCAATGGCTCATTCATAGACTTTGTCCTAACGAGAAACATAGAATACACTCACACAATTGATACCCTGGATGAATTCGACTCGGATCATCTACCGGTACTGGTGACATTCGATTTGAACACTCCCCTTCCAGCCTCTCTGGGACAAGAGAGGGTGAACTGGAACGTATTCAAAAGAGCACTTTTCGAGCCGCATTTAGCAGTACCCAACATTATGAGCACGGCGGATATTGACTCTGCCACGCACACACTCACAACAGAAATCAGGAGAGCTATTGCATCTGCCACAACATATCGTGAGTCATCAAAAATGCCAACACTTTCCCACCATGTCAAACAGTTAGTTAAACAGAGAAATAGAATGCGTAAGACATGGCAGGCTAACAGAGACCCTACCCTTAAAAGGGAGCTTAATAGACTCATGTGTAAAGTCAGTGAAAAAATTGTCGCAGAAAAGCAGCAACAGTATAAAGAATTAATCGAATCCCTTAGCCAGGAAGACGTATCGCTCTGGCAATTCGCTAAAAGACTCAGAAAACCTCAAATTAAACTCCCGTTACTAATAGATGGCGCTAATATTGCGTACTCAGACGAAGAAAAGGCAGAGGTGCTTGCTAGGCATTACGAAAAGCAATTTGAACCAAACCACGATCTAATGTGTCAGGACACCCTAAGAATGGTTAGGCAAACTCTAAACAATTTCAGGAACTCCCCGGTCACGGCTGCGATTAAGCCAGCCACCCCGCAAGAAATAGTAGAGATTATCAAAAACCTTAAAAACCGTAAAAGCCCAGGGCACGACAAAATCAGGAATATCGCGGTAAAAAACCTACCCTTAAATATAATATTTTACTTGACCATCTTAATAAATAAAATACTAGAACTAAATTATTTCCCCAAAGAATGGAAGGAAGCGATAATTATAGCGATCCATAAACCTGGTGAGGATGCCTCAATTCCAGCCAACTACAGACCAATCAGTTTGTTGCCGACACTTAGTAAAATTACTGAGAAAATAATTCTTAAGAGACTGAACACGCACCTTAGTGAGAATGACATTATCATTCCGGAGCAGTTTGGATTTCGGCCAAAACACTCCACCACTCATCAATTGCTGAGAGTGGTAGAGTACATTTCTTCTGGTTTTAATAATAAGACACCCACAGCTGCGATTTTTCTTGACATCCAAAAAGCCTTTGATAAAGTGTGGCACTGTGGATTAGCTTACAAATTGATCACTCTAAAAGTCCCTGACGCACTTGTCAAACTTTTAATTTCATACCTAAATAACAGACACTTTCAAGTCAGAGTAAAAAATAACTTATCTACACCCAAGCTCATTAAAAGTAGTGTACCGCAAGGATCCATCCTGGGCCCGACACTCTTTAACATATATCTAAATGACATTCCCAGGACCCCAGACACGGAGCTGGCACTCTATGCAGACGACAGCGCGATACTTGCAAAACACCCTTACGTCTCAGTAATGCACAGACAGCTACAACAACACTTAGACATACTCCAAACATGGCTGGAAAAATGGCGAATAAAATTAAATCCCAATAAATGTCATTGGATTTATTTCTCAAGAAAACATAAACCTCTGCCTCCTCTGTACATAAACAACCATGCCCTAAAAGCGGAAAAATCTACTAAATACCTAGGTGTAACGATAGACTCCCACCTAACTTGGAAACTGCGCGTAACGAACATAATCAAAAAAGCGTATATAACCATAGGAGCCTTATACCCAATGATAGGAAACGGAAATCTAAGTTATCAAAATAAACTCCTAATTTATAAATCGGTCATCTGCCCGGGAATGCTGTATGCAGCACCCGTATGGGGATATGCCTGTAAAACTACCATAGACTTATTAGAGACAAGACAAAACAAAACCCTAAGGATTATAAGGAAAGCCCCTAGATACTTAAGAAACTCGGTAATTAGGAAAGACTTCAAAATAAAAACTGTTAGAGCCCAAATCAAAAAGCTAGCGCTTAAATTCTACAAAAATCTGCCATCTGTCCCAAATGAACTATTATTTAATCTGCATGACTATGATCATCGCAAGGCTAAAACTCGTAAGAGACCCCGCTCGGTACTTAACTTTAATATTCGGTACTAGGAACGTCCCACCTTAATCAGTTGATATTAAAGAAAACTCGCGATCTTTTGTTTTCTACAAAATTTTTAAAATCCTAAATTGCTAAAATGCTAGGTTACCCTCAGATCTGCATCAACCCCCCCAAACTGCTTAAACTCTTAATGTGCAACAAACTGCCACACTAGGAGCTAGGACAAATAATAAAAACAGTAAATCAAAAACCTCGAACCCCCAACTATGGACCAATGAAATAATGTCACAGTATGAAGATAAGAACCACACCTAGAGATTGGAGATTAAAGGCGCTTCGCGCCTGGTGCTCTGTTCTGGACGAAACTCTATGAAGAAGCCTTAATCGTGATGTGGAAAGGATGACGTCATACCACGTGTTACGTTACGAGAGGTTTGAAACTCCGTGATTTTGACGTCACGTGGTTTTCGGGGGATTGTAGTGAAAGTAGAAGTAAATGTTTTGGAAATAAATATATTAAAATAAATATAATAATATCATACCACGTGTTTTTCGGTGAGTTGTAGTGAAAGTAGAAGTAAATTTTTTAGAAATCAATGTATTCAATTGAATACCACGTGTTTTTTCGGTGAGTTGTAGTGCAAAGTGAAAGTAGAAGTAAATGTTTTGGAAATTCTTACACGAGCTGAGCTATGTGCAATACCACGTAGTCGTGTTTTTATGTAGAACGAGTTGAGTCATTCTATGGCTGCTTCTAATGTTTATTCCTTGCATACGTGGAATGAATCTGATTGGTCGTGCAACTTTATCACGTCATCTTAAAACAAGTTTCTACGGGCATCTTTGAAAAGGCAACAGTAGATTCGCTACGGTTGATTTTCGATGTGTTGAGTGGTTCCCTTGCTAGCTTTAATTTTTACATGAATTTCTATTGGCTGGCAAGAAATTTGTTGATGCGGAATGGCAACGGCTGTTTAAGCTCATGCATACTTGCTGGTGAGATTTAGTGACGAGTGTTAGAGTTTGTGTTGTGTTTCAAGTATATAATTGTGCACGTGTTCATTTTAAAAACGATATGGATTCTACAGAAAATTCATCTACTATGAAAGAGGTATGTTCTACGTTTAATTCAATTAATTTGACTTACTTTGTGAAATACATTTTCAATACTACAATTCTTCGTTTTACTAGGAATTTGTTCAGCTCTAAAACGATTTTAATATTAGCGATATTTACAGTTATTTCGATGTATAGGAAAATATATTTATAAATTTCTATTGGTTGGCAAGGAGTTTGTTGATGCAGAATGGCAACGGCTGCGTAAGCTCATGCATACTTGCTGGTAAGATATAGTGACGATTGCAACAGTGGATGTATGGGGTCAGTGCAGTGAACATTTGCTGGTGAATTCTATAATATAATACAAGATTAAAAATGAAGCGTTCTTTTGGAGAATTATCAAACATTTGTTCCCTAGAACCCAGAATGCGCAAGTTAGCGGAACGTGAACAGATGGCGAAATGTTCGAGAGATTCTAAGGTGTTGAAACACGAATCTGTGCCGTACGATTTGATACACCTGGGTGGAGAAAACTTTGTTCAAGTAAGTTCCTTCAAGGGATATACCCGTGTGCATATACGGCGATATATAACAGACAATGACGGAATATTACGTCCGACGAAAGATGGAATTTCTATATCTCCTACAGTGTGGGACTCCATGGAGAAACAACTGAACAATTTTAATGGTTTATTGGACAAGGTTCTTGTGGTTGATAGAGATGTCTGCATATCAACACAAATGAAAGACGGTGAACGAGTGTATGTATTTCAAAGAATGTTCCAACGGAAAAATTTGAGTTCTTGTTTGATCATGTCTTGCTTAACGGTGCTCAATTTTTAAAACTAAATAACTCAGCCTCTTTAATTACTGATAGAGTTAAAGAAAATCTTATTACAGAAACTTTAGCTTACTTCATTCATCAACAGATGGATGAATTGAAATCAGATTATCATTTAATTGGCCAGTCGTATGACATGAAAGAAATAACGGACTCACTGGGTATGTCTTTATCAATTGCAATTACTTTAAAGATTACAGAACTGTTTTGGATGTCGTGAAACTTACGAAACACGGTTTATGCATGACTGTTTAACGATGAGTCGTGCTGAAAAATTTAATGAATATTTTGAACGTTCTTTATATCATTTAAACTGGTGTCAAATAGCAAAAGACTACATTGAAAGAAATAGAAATATTGATCTTGATACGATACTTTGTGAAGAAGAATTTTTTGATGGTTTAAATGTAAAATTATTATTTGAAAATATTGAAAAGTTATATATTAATGAAGAAGAAAGTGTGTACCAAAATTTGATGAGTTCTGTTGAATAAAATGTATATTGATATTTGTGTTTTCATTTCACATTTTTACATACTGAGTGCGTTTTACTGTATTGTATAATTTGTGTTTAAAAAGTTATGATTTTGTTTAAAAACTAGAGCATATATAAATATGATAACTGATTTATAACGATTCATTGTGATTTATTATTTCTTAGAGTAAACATCTTCTCTTGGGCATTATCTCAGTGTAAGTTAAACGTTATTGAAAATGGAAAAAGCATTGTCTAGCGCTTACGAAAATCCGCCGCACGCAGCCAGTTATAGTGGAATTGATGCATTATACCGTACTTTAAAGGGGGAAGTTAAAAGAAAAGATATTAAAGAGTGGTTGGGAAAGAAAGTTTCTTATACTGTGCATAAACCTTTGCATCATAAATTTCTTCGAAATCGAGTAATTGTGGGTGTTATAAATGAACAGTTTCAATCAGATTTAGTTGATATGCAGTCTCTAGCTAAATTTAATGACGGATACAAATATTTGTTAACCTGCATAGATATTCTCTCGAAATATGCATGGGCTATTCCCCTTAAAGATAAAAGTGGAAAAAATGTAATTATAGCTTTGAAGGAAATATTTAAAGAAAGGAAACCAGAATATCTACAGACAGATAAAGGGTCAGAATTTAAAAATAAACTTGCACAAAATTATTTAAAACAAATGAAGGTTCATTTTTTACGACTAACAATGATATGAAAGCAAGTATTATAGAGAGATTTAATCGTACATTAAAATCCAAAATGTGGAAATATTTTTCTGAAAAAATTACAAAACGTTATATTGATGTTGCTAAAAAATTATTGCATAGTTACAATAATACGTGGCATCGAAGTATTAAAATGAAATCCTCTTCTGTTACAGTTGATAATCAGTCAATAACATGGAAAAATTTGTATGAATCTAAGCCGTTGAAACCGTTAGTGCCAGAATTTAAAGTCGGAGACACGGTACGCATCAGTAAAACGAAATTACGTTTCGAAAAAGGTTACGAGCAAAATTGGACAAGAGAAATATTTACGATTCATAAAATTATTTCTCGAAGACCTATAGTATATAAACTGAAAGATTTAGCAGGGGAGGTAATTGAAGGCACGTTTTATAAACAAGAATTGCAGAAGATCACAGATTCTGGCTATTACCCTGTGGAAAAAGTTATAAAGAAAAGAAAACGCGAAACGGAAAACTGGAACACTTTGTGAAATTTCAAGGTTATCCTGAAAAATTTAATACTTGGGTACAGGATATGAAAAGGATATAAAAGGTCTCACCAATCGTATTCACCTTCCATTTAATAAAAATGTCGTTCTACGTCACACTCATTAGTGATAGCTCACAGCGTTTTTTCCCTGAAAATAAAATATCCCGATTTACTACACAACTTCCGTCTCCCATACACTTAAACAGTGCGGAATGGGAAATAGCCGTTGTCGATTTGATCTATCCCCACACCTGGTTCAATTTAAGGAAAGATAACAATTTATTTGGATTTTCTCTAGATGGGAGTGAATTAGAAGGAGGGCGTGTTCCTCCTGGTTGTTACGAGACTATACCAGATCTTTTAAAGGCCATGAGTTTAACATCCCATAAAAATAAAATTGAATTTTCCTATCATTCTGTCACGAAGCGAGTGACTATAAAAACCAAAGGAGAATCCAAAGTAGTGCTTCATGAAGGCATTTCCGAACTCCTCGGATTTAAACCAGGTGAATATAAAGAAATTGTGCAAAGTCCATTTGTGGCGGATGCTAACGCTTCTTTTCCGTTATGTATATGTACTGTGACCTAGTAGAACCGCAAATAGTTGGAGATGTGCAAGCGCCTATTTTAAAAATTGTAACTATAGAAGGAAACGACGTTGAAACGATCAATGCTTATTTTGCAAGACCTTTCTATTTGCCGGTCATACGGCAGCATTTTCAAACCATTCAAATTGAATTGAGATTACATTCAGGTGACTTGGTGCCATTTGAAAGAGGCACAGTTTTCATAGTATTACATTTTCGAATGAGGCAACTTGTATAAAAGGTTGTTAGAAAAAAACGTGAGTTCATTAGTAAAACAAACGTTCCAGAAGTATCATCATCATGCTTGTACCCTATACGTGCTGCACTAAAAAATTTGAAGATTATTATGTGGGACAGACCGGTAACGGCATGCCTCATTATGGAGGAATTGCTCTACAAAAAGGATACGGTATTGGCGGATTCTTTGCTAGGCTTTTTCGAAGTGCCTTACCCTTTTTGGTGCGAGGAGCAAAAACTGCAGGAAAGGAAGCTCTAAGAACAGGAACTCTTATCGCCAATGATGTGTTAGCTGGTGATAATTTTAAAACATCAGTAAAATCGAGAGCCAAAGAAGCTGGTAAAACGGTAGCTAAAAAAGCGGTTCGAAAGGCAGACGAGATGATCGGCCATGGAAGATTTAAAAGGAAGAGAAAAATTCTTAAACGTGTCATTTCGTCTAAAGTCAAGAAGGTGCGAGGACGTGACATTTTTGATGCGTAATGGCTTTTCACCTGAGTGTGCAAAATCCGAACTTAATTTATTTACGCTTCCTCCTACGCAAACAGTTATAGAAAGAGGGCAATGGGTCGAATTTCATCCTGTTGCCAATGTATCTGACGGCAGTCCTGTTGAATTTAATGTATCTGGAAGTGGAGATGATTATCTTGATTTATCCCAAATCCAACTTTATGTTAAGGTAAAAATTCTAAAAAATAATGGAACGTCCCTCACGAAGGAAGATAAAGTAGACCCCGTCAATTTGTTTTTGCATTCTCTATTTTCTCAAGTGGATATCAGTCTGAATGAAAGATTAGTGTCGTCCAGCAACAATACATACTCCTATAGAGCCATTATAGAAAAATTACTAAATCATGGTTTTGATACCAAAACTTCTCAACTCTCGGCCGAACTATTTTTTAAAGATACCGCGGGTAGAATGAATGTATTCGATGTAAAAGATCCAAATGATGGATTTAACAAACGAGCAGAAATGATTCAACTGAGCACAATGGTAGACATGGTAGGTCGGCTACACATGGATTTGTTTCACCAAGATAGACTTTTGCTGCACATGGTAGACATGAAAATTAAACTCATTCGTAGAAAACCCGAATTTTGTTTGTTGGGAATAGGTGATTATAAAGTTGTGCTTGAACACGCGTCGTTGTTTGTACGCAAAGTGAGAGTCAGTCCCGGTGTTGTAGTGGGGCATGCAAAGAGTTTAGAAAAAACAACAGCCAAGTATCCTATCAATAGAGTGCTTTGCAAAGCATATTCGATCCCCACTGTAAATATGAGTTTCGTCCAAGATAATATTTTTACAGGACAGATGCCTAAGCGTATAGTTGTTGCTTGTGTAGATAATGACGCATTTAATGGCAACTATAAAACGTCACCCTTTGAATTTCAGCATTACAATATAAACTTTATCGGCGTCTACGTAGATGGACAACCCATGTCTCATAACCCATTGCAACCCGACTTTGCTAATAAGAATTTTATTCGTGCTTTTCAGAATTTATTTCTCACTGCAGAAGATCGCGGACTTTACTTTCGAGATCGGAATTTCCTGAGGGAAAGTGCTTATTTCTCTTTGATTTGTCCCCCGATTTATGTGATGGTTCCCATTTGAATCTGGTACGGCATAGCAACTTAAGACTAGAAATAAAATTTAGAGTTCATCTACAACAGACAGTCTCGTTGTTAGTGTATGCTGAATTTGAAAACCAGATAGAAATCAAAAAAGCTAGAAACATACTGTACGATTTTGGAAATTGATGAATTCCTCGGACATTTATAAAATATTATCTCGTGATCGTCATACAGCAAGATATTTTAAAGGAGTTTTCCCGTCGGATAGAATTCCTAATATTGATGTAACCCCTGCAGCTCTTGTTATTAACACGGATAACCATACTGAAGCCGGTAGTCATTGGTTGGCGTTATTTATCGAAGACAATAAATCCATTGAATTTTTCGATTCATATGGCTTACCTCCTGAAATGTATGGAAAAGATCTTGGAAGATTTGTCATGAAATACCCCCACGTGAAATGCAACAAGATATCTCTGCAAAGTTTTACTTCTAATGTATGTGGACACTTTTGTATTTATTTCTTAGTGAAACGATGCCAAGGATTATGTATAAATTTTATTGTATGTAATCTTGCTGGAAAAAAGAATGATTTTAGAATGTATCAATTTGTCAAGAAAAGATATGGTGTAAACATGATTTTTAAAAAATAAAAATAATATATTTTGAAATAAATGTCTGTACTCATTTTATTGTTTCTATTTGTTAATAAAATATTTACCTTTTATTATTGAATTATGTTAAAACATTAAATGAAAGTTATTTAAAAACTATTTGCATATAACTGTATACCAGATATTTTTTCGCGGGAAAAACTTGTAGTTTTTTCTGCTGCTTCAGATCTGTATTAAAGCAGTATACACTCAAGTATTTGCGTCATTAATATCCATGGAGCTTCCCCGTTTAGAGTACACCTCAACGTGTATAGTTAGTGGACCGACGGGGTCGGGCAAGACCGTCTTTGTTAAGAAACTTATTGAACAACACATGTTTAAACCAATGCCCAAGCTTGTTGTATACTGCTACGGCGCTTACCAGCAGCTCTTCAATACTCTGAAAAATGTAGATTTTTATGAAGGTTTGCCCTCTAACTTGAATACAATTCGAGATGCTCTTATCATCATAGACGACCTTATGACAGAATTGGGGCGCGATACTCGTTTGAGCAAACTATTCACAAAAGGCAGCCATCATAGGAATATTTCAGTTATATTCATTGTCCAAAATTTATTTAACCAAGGAAAAGAAATGAGGTCAATGCACTTAAACTCACAATATTTGGTTTTGTATAAAAACCCAAGAGATAAGAGTCAGGTGATGCACTTGGCAAGTCAAATGTTTCCTGGAAAATCTAAAGCCTTTCAAGAAATATTTCAAGACGCAACGTCCCTTGCTTATGGTTATTTATTAGTTGATCTGCGCCCCGAGACCTCTGATCGTTTGCGCATGCGCACGGGCATTTTCCCTCAGGATAAACATTATGTATATGAACTGCGTTAGCCATTTAGCGTTTAGTCTTTGAACGAGTAACATGTCTTCTGTAGTTATTGAACTCGAGGGTTTCCAATTACAACCTCGTGTTTTTATCATTAAAGAATTGGCATTTTTCGATGTAAATTATGGTTATCATGGCCGTTGGGCCTTTCTCCCACCTCAATCTTGGGATCAATTATCATCGAAGAAAAGAAAAGAATTTTCCTGGATGACCCGCTATTGTCATGGATTACACTGGAATAGCGGGAATTTGCCTTATCATGTTCTGCAAATTATTCTAACATTCTTATTTGCGTCCTATTCTGACATTTATGTTAAAGGGCTGTAAAAAGCAAAATTTTTAGAAAATCTCTCAGGGATGAAGATTTTTGATCTCAATGATTTCAAGTGTCCTAAAATGGATATTTTAAAATCAAATTTAGCACCAAAATGCCCCGTTCACTTTAACCATTGTGCTTTAGCGAAGGCCGCTGCTTACGGATCTTTTATAAAAGAAAATCAGTCGTGACCAGGTGTCAGTTTATGTTCAATATGTCAAGTGTGGAGCATCTCAAACTTCTCAGGAAATGCAAAAATAAAGGGATATTATTACGCACATGTCCTAACAGTATTATTAAGTGTGTTTCTGAATGTGCTCTTAATCTTTTAAAAGGCAATGTGCCTATATCTCGCCAGAAGAAGAAAAGACTCATTCCCTATAAAAGGGTCTTACGCCGTTTAGGAGATAAGAAAGTACCCCTGTAAAAGAAAAGACAACTTGTCCAAAAAGGAGAAGGCTTCTTGTCTATTCTTATTCCTGCTGTTATTACTGCTTTGAGTACTCTGTTTCATGGAGTTTTCTCGTAAATTTATTCTTGTTCCTGAAGAGCAAGAACATCAATTTGCTGAGGACCACCTATCGCATTTGGATCAACAAATGCATCAAATTTTAAAAGACAAGTTACCAGAGGATGAAAAAGCTAAATTATACTTACAAGTGCTACAGAAATTTGTCAGTTTTCATCGTTGAATTCTTTTGGACCCCAAAATGATATGGATGTGGACGCCCAAAGTGATATTCCCCAAAATGATGTAGAAAAAGATATTTATTATCGGCTCCTGTACGACATAAAGCTGTAGCCCTGAAAATTATTGATTTTTTAAATGCTCCTAAAGATGTGATTTCATGGACTTCTTCCAAGGAACTTAAACTAAGAGGAACTATTCTACCAGGGACCAACATATCCATATTAATAAATCACCTGTTGCGGAATCGACCAAAGAAACCCGAAGGTTACGACAAATGGTAAGAAATATTATAGAAGAAAATAATTTTCCTAAAGAATTTATCAAAAATAAGTATCTGTATCCTTAAAAGACAATGTATGCCAGACCTATTCGTGTACCAAAAAAGAAATGGATGAAATTTTAAGCATTTATAATAAAGATACTTTTGAACTCCTAATGTTTTTGTGCATATTTTCTTTTTTCTTTACAGGTAAAAACTGAAATAAAAATTAAAAGTGTCTAAAACTTAAGTACAAATTATTTTAAAAATGTAATAAATCTTTGAAATTTTGAATGAAATTTAAAATAAATGCATTGCCTTTTACTAATGATATCCCTTATACAAAATAAATAAATACAACAGTATAAAAATAAAATAATTTATTCTTAATAACCATAAGGTAATGTACTGTAACTATCATCAATAACTCTTTTGGTGTACACCATTTTATACAGTTTCGTTTCTTTTTTATTAAGAACTCGTCGACGTTTAGCATCCCTTGAAATCTTTGCCGGATTGTCAATAGGAATTGTCAGCGTGCCATCAAGATTCCGAACTAGAGTTCTAACCGATTGGTAATTCAAAAGTTGAGAATTTTTAAAATTTAAGGAAAATCCTCGAATTTTGCAGACAGTTTTGGCACTACACGTTTTATAGGCATAATTCTTGGGACCTCCTACAAAAAAGAAGTTTGATTAATAGATCATTTTACTAAGCGATATAAATAAAATTTTCCAGATAATTTTCTCATAATAAATACACTTCGAAATGTAAAGAAAGATATTAATCTTACCAGATACGAAAGTCTTTATAACTTCCCCAACTAGTTCATCTGTAAATTCACCAAGATAATCTCCTAGAGGTGGATCATTCAATTGCGTAAATTATCGAGTCTGTATCCATACATAAAACGAACGTTCCAAGGCGATCAATTTCAGCATACAGCTTGAGACGTGCGTAGCATGTAGTGAACGCTGCAAGAAATATATTCGTGCTGGCCTCCTGCTCAAGAAATTCATTCCTTTGTCTCCATTGAAAGGCGGCAATTTCAGGAGTCGGCAAATATAAGTCAAGAATCTGGTGAAAATAAATATACAAATTAAATACATGAGTATATAAATTAAATATACGAGTTTGTGTGTATGCATATGTACCCTGAAGTAAACACTAACTTACGTCCTTCCTTTTGTCGCTGAGCATATTATTATACTCGATCAAAGTAGATACATATTTCATTTTCGTTTTGTTTGAATTCATTCCCCCACCTAAAATAAATTCAAATATCAGAAAAATGTTCATATCATAAGAATAATTGCATCATATGATTTAGAAAGTAACTCACCTTCCCCAAAATGAGTTTAATGCTAATTTGGCTACTTGCCAGCCAATAATTTGTCGATAGCAGGGCGCCTGGAGCAGAGCTCCGTATCCCTAGTCAGGTAACATATATGTGGGTCACAGTCTTCCACTGAACCTAGTCCTTCAATAGGGGCCAATAATGATGAAGAAACAAGTTAGTAGTAAACAAAGAATGCTGTAAATAGTGATCTCATGTGATCTTAGTGTTTGAAGATAAGGAGGGTGGGGAAACAGGCGAATATCCCCTACTGGGATGCAGAAGAGATTCAGTCAGGAATCAGCATGGGACGTCTAAATCGGGATTTAGGATAGCTCTGGATCTTTTTGGAAATTCACGGAAGTCGTAGTCGGTCATATTATAGATCAGTTCGTTGGGGATCCTAGCGAGATTATCATAGAAATTGTTAGAGAGTTTTCGCATCTCTTGCTTAATAGTTTTAATTTTGAAATCGCGATGTATTACAAAGTTTTTCAAGTATCTTGGGGCTTTTCTGATAGAACGTAGGATTTTGTTCTGAATGATTTGGACTTTTTTTATATTAGATTTCGCAGCGTAGCCCCAAATTGGGGAGGCATAGAGAATGATGGGGCGGATAACTGATTTGTAAAGTAGGATTTTGTTTTCAATGCTGACATCATTCGAGTACAGGAGGGAGCTCAGTTCTGCTTTTACAAAGTTTATTTTATCTTTGAGTTTTGCAATGTGGGGTTTCCATGTTAGTCTGCTGTCAAGAGTGACACCGATATATTTACATGTCCTCTCAAAGCAAACTGGCTGATTGTTAATTATGATTGGTTGGGGCGGAAAACGTTGATGTGAGAAAAAAACAGTTTGACATTTATTAGGGTTTATTTTGATGCGGTATTTCTCTAACCAGGGTTCGAGAGTGTCCATGTGATGTTGTAAGTATCGGTGTAAGTAGTTGGTGTTGTGGTGTGTGGCAAGAATGGCAGTGTCGTCCGCATACAAACAAAGTATAGTGTTGTTGGTTCTAGGGATGTCGTTTATGTAAATGTTAAAAAGAATGGGACCAAGTTTACTGCCCTGAGGTACTCCAGACAAGATATGTTTGGTGTGTGAGTGTGTCTGGTTCAGACGGACATGAAAGTTTCTATCGCTGAGGTGGGAGTATAAAATATGGGTAAGAGAGTGTGGCATACGAAGCTGAATGAGTTTGTATATGAGTCCGATGAACCACACCCTATCGAAGGCCTTAGCGACGTCAATAAATACACCTCCAACTGCTGATCGGTTTTGGAGTCCATCAGAGATGCACTCCACCACTCGGAGCAGTTGGTGTGTTGTAGAGTGAAGCTGTCTAAAACCAAATTGCTCAGGGATGAGAATGTTGTTATTAGCAAGAAAATTGTTGACTTGGATGGCGATGAAATATTCAACCAGTTTGCCAAGAGAGGACAGCAGACTAATGGGGCGATAACTTTTTGGGGAGTTTAAATTTTCATTTGGTTTAAGGATTGGAACAATGGCGGCGTGCTTCCAGTCGCGGGGGAAGTAATTGAGATCGAAAATGGAATTGATTAAAACAGTGATGTAAAAGATTATATTAATAGTGCAGGATTTAAGAGCTTTATTTGAAATATTGTCAGGGCCGGGGCTTTTCTTGTTTTTGAGAGTGTTGATGTAGTTAACTATGTTAGTGGGGAAAATGTGGGGAAGGGGGGGAAGTATTTGGAACACTAAGGAACTGCTTCACGGTATCCTCGGCTTCCTCCATGAAATTTGGGCAGAAAATATCTTCATGTGGTGTGAATTGCTTTTCATATACATCAGCGAGTAGATTAGCTTTGTCTTGTTCTGTGTAAGCAGTGGTATTATTGTGAGTGAGTAAGGGAATATTTTTGTGCTTTTTACGAATACGTTTTAAGAAGTCCCAGAGTGAATGATCAGTAGGGGAGAGAGATTCAACATATTGCTTCCATTTGGCTTGTTTATAGTTAGAAATTAAAAGTTTTATTTGTGCCGTCAGGTTATTGTATCTAGTTCTGTGGGCAGGATTTCTTGTGTGTTGCCAGTGTTGGCGAGCGCGGTTTCTGAGTTTAATTTGGCTAGTGATAGAATATGGGAGTTTTTGGTAGAGTTGTGGAATGTAGGTGGAGGTGCTGTCGGAGAGTGCCGAGATAAATGTTTGGGTTAGTGTTTTGATCGCCCTGTCAACATCTTCGGTGGAAGTGATGGTTGGGAAGAGGGATGGGGGACTCGTTTAGAAGTTTAACAAAATTTTTCCAGTTAACTTTAGTAGGGAGAGAGGGGGCAGGAAGAGGGGTATTCAGTTGCAGCGTTAATGGTAAGATAGGTAGATGGTCCGAGGTAAAAAGATTAAGTACATTTACAGAGGCTGGGAAGGGACAATTTTTTAATAATGCAAAATCAATGGTGGTAGGGTTGGTGTGATTACTATGTCTGGTGGGGAGGGGAGGAAATTTAATGTCTAAATTATTATCAATACAAAAGTTGTTAAGTTCTCTTCCTACCCGGCTAGTCCTGCGTGAATTCCATCTAGGATGGTGCGCATTGAAGTCACCTGCTAAGATAGTAGGGTATGGGGGTTTAAGTATGAGGTCAAGATCGTTATAAAGGGGGTCGGGAGAGTTAATTCTGTTGTAAATGGAACCAATTATGAGTTTTTGCTGCCTAGGAAGTAGGATTTCCACCAATGTGTTTTCAAGACGATGTGTGTTTGAACTTGGGAGATGTGTGTGTGGGATGTGATTTTTGATGTAAACGGCTGTTCCGCCATTGCTTAGTGGCTGACCTGCGGCGCTGTGTCTAAGTGTGTAGTAGAGAGTAAAGTTTTGAATTTTTAAACGGTCTGGGCGTTTTGTTTTAAGTTCCTGTATTAGGATGATGTTAGCGGGGTTGTCAGCTAAGTGGTTTCTTAGGTCGTCGATTTTATTGCATAAGCCGTTAGCATTCCAGCAAAGGATATTTAATTTGGATGGGTGTCTATTCATGATTGGTAGGATTTATCTGGGCACCGAAGATAGATTCAATAGCACGGATAAATACAAATAGTTTGTTGAGGGGACCCTCAAGTTTTCCCATATCGGTGATAGCTAATGTGATTTTATTTATTATGTCCTGAATATTGAATTTTGAGAATATTTTTTGAATTGCAGTAAATAGGTTCATAATTTCACTGATTCCTCCGAGGGAGGGCGGGCTTTCTGCTTCCCTGTGAATGTCCACAACTTCCATTGGGAGGGTGGGGGGTGGCAGGTTTTGCTGGTTAGTTTGATTATATGATTGGTTGTTTTGAATGGATTTACTAGTTTGGTTATTTGATTTGGTATTATTGTTTGCTAAAGAATTAGTTGATTTAGTTTGATTTTCAGGTGGGAGAGCTACAGGAGTTGGTGAAGCATGCTGGTTATTTTCAACAGGAGGCAGAGCATAAGGAGAAGAGGTGGGCTTAGCTTTTTTGACAGTGGGGTTGGAGCTCTTTGCAAAGTAAGGCTTGTTCTGGTTCTCTGTGAGGCTAAGTTCACGGGTTTCTTTTTCTTTCTCCTCAAGTTTTCTTTTCCTATACCTTTCATGTATGACTGAAAAGGGTTCTAGCTCAGGGCAGGCCGTGCTAGTGGAGGGCTCTGAAGGAGAGGGTGTGCAGAATGGCTTCTGCACTGAAGTACTTGGTGGGATGGGAGCAATTGGATTTGATTGTTTATAGGTATGGATGATACTGGAGTTAGAGTTTTGATGGGAAGAGGGTCCAGGTTGATTGTTTTGAGTTTTATTGCTGAGAGTACTTGCAGTTTGGATTTTGGGGGAGGGTCCCTTGTTGGTTGGGGCTTTTGGGCATCCTAAATAGTTGGCCGGGTGGGGTCCTTTACAGTTTATACATTTTGCTGGGAGGTCTTTTGATTTGGTACATTGTTTGGTTTGGTGGGGCTCTGCACATTTTAGACAGGCGGGGGGGAGGTTACAATTGTCAGAACTATGTCCCCATGATTGACAGTTATAACACTGAAACCAGGGAAAGGGATCGTAATCTGTTATTTTGACAATGTGAAGCCAACCACTTCCTCTATTTCATAAATTTCATCAAAGTTATCGGAGTTGTAGACATTCACAAGGAAGATTAGAAGTCGCTCTTTCGTTTTGAATTTCCTTAGTTGGGACACACGTTGGATGTCAAATCCTTTAGATACTAGGTCCTCTTTAATTTCTTGGCCATTAGTGTCAATGGGAATTCCTTTTAAGAGGATCTTCTTGGGCCTTTCTGATTTTATGCTCATACTATGGAATTGGATTTTATTTGCAAGCAAGCATTTTTGTAGTGCTCTATACTGTTCGACATTTTTTGGTTTTAGTCTGACGTACTCGCCTGCCATCTGGAGGGGTTTTTTGAAAACTAAGTCTTCGGTGGCATTGTTTAAGAGTGCCTTCCAGTTTTCTACCATCTTTATGTAGAAAGGTTCAGGTTTAGAGGGCTGGGAGGGGGATTGGTCATTACTAGAGTCATAGTCAACAGGACAGTTAGTATATTTGGTATTGTTTACATTAGACTTTTCAGCATCAATTGACTTGGCTGTATCATTGATTGCATTAAAATTGTCAACATTCTTTACACTAGGGTTATCAGTTGTAATCAAATTGGAATTCTCAACATCATTTGAATTTTCATTAGTAAGTAAGTTAAATCTGTTACTGGTTTCAATAGTAATATTTTCGACTTTTTGAGTATCTTCAGTATTTGAATGTTTAACATATTTACGTTTGTTACTTTGGGTGGGGATGTCACTATCACCGTGTTCACGTTTATCAGCATCTATGAATTTTAAAAGATCATCAGTTAAGTATTTAAAATTGGGTCCAATATTAGCTATATTGTCAATACAATGAATCAAGTTAGCAGGGGAAGGACTAGAAATCAGTAAGAGAATATGATCGCACATACCTTTGAATCCAGCTTTCAGCTCGTGGAGCTCACCAGGTTGTTGATCGTTGTTTTGAGCTAGGAAGATCATTAGGGAAAGCTTGACGAGGTTCTCAATTATTGTCTTTTTTTCAATCAGTAATCCATTACGTCCTAAATCTCTTAGTTTATTCCGCAAGTCCATAAATTTAAGATCCGGAAGTTCCTTTGGCGAATTTACTAAATGGTCGTGGTAATCCAGGAGATTTTCATTGTTACCACAGACACTGGATACCAGTTTCTTGATATAATTACCCACGATAGAATTTGAGCTAGCAATAATACTATTCACACGATCAGTAGTCTATGTTTACCGTCTCTTAGCACGTGGAAGAGTCATCTACATGCGAAATGGCGCTGGACATATCTGTCCTTGGTAGATCCTTGAGAGCAACCTCCAATTCAAAAGATATCCCCTCCATAGCATAGAAAAGGAAGCATACTTTTCAAAAGGTAATAAAGATAATAGTAGAGGCCGCAAAGAGCAGAAGAAGCGTATATACAAACGAAAAACACAAGTCACAAATCAAAACACATGGAAAAGCAAAGCACAGGGTCGCTGACCGGAGCAAATACTCACTGATGTAGGTGTCCCGGTCTTCCTGATTAACACAATGAGAAGGCCATCCAGAGGCTTCTTGTTTAATTTTTAAAAACAGGTTTATGTATGTTTTAAAAAGTTCAGTAGAGCTTTGTTTAAAGTGATAAACTTCGTACATCTGAAAATAACAACAATGCATTGTGTAAAAATATAAATCTTTAACTAATTATACTAATATATGAAATTCCATTTAGAGGAAATTTTTACCTTAATAATATTATAGCCTTTATCAAGTGATTTCTTTACTTCCTCTGTGACCCATGTACCGATTAACGCTCGGTCATCATCCGAATGATTGCAAGGGTTCTGCTGTAAATTCTCAGCACATACTCTGCACAATGGAAATAATAATTTACCACCAATCCTTGTCGGTAGCACTGGATGATAAAGCTTACGAGGTGGTAAGATTTTACACTTTACAAAACCAAAGTAGTTTTGGATACTGTCAAAATTTTCTGTTATGATTACAGGATGTCCTAATGGATATCTAAAAATAAAAGAAAAAAGTTAAAAATCATATTTCAAAATACACTACCATAATTTAAATTTTATTTAAATGCACTAAATTTATTAAATTTATTTTAAATGCACTATAAATGTGTATTATAAACGAACCTGCAATATTTGTTTGTCCAACGATATAAGGATGTAAAATCGACATATTTTGCTATTCCTTCATAGAAAAGCTGTATTGCATTTGTACGCCCACCAAAAAAAGCATCTCTGGGATTCAATCGGTCCTGCACGTCATGCGTCTTCAGGAAGGAAAGTAAATCTTTCTCTTCCCTTTTTGTGCGAACGAAATCATGTTCCCACATTTCAACTACATTGAAGCCCATACATCGAAGAGAAACCGTCGTCTGAATAGTTTTTTCATGGCGCAATCTCATGCATGTACCAGTAAGAGGACTTTTTGTTTCTTCATCAAAACATTCTATACATCCATGATAAAGACACCCCTGAAAACGAAAAAAAAATTGCATTAGAAACATACGCATGCAAATACATTATTTTCTTTTAAAGAGTTGAATAATAACATACATTATACTGATAAACCGATTTTGTAGATTCGCAAAAACCGTCTACAAAATAGTTTCCAATTTTAACTTCACTGGTGCCATTCAGTGCATGTCGAATAACTATGCCTTCGTTGAGTGCTACATAATCCATCCAACGTATGGAATCCATGCTGTAATTTAACTTATTTGTGTATTCATGTAGTGGCACCATGGCTATGGTATCAGGACAAATATGGTATGCCCGGAATATAGCCATACACGTAGAGGCAATTGTAACATAACTAGAAAAAAAATATGAACAAGTTACTAGTTTAAACAAAAACAAAATACAAAGAAAAGAAAGAAAAAAAAGTTAATACTTACCAAAACAGATCTATGCCCGTAACGTCCAGAAACTGCGATCTAAATTCTAAACAGCTGCGCCTTAAAATATCAACATACGATCTAAAGATAAATAACAGAAAATGTAAATAAAATACACCCAATATAGCAAATTTAATCTTTTATGAATTATACTTTACCGGCAATAGGCATTCATTTCTTCTCGAAAATTAAAAGGTAAAGCTTTTCTGCTTTCGTACCACTCAAATTTCGTTCGCTCAGGTGTGGACATTGCATCCGGACTGTAATGTTCTTTAGGTGGCAACTCCCCAATATAATTTTGATTTTCTGGCCTATTAAATAGGTGGGGAAAATACCCCTTTTTAAGTTCCTTTAAGCCAAAGGTTTGGGGTAGTTTGGAGAGACTGATAGGTAGAAAATTATAGCTGTCTATAATTCCTAAATTTAAGCTCATTACTTTTATGCTCATAATTTTGGAGCCGTTTGGAATAATTTCAGGTGTCAACCCTTGTAGTAGCATCTATCTGACTATGAACTGCCCATCGAAACCTTTCATGTTATGGGCAATTGCTGTATAATCTTTATGTTTACTGGTCAGTAGGAAAGTGCAGAATTTTGCAGAGGCCTCTTGTGCACTGTCGCTTTGGACGGTAAAAACTTTACCATCCGCATACTGTGCAACAGCGTAATTAACGATATGCTCCCCAGTCGACTGATCGGTATCAAAATAAAAAAATATGAGCTTATCATTACTCGGTATAGACTTCAGTCTTCTTAAAAAACACCGATGTGAAGACATCTCAACAAAGTTTGTACAAGGACACTTTCTTGTTCCACACTTATGTAGAATTTTGGGACAATCTCTTCTACGTATGACCTTGAAGCAACTTTTGCACTGATAAATCTATAAGAAAAGAAATATAAATCACATAAATTTACATTCAGAGTTTCACAATCTATACAAAAATATTATTGATCTTTTAATTTTTGTTTATACTAAATATAAACATTTAAGTACCTCAACACAGAGCCCTGTTTCTTATGTTCATCATAACAGCTGGGAGAGCCACATGACCTATCGCAATCTTTGCAATCGATCGTTTGTCCTAACACACACGCTGCTGACCTACATACATGGCATAATGTAGAACACATATGGTGACTTCTGTTACTAAACGGTCGCTCGCATTCCATGCAGTAGTTATCAGAACTATAAAATGCTTTGAGGCTTTGTATCACATCAAAGTGTCCATCATGCAAAAATAAATTTATGCGATTTACCCTGGCAGGTCCTTTGTATACAACCTGAAAATTAAAAGAACAGAAAATCATTCGTTTACTACAATTTATTTGAATAATTAAACAAATATTTATATATAAAATACTCGAAAAAACAAACCTTCAGCATATTTTCAGAAGATATGACTGCTATTTGTAGGTCAAGATGAGCTTCAAAGATAGCTATTTCTTCAAAGCCACATGGCTCTTCGGGAACACAGGCAGTGGTATGCAGAAACAGTGCTCTTCTAAGTAGAAGATTCCCATCTTTTCTCATTAGCGATTTTAAATGTGCATCTTTCTCCACATATGCTTTGGCTAAAACAATTGCCTTCGCACAGCATACGTTATATCCGTCATCGCTTTCTATCGGCAAAACTGATCTTTTATTTGGCCTATCAACGTCTACATTCAGCATCCTGCGATGTCTTGCTCCTCCTACAGGACGTTTCACAGTAATGACATCAATTTTAAAATTTTCATTAAGTGATATTTTTTCTTTTGATTGAAGAACCTTCATAATTTTTGATAGAAGTGTTTCTACTGTCACTTCGTCCACATGTACAAGACTTGTAGAAATGGGCTTGCCCAACTTCTCGCATAGGAAGCAAAATCTAATAAGATCATGAGATGCCAGGTTTATCGTAGCCTTCCGTATCAGAGAGTCGAATAATCTTTTCACTAAATCCATAATTGTGTTCAAATGTGCATTTTGAGCGGTCTGTGGAAGACGTTCAAGATCAACTCTAGCCTCGTAAGTAATTTCCTCGGCCGAATATTTTCTGTTAGTTCTACGATATTTTTCGTTCAATAAAATGGCATCCTCTAACTAAAAAGCATAAATTATTTAATAAAAGCATAAATTATTTAATTTCCGTACCTCTGAGTAGGTTCGTTTTGGGGGATTTTGTAATCCAGAAGGTCCTGCTACAGGTTGAATCTGTAAGAAACAACATAAAGGTGAAAAAAAAAAAAAAGATTGAAATAATCTCGAGAGAACGTTCTTAACAAACCTCAGATGATTTTTAATATTTGTAGATGAAATATCTCTTGACAACAGGGGGTATTCTTGAAATATCAAGGATGTTTCACTCGGAACCTACAACAATATTATTTTATTCGCAATGTTTAGAAATATTCAATAAATTATAATCATTTATATTTGTTGTTAAATCTTGAGAGAAATTTACATCGAAATTTTGCGACATTTCAGATAAAATCTAACAGTAAATAAAGATAATACAGATGCAACACATTCATAGACAATTTCAGTTAGAATGCTCAATTAATAAATATATGCTACATTCTTTTACACAGAAAAAATGGCACTTACGATTTCAAAATCCTTTTCATCCAGAGGATTTTCATCAAAGTTTTGAGATGTTTGTGAATATTCCAATGTCTCATCAAAAGTCTAATTGAAAATATTTTATAGATATTATTTTATAGAAGCATATTTTTAATACATTCGTTTATTTTTTCTTACTTATGGCTAAGAACGTATTAGTCTAAATTTCATTCAATTAACATAATTAATTTTACTGAGAGAAATAGATACAACACATTCATTGGCAATTCTACATTAGTCACGACCACGTGGCTATCATATTCTCAAAATACACCAATTCATTTTAAAGAAGGAATTCAATACAGATACAACACATTCGTCGACAATTTAAGTTAGAATGCACAACTAATAATATACAAGATAAATTTTTAGACAGAAAAAAATAGCACTTACGATTTTAAAATCTTTTTCATCCAGAGGATTTTCATCAAAAGTCTGAGACGTTGGTGAATAATTCAATGCTTCATTAAAAGTCTAATTGAAAATGTTTATAGATATTAAAAATTCTATAGAAACAGGTACAATATATTCGTCGACAATTCTATAGTAAGTGTGAGCATGTGGATATCATATTTTTAAAATATAGCAATTTCACGATGATAAATTAAATATAGATATAAATATTCATCGGCAGATGTGTCTTAAGCTCTAGTACGTAGTTGTACTTAAAACATTTAGACTAATTTCACTGAAGGAAATTAATATAAATACAAACATTCGTACACAGATAAGTATTAAGCTCTAACACGTGGTTGTCCTATTCTTAAAATATAGTCATTTTACGAAGATAAATTAAATATAGATGCAATACATTCATCAACAGTTCTGTATTAAGCGCTAGCACGTGGTTGTTCTATTCTTAAAATATAGTAATTTCACAAAGATAAATTAAATATAGATACAATACATTCATCAAAAGATCTGCATTCAGCGTGAGCACAAGGTTATCATATTTTTAAAATGCACTCATTTCACTGAGAGAAATTAAATATAGATACAAACATTCATACGCAATTCTATATTAAGCGTAAATAACAATCACATTTTTTAATTTAATAAATACACACAATTTATAAATATTTTTTCCTATACATCGAAATCACTGTAAATATCGCTAATATTAAAATCGTTTTAGAGCTGAACAAATTCCTAGTAAAACGAAGAGTTGTAGTATTGAAAATGTATTTCACAAAGTAAGTCAAATTAATTAAATTAAACGTAGAACATACCTCTTTCATAGTAGATGAATTTTCTGTAGAATCCATATCGTTTTTAAAATGAACACGTGCACAATTATATACTTGAAACACAACACAAACTCTAACACTCGTCACTAAATCTCACCAGCAAGTATGCATGAGCTTAAACAGCCGTTGCCATTCCGCATCAACAAATTTCTTGCCAGCCAATAGAAATTCATGTAAAAATTAAAGCTAGCAAGGGAACCACTCAACACATCGAAAATCAACCGTAGCGAATCTACTGTTGCCTTTTCAAAGATGCCCGTAGAAACTTGTTTTAAGATGACGTGATGAAGTTGCACGACCAATCAGATTCATTCCACGTGTGCAAGGAATAAACATTAGAAGCAGCCATAGAATGACTCAACTCGTTCTACATAAAAGCACGACTACGTGGTATTGCACATAGCTCAGTTCGTGTAAGAATTTCCAAAACATTTACTTCTATTTTCACTTTGCACTACAACTCACCGAAAAAACACGTGGTATTCAATTGAATACATTGATTTCTAAAACATTTACTTCTACATTCACTGCAACTCACCGAAAAACACGTGGTATGATGTTATTATATTTATTTCCGAAACATTTACTTCTATTTTCACTACAATCCCCCGAGAACCACGTGACGTCAAAATCACGGAGTTTCAAATCAATAGAGTTTCGTCCAGAACAGAGCACCAGGCGCGAAGCGCCTTTAATCTCCAATCTCTAGGTGTGGTTCTTATCTTCATACTGTGACATTATTTCATTGGTCCATAGTTGGAGGTTCGAGGTTTTTGATTTACTGTTTTTATTATTTGTCCTAGCTCCTAGTGTGGCAGTTTGTTGCACATTAAGAGTTTAAGCAGTTTGGGGGGTTGATGCAGATCTGAGGGTAACCTAGCATTTTAGCAGTTTAGGATTTTAAACATTTTGTAGAAAACCAAAGATCGCGAGTTTTCGTTAATATCAACTGATTAAGGTGGGACGTTCCTAGTACCGAGCGGGGTCTCTTACGAGATTTAGCCTTGCGATGATCATAGTCATGCAGATTAAATAATAGTTCATTTGGGACAGATGGCAGATTTTTGTAGAATTTAAGCGCTAGCTTTTTGATTTGGGCTCTAACAGTTTTTATTTTGAAGTCTTTCCTAATTGCCGAGTTTCTTAAGTATCTAGGGGCTTTCCTTATAATCCTTAGGGTTTTGTTTTGTCTTGTCTCTAATAAGTCTATGGTAGTTTTACAGGCATATCCCCATACGGGTGCTGCATACAGCATTCCCGGGCAGATGACCGATTTATAAATTAGGAGTTTATTTTGATAACTTAGATTTCCGTTTCCTATCATTGGGTATAAAGCTCCTGTGGCCATATACGCTTTTTTGATTAAGTTCGTTACGTGCAGTTTCCAAGTTAGGTGGGAGTCTATCGTTACACCTAGGTATTTAGTAGATTTTTCCGCTTTTAGGGCATGGTTGTTTATGTACAGAGGAGGCTGAGGTTTACGTTTTCTTGAGAAATAAATCCAATGACATTTATTGGGATTTAATTTTATTCGCCATTTTTCCAGCCATGTTTGGAGTATGTCTAAGTGTTGTTGTAGCTGTCTGTGCATTACTGAGACGTAAGGGTGTTTTGCAAGTATCGCGCTGTCGTCTGCATAGAGTGCCAGCTCCGTGTCTGGGGTCCTGGGAATGTCATTTAGATATATGTTAAAGAGGGTCGGGCCCAGGATGGATCCTTGCGGTCCACTACTTTTAATGAGCTTGGGTGTAGATAAGTTATTTTTTACTCTGACTTGAAAGTGTCTGTTATTTAGGTATGAAATTAAAAGTTTGACAAGTGCGTCAGGGACTTTTAGAGTGATCAATTTGTAAGCTAATCCACAGTGCCACACTTTATCAAAGGCTTTTTGGATGTCAAGAAAAATCGCAGCTGTGGGTGTCTTATTATTAAAACCAGAAGAAATGTACTCTACCACTCTCAGCAATTGATGAGTGGTGGAGTGTTTTGGCCGAAATCCAAACTGCTCCGGAATGATAATGTCATTCTCACTAAGGTGCGTGTTCAGTCTCTTAAGAATTATTTTGTCAGTAATTTTACTAAGTGTCGGCAACAAACTGATTGGTCTGTAGTTGGCTGGAATTGAGGCATCCTCACCAGGTTTATGGATCGCTATAATTATCGCTTCCTTCCATTCTTTGGGGAAATAATTTAGTTCTAGTGTTTTATTTATTAAGATGGTCAAGTAAAATATTATATTTAAGGGTAGGTTTTTTACCGCGATATTCCTGATTTTGTCGTGCCCTGGGCTTTTACGGTTTTTGATAATCTCTACTATTTCTTGCGGGGTGGCTGGGTTAATCTCAGCCGTGACCGGGGAGTTCCTGAAATTGTTTAGAGTTTGCCTAACCATTCTTAGGGTGTCCTGACACATTAGATCGTGGTTTGGTTCAAATTGCTTTTCGTAATGCCTAGCAAGCGCCTCTGCCTTTTCTTCGTCTGAGTACGCAATATTAGCGCCATCTATTAGTGGCGGGAGTTTAATTTGAGGTTGTCTGAGTTTTTTAGCGAATTGCAAGAGCGATAGGTTTTCCGAGTTAAGGGATTCAATTAACTC
Organism: Amaurobius ferox; assembly: GCA_951213105.1. Lineage (NCBI taxonomy): Eukaryota > Metazoa > Arthropoda > Arachnida > Araneae > Amaurobiidae > Amaurobius > Amaurobius ferox. The sequence goes on from OX578153.1 coordinate 29,408,371, forward strand.
TTTATACTGTTGCTGCTTTTCTGCGACAATTTTATCCCTGACTTTCCACGTGAGTCTGTTAAGCTCCCTTTTGAGGGTAGGGTCTCTATTAGCCTGCCATGTCTTACGCATTCTGTTCCTTTGCCTAACTAATTGTTTGACATGGTGGGAAAGTGTGGGCATTTTTGGTGACTCACGATGTGTTGTGGCAGATGCAATAGCTCTCCTGATTTCTGTTGTGAGTGTGTGCGTGGCAGAGTCAATATCCGCCGTGCTCATAATGTTGGGTACTGCTAAATGCGGCTCGAAAAGTGCTCTTTTGAATGCGTTCCAGTTCACCCTCTCTTGTCCCAGAGAGGCTGGAAGGGGAGTGTTCAAATCGAATGTCACCAGTACCGGTAGATGATCCGAGTCGAATTCATCCAGGGTATCAATTGTGTGAGCGTATTCTATGTTTCTCGTTAGGACAAAGGAAGTTTCAAACCTCCCGTAAAGTAACACGTGGTATGACGTCATCCTTTCCACATCACGATAATACTTACCCGTTGCCATTCTGTGAAATTTTTTTTTAAAAAGTCAAACAACTCAACTCGCATTAAAAAACACTCTCGTAAAAGATTACCATAACAGACAACTCAACTCCACTAAAAAAAAAACAAATACTTTCACTTCCACTTCACGTGACGTCACACACCACGTGCTTGATAAACTTACCTCGTTGCTACTCTGTGAAAAGAAATTTTAAAAAGACAAACAACTCAACTCGCATTAAAAACACCCTCGTAGAAGATTACGAGAAAAAAACAACTCCAGTCAAAAACAAACACTTCTACTTCGCATGACGTCACATGCCACGTGCTCTGACGTCATAACAACGCTCCCTTCCATTGTTCCGGCTATATCCCCCCCCCTCCTTACTACTGGCATACCAAAATGTTCAATTTTCAGAATAAAGGAGAAATGCCACTTTAAAAACGTGATGGAGGCTTGATATTTGGTATATGGGTGAATCATCTGATTGAAAACCCAAGAAGAATGGGTTTTTTCAAAAATGTATATTTTAGGGGGTGGATACTCCACACAAAAATATTCAAAAGGTGAAATGATACAAAAGGCATACTTTGCGATGAGATAACTTGAAATTTGATGCATGGGTAAATAGTTGGGAAGGGAGAAAGTGGCAATTTCAGTATTCCAACATTAGCTATTGTTGGGGGTGCGGCTCACTACAACGCCTCCTTTACAATGTGATAGAGGCTTGAAATTTAGTAGATGGGCTAATCATTTGATAAAAAACCCAAGATGAATACGGCTTTTCAAAAATATTCATTTAAGGGGGGGGGGGTTACACAGAAAAACATTCGAAAGGTGAAGGGATAGAAAAAATATGCATCGCAATAGCATAGAAACTTCACATTTTGTATACGGGTAGATAGTTTGAAAATATATGTCGAATAAATGTGAAACACGAATTATTAAACTATTTACATTATTCAGGGGTAGCTTATTTGTGAGATCGTTGATTTTTAACAGGTATTCAACTAATGTTTATTGCTAAATGTTGTAAACAAATGCTGAAAATATATAATAACCATCAACCATTGAAACTATGTATGAACTGTTAGATATATGCAGAGGCACAATATCACATAGGCAACTGTTTAGGAAATTTATATTTTGATTCACATTTCACTGCCCATCCAAGAATTATTTTCAGCTGTCCCCATGGGGATGATTGATATTCATGTTTATAAGCATAGCAAGGTACGAGCAGAGTTTCCTTACCATTTACTCAAATATGTTTCTGTTACTGGTCCTGTTTCTCAATTACTCTTTTACCAAATTGGCGAAATATGTAACATTTTTATAAAATTCATAAAGTTATCGGTTATGATAAAGGTTGAATTTTAAAATTCGACATTGGACGATACAATTTTTACTATACTGTCAGAATACTATACATATATTGCAAGTAAAGAAATAATAAATACTTATAGAAAAGGGAAAAAAATATGCTTTATTTTCATTATAAACAATAAAAATATACATAACATATATATATATATATATATACATACTGCAAGGAAAGCAAATAATGGTCTCTAATTGTCTTCGTTCCTCAATAAAAATTAAAAAAGTATCAAAACGTAGACCACATAATAAAAAAATCGATGCTGCCCAAGTAAGACATCATCTAGATTTATAATTGAAATCATGCACAAAAAATTATAAATACGATATTAAAATATATACATGCAAAAAAATAGGACAATGATGCAATTGAAATAAAAAGACAAATTTAAACGAATTAAATAGCGTAAGTGAAATAATTCTTATCCTTAGCTCATAAGATTAGAGCTATTATAAAGCGCAATTCTCGAGGCAGTTGAGGATTCTGGAGTCGACTTTCCATATGTTCCTGGACTGGTGTGGATGCTAATAACTTCGCAAATACAGACTTTTCCTTTATTTTCTTATTATCCTTGTAGCACTCTGATGTAAAACGTATGAATTTACTATTGAAACATCCATAATGCGAAAAAAAACTAAAGGTCATCTGCGTGTGGGACGACTTGAGGAATGTTTGGAGCATTTCTCATCAAGACTATCTATTCCACCTTTGTTTGCATTATAATATGCGATAATTTCAGGTTTCTGTGTTTCAATATCAGTGCAAACTCTGTCATGCATTGAAGAGATGAGTACTGCTGCTTTACCTTTCCTGTTGATATGCGAAATTATTGTAGATTCCTCTCGAAAGCCATATAATGTTGATCCATCTTCTTGTTTTATTAGGTAAAAAGTTGGGTGGAATTTCTATTTTGTTTTCTTTTCATTGTACCGATGTAAGTTAGCTTTTTTTTTCAATAGGATGTCTACAAGTTCTATGAACGAGAACCAATTATCCACAGTAACATTTCCATTTGCTCCAAAAATAGGTTGAACAAGATACAAAACAGACTATGTTGGTTTAGAAAATTTTCTGTATTCAGATTGTAGCCCAATTCGGTCAGAGTCTTTTTACCACAATATATGTATGCATTGTAAAGATAACTGTTCCTGGCCTCTGTTAGAGACATGATTTTTATTCCATATTTACATAGTATATTTGGCATATACATTTTGAAGCAAACTTTTCCTCTGAAACTAACAAGCATTTTGTCAACTGTCCTATTCCATAGACACTTTGGCAATTTTCTGTGAAACTCCTGAAAATATAGGAAATAGCTGCTGTTGGAGCTTGTTTTATTCGTTCAGATCTGTCTTCAGAATTGTCAAACCTCAATGCGGAAAGAAGTAATGCAAATCTTTTTATACTCATTACGGTCCTAAATATATGTCTCTGCCGGTTCCATCGGTGGGAAAAAGTGTTTCAATGTTCTCATGATTTGAGTTAAATGCCGATGTGGTCTGTGTTTCATACTTCATTCACATTTCATTAATTTTATGGTTTGTCCATTTCACGATATGCAGTAAAATATCGTTAGTAGTAAATAATAACTGCCAGATAGAGAATGGATCTACTTTTTCTCCAAGATCTTTAGCGTTACCTCTTAAAACTGGCACTTTTATTATTAAATTGTGCTTTCTTGTTCGTGACGAGGGTCGAACTTCTGAAACAGACCATCGGTACTGATTTTTTCTATATATATATGTACTATCCACTAAGTTTTCATCATTTCTTATCTCTCCATTTTCACTTTCATCAGATTTTTCTGACAATGTTGAATCCCTTTCATGTTCGGAATTTATATATTCATCTTCTAAATACTATCTACATCACTAACATCACTTCCAACTTCCTTAAATCATCGCAAAATAGTCTCTTCAAAGTCTTTATCATCGTACTCGCTTTGACGGTCTCGTCATGTAGATATTTCACAGGAAAAAATTACGTAAACAGAAACATACCGTCTAGCAGACTGCATCTAATAAAAATATTATTTTCTTTCAATAACTAAGAATGCGCAAGTGTTGCGAATGAGGTGGGAGGGAGAGGACTAATAGCGTAACAATTAGGCGGAGTGATAAGATTGAGGACAAGTTCATTTTTGTGTAAAGGGTAGATTTGTAAATGCAGCAGTCTCACAGACGGCAAGTTTCCGATTAATGTTATTAATGAGAAAATAGAGCTTACCTTTGAATATTTTGAAACTTGCTAGTTCTAGGTATTAATAAAATCCACTTTTTTTAGTTCTTCCTTAACAGGAAATTTAAAGCTGCTAACTTTGGAACCATTTTTATAATAAAAGAACCAGGAACACACTTGGCATTTTTAGTTATTAAAATTCAATGAATTATAATAAAAACTAAATAATTTAAAAAGAATAAACAAAATATAAAAGTAAGCCGTAAATCTGTTACGAACATTATAATGTTAAATATACTTCTTTATGAAAGTACTAAATAAGCTTTACATTTGAATATACAACAGAGCATGCTCTTTAGTCATGAAAAAGCCCACCAAGAAATCTAACTACTATGTTTAGGTTTTTCATATACGCTAAACAATAGAGTTAGGTCACTAGGATTTAGCTTAAATATATGCAACTACTGCTATTAATATTCCAAATTCCTTGGCAAACAAAGTAAGGAGCATATAGTACACTCCACATTCACAATTCCAAGATAAACTGCAGATCAGACAAAATTAAATATCGATGGCAAAAAATTTCTAAATAATAAATAAGTGAAGCCTAATAAATAAACAAGCTAAACTCTTTTTAGATAGAAAATGTTTTGAGATAGCAATTCAATATTCACATATGCTATGAACATTAAATGAAAACAAATACAAAATACCGACAGAAATTACGTAAAACAATAACGTATGCATAGAAAGACAGTCAAAGCTTTAATAAATGATAAAATACAAAAGTATAAAACACGATAAATTACAAAACTCTGCCCCTACATTTCCGTTCACATGTACTACGAACATTGAATGATGAGGCTTAACGTATGATGCGAGAAAAATGATAAAAACTGCAAAAATTAAAAAAAAAATTTAATTTTTTTTGGCAGCGACTGTCAGAAACATTAACGAACGCATAGTAAAACAGACATACCTGTAATAGCTATCAAATAATGAAAAAGTATCCAATATTCTGGAGATACCCTATGTCGCTCATACGTTTAGCATTAGCAAGCACAATTTCCTAACACCCTTTCCGATGACGTAGAAGGTTTGGTTTATGACCCCTGTATGGCCTCTTTAGTTCACGAAGGTGACGGGCGTAACCTTCGTGAACTTTAGATCTCGAAGGTGACGACTTCCAGGTTGACTACAGGATTATCCAGCATATTTGAGTCCAGGGGGTTCCATACTACTACAGCCAGCCAGCCAGTAATTTGTCGATAGCAGGGCGCCTGGAGCATAGCTCCATATCCCTAGTTAGGTAACATATATGTGGGTCACAGTCTTCCACTGAACCTAGTCCTTCAATAGGGGCCAATAATGATGAAGAAACAAGTTAGTAGTAAACAAAGAATGCTGTAAATAGTGATCTCATGTGATCTTAGTGTTTGAAGATAAGGAGGGTGGGGAAACAGGCGAATATCCCCTACTGGGATGCAGAAGAGATTCAGTCAGGAATCAGCATGGGACGTCTAAATCGGGATTTAGGATAGCTCTGGGTCTTTTTGGAAATTCACGGAAGTCGTAGTCGGTCATATTATAGATCAGTTCGTTGGGGATCCTAGCGAGGTTATCATAGAAATTGTTAGAGAGTTTTCGCATCTCTTGCTTAATAGTTTTAATTTTGAAATCGCGATGTATTACAAAGTTTTTCAAGTATCTTGGGGCTTTTCTGATAGAACGTAGGATTTTGTTCTGAATGATTTGGACTTTTTTTACATTAGATTTCGCAGCGTAGCCCCAAATTGGGGAGGCATAGAGAATGATGGGGCGGATAACTGATTTGTAAAGTATGATTTTGTTTTCAATGCTGACATCATTCGAGTACAGGAGGGAGCTCAGTTCTGCTTTTACAAAGTTTATTTTATCTTTGAGTTTTGCAATGTGGGGTTTCCATGTTAGTCTGCTGTCAAGAGTGACACCGAGATATTTACATGTCCTCTCAAAGCAAACTGGCTGATTGTTAATTATGATTGATTGGGATTACTACTGCAGTTAAAGAAATAGAGTTGTTTCAACCACGTGGCATTCCCTTAGTAACGAGCCTTGGCAACGGTTGCTGGTAGACATACAATCCATGGATCGCCCATTGGTATACATGTCGTACGTTGCATCAAGAATATTTATTTAAACATTAAGTAATATTTATGTTATCTAAATATTTTCAGGAAATGGATGACCTACTTAAAGCTCGATATGTTCTAAAGATTACATCAATAGGAAACAAAGATCCGTATTCAATGTGTAAAAGTGTAAAACTTAATACGTATTCAATGCGTAACAATTCAAAATTTCAAGCACACGTTTATTTTCGTTTCATATATCATTAAATCTTCTGTCCTATCCGCGCTTTGTTAACTTTTGCGGCATACGTTTTTAGCCGAAATTCTGCTCAAACAGTTGCGAAATATTTTCTAAAAGATAAAATGCAATGCTTAGATTATATTAAAACTAAATTTAATACCCAATAAAACATACAATATATTTTTTACTTTAATTCAAGATATTTTTGGTGCTGCCATCTGTTGTCATAATTTAATTCATACCGATTCTTTTTATTTTTTAATGAACATTTTTAAATATCTATTCCTTCTAATACAGTATTAAATACAACAACAGATCATACTATATAATAATGCCGCTATCGCGGAAAGGTAATTTCTTATTCTATAAATTTGATAAGGGGAAGTAAATGTATATCCCCGAGGACTGCATTTTGTCTTCAAGTTCCTTTATCTTCAAGTCCAAGTTCAATTACGTTTCCATGATTGTGGCATTATTATACGTACAGTATTGTGGCAATGAGGAATTTGCACACGTGGGGGAAATGCTCAATTTTATATTTTCCTGGTAATTTTAGGTTTAAGATTTTCAAATATGTCACTTTAAATGTCAAAATGATTTTGAATAAATTAAAAATTAAAGTTTAAATAAGTGAAAAATGACGCAATGTCATGTGATCTTGAAACGCTACGTGATTGGCTCTGACGTCACTGTTCATGAAGTATCAGTATTTACGTTTTGAAAACAACGCTAGATCAATTTGCTTCTACGCATTCATAGTTTAGAAATCATTTTTTGAGCCGTAAATTTTATAATCATTTTTAATTTTACCGTATATTTGAATTGTATAACCCATCCATTTCATTTTGTTTAAGATGTCGATTTTTCCGGGATTTATCAAAGGAGAATCCGATAATCTTCCTAAAATTGATGCTATATGTATGTTTTCGTTTTTGGGAAAGAATCCCAATTTTATTAGAGCCGAAATGCGAGGATTTAAAACTAAGAGGTATGTATGATCTTCATTATTATTGACAAATAAATCTAAAACTAATGCAAATGCATGAATAATTCTTTTACATTTAAAACTTTAATTTTGATTGCACTTGGAAATAGTCGCACACTACAATGTCCTATTCTGATTTTAAGCTGATAATTGACTTTTTATAGTAGTTTATATTGTAGTTTGAAATTATGTAAAGACAAATAAAGCATGCCTGAAATACTCAAGAAATTTAAATACAATACAAACTAGAAAAAACCAAATTTTAATTACATAGTCTGATTTGCAATATAACACTAATATATATACGGCAAATGCTAGGGAATACCAATAACCTGTTTCCAATCAAAACAAAGTAACTGTTGTCAGATATTTAGTACTTATGAATAATAATTTTATAGATGTTTTAAGACTGGCAGTAGCAGTCAGATAAGGTGTGCTGCCTATGTCTACAATGTCCTATTCTGCTTTTAAGCTGATAATTGACTTTTTATAGAAGTTTATATTGTAGTTTGAAATTATGTAAAGACAAATAAAGCATGCCTGAAATACTCAAGAAATTTAAATACAATACAAACTAGAAAAAAACAACAGGAGAGGGGTGTGTTGTACCAGGCTCATGTTTCTAGTGAGGTCCCCCAAAGTGTAAATACACTGTAATGTGGCCTCGTTATACCATATATATTTTTTTCGAATCATTATGCTTGTTGTCCATATAACACAAGTTTATAGATAAAAATCTATCTTGCGTTTCAGAAACAAGCATTTTTGTGTTCATTTCAAAGGGATATATGGACTTGAAAATAATTTTTTCGAAATGAACTAATCTTAAGCTCTTCCATGTGCAAGCTTTTTTGCTTGATATTTTTTGTTTCCTATTTTCATTCTTCACCTTAATTTGTTGATTAACTTTGTATTTATAACCTGAATTACGCTTTATAATTTCCTCTTTATGGTTGTATTTCTTTCATTTTTTTGTATTTTGTAGAAAATTTTAGGATAGTGTATTATGAGTTACTACTTACAATCTACCATTGGATTTACAATTTTATATCAGTAGTATATATATATCAGATAAATATTGATAACATATATCTTTATTTCACAAATGAGGGTTGCACAACTTATGATCACAACTTATTTGTTACACAATGACAGCCATTTATTATTATAAATTACTATATAATGTTAACATTTCAATTTATACAATTGATATCAAAAAGAAATAATTACAAATTAATGTGCCATTGTTTATTTCAATAAATTGATTGATTAAGGTTTGATTCTATGTTTTTAAAACTTATTATTTTGAGATACAAGCTAGAGTATGTTTTATTGTTCAATCCCTAACTTGACCACAAAATTCTTTAATTTTAAATTACTATTTACACAGGATTATTTATAGTTTATTATTGATCCAAGCAAGATCGTATCCAGATTTGATTTCCGGGAGTTAAACCCACATTTCATATCTTGATGGATCTTTATCTTTTCAATGTTAACTTTTTCATTTTGGGGAGTTTGAACCCCCGAAAAAAATCCTTGGTTACGGCCATAAATCCAAGTAAATAATATTTAAACAGAAGCAAATGTTTACTTACCGAAAACTGATCTTCACAACACCAAAGAGATGTTTTATTCGATAATTTCGGATTTTTCTGCTCGTCCCTTTTCATTGCTTTAGTCCATGCTTTTCGTTTAACTGGATCTTTTGGAACATTAAAAAACAGCTTATCAACTGAATTAATCATTGTATTTGTGCAGCAAGGTACTAAACAGTACTTGTAGCTCGGTTTTAGAATCTCGCTCATTATAAAAATGATAAATGAAATATTTTATAGGAGAATCAAGAGCGCAGCTCTCGGAATCCACAGTAAACAGTGTATTGCGCTCTTTGTTTACATGGATAGTGACGTCACAAGAGCGGCCATTACAGAAACAGCGTTTTCGCGCCGGATTGCTAAGTGCGAGTTTAAACATTTTTATATTAATTATCTAAGTTCAAAAATTAAAAAAAAAATATACTATCATTCATGATTTTTTCTCTACTACACGATAAAAATAAAAAAAAAAAAACGTGAAAATTCCTCATTAATTGAGAAATGTCATTTTTTTCGTTTTATCACACGTAAGCTTAGGAAGAAGCACTCCAAATTAGCTCAGAGTTCAAATTGCAGATATTATCAAAGTAGCAGGTGTTCGTATGCACCTGGTAAGTAGCAGGTGTTCACATTCCTCCGCCAGGTGGCAGGTGTTCCGCAGTGGTAGTTTCTCAGTTGTTTCGGGGCTCATTAGCCTCATGGATATCAGCGCGGAAACACGTGCTAAGGTGATTGCGCTTAGAGAACACACTTCTAAGACGTTCGAGGAAATAGGTAAAATATGTGGAGTGAGTACAGCAAGTGTCGGGAGGATCTGGAAGCGATTTCAGGGAGCAGGAAATGCTGGAACCAACCGCTCTGGAAGATGCGGCCGAAAAAGATCAACTTCGACTCGTGACGACAAAACTTTACATCGAATGAGTGTTAAAAATCCTCAATTAACCAGTTTTGACCTGTCTAAGTCCATGGTGGCAGCTGGTGTTGACATTGCACCTTCAACAGTGTGATACAGGCTGTTAGAACGCGGACGGAGAGCACGCCGACCGTACAAGAAGCAGCTTCTGACGCTTCGCATGAAGAAAAAAAGGTTGGAATGGGCACGGAAATACAAAAGATGGACTGGGAGAAAGTTCTCTTTTCTGACGAAACACATTTTGTGGTTCAGGGATTTAGATCTATGTTCGTGAGAAGGAGCCAAGGATAACCTCTCAATCAGCACCACATCAATCAAGTACCCAAGCATCCGCCCAAAAAGATGTTTTGGGGTTGTTTCAGCGTTTTGGGGACAGAATCTCTTGTTCCCGTAGAGGGAATGATGAACAGTGCCAGTTACGAAGTCATATTGACCCGAAAAGTGCTTCCAACCATGGCTAAACTGTGGCCGAACGGAGATTGCGTTTTCCAACAAGACAGCGCGCCATGTCACACTTCGAAGAGAATCAAAAATTTCTGCTCAAAAAAAAAACCCGTACTGGATTGGCCCGGGAATTCACCAGACTTGAATCCCATAGAAAATTTGTGGGCTATTGTCAAAAAACGGCTTCACAAATTTGACTGTGCGACGATGGACAAGCTAATTTCGGCCGTTATTGACATATGGTTCAGAGACGTTGAAATTAAAACTACATGTGCTAGTCTAGTACATTCCATGCCGAAACGTGTCTGTGATGTTATAATGTCTCGGGGAGGTCATATCACTTATTAGTTTTAAATGTATCCATAGAAAACTTGAATAAAACTGAATTTTATAAAAAAAACTGCATTTCTCAATTAATTGCCACAATACTGTATATAATCTGTTGCATTTAAGAGTATTAGAAGGTATAGACACTTAAAAATGTTCATTAAAAAAAAAAAATCGGTATGAATTAAATTACGACAACAGATGGCAGCACCAAAAATATGTTGAAATAAAATAAAGAATATATTCTATGTTTTATTGGGTATTAAATTTAGTTTTAATATAATCTAAGCATTGCATTTTATCGATTAGAAAATATTTCGCAACTATTTGAGCAGAATTTCGGCGAAAAACGTGTGCCGCGAAAGTTAACAAACCACGGATAGGACAGAAGATTTACTGACGCTCACCCTTAAATAATAAGTGTGGTTGACAACATAGACGTTCATCATTTCCTTTTAATAAATGGAGTAACGATAAAAAAGAGTAATAATTACCTGAAATAAAGTAATCTTCACATACTCTTAGTTATTTTTACTTTCCCTGTTTCCCTGCAATACATGGTAATGTATAGGGAAAGTATTGGAATCATGTCGAAAATCGCAACTCGAGTTTTCGACGGATCTACACGTTTTGAGACATCTAGAATACGAAAAACTATTGTTAGAGTGACGTCTGTGCAATGTATGCATCCACTCTAACTCAAAAACTAATAGACCGAATTTCATAAAATTTGGTAGATAAGTCACTTGGATGTGACCCTGGTTCTGATTAGTTTTTGATACGATTCGTAAAAAGAGAACCCGCCTTTTTTGTGAAATGGCCCGTAAAAATTTTATTTATCCGCTCTAGCTAAAATACTAGCAAAAATACTAATATATCTAGCTAATATACTAACACTAATATATCTAGCTGAAATACTAATTGACCAAATTTCACAAAATTTGGTAGATAACTTATTTGTTGGATACTCTGGGGCTGATTGGTACGATTCGGAAAGAAGAACCCGCCTTTTTTTACGAAATGGCCCGCAAAACTTTCATGTATTCACTCTAACTAAAGTACTAATTGAACAAATTTCACAAAATTTGGTAGATAGGTTACTTGTGGGAGACTCTGCTGATTAGATTTTGGTATGATTCGAAAAAGAACACCCTGCCTTTTCTTATGAAATAGCCGGCCAAAATAAAAAACAAGAATGATCAATCATGCATAAGCATTGATTATGAAACACTTTCCAACTGAAATGTAATTTCATTTAAAATTTTCTAAAATGTGATACATTCAGTGGTGATATCTTTTACATTATCACAGTACTACAGTAATTTATTATACTTAAATATTTAAAACTGTATCGAAATATAAATCATCTGATTCTTTATGCAAAATCAATGAATATTTCATTCATATAACTTGTATTCCAGACTCCAGAGCTAAATAATTTTGTGCGAAAAAAATTCAGCAATTCTTATGTAATTCATCTTGCAATCGTTTGAGATGTTTGCATTCTGCATATGTTAAAATTAGGCTTCGTTGAAGAAATAATAAAAGTTTAGGGATCATTTAAAATCACAACAATTGTAATTGCATAGGCACGGAATTTAGATACACAGATAATACACAGTTACACACTGAAAATATATGTGTGTATGTGTATGTACTCAAAGTATTGGAATCGTGCCGAAGATCGGAACTCGAATTTTCAAAGGATCTACACGTTTTGAGACTTCTAGAACACGAGAAAACTATTTTTAGGAAGACGTCTGTGTGTGTAAGGGTGTATCTGTGTATGTTTCTGTGTGTCTGTGTGGATATTACATCCACTCTAATTGAAAAACTAATGGACCGAATTTCATACAATTTGGTAGGTATGTTTTTTGTGGGAAATCCTGATGTTCATTAGATTATAGTACGATTCGTAATAAAAGAATCTGCCTTCTTTGCGAAATGGCTGCAGAAATTGCCTTTATCCACTCTAGCTAAAAACTAATGGAACAAATTTAACAAAATTTGGTGTATATTATTTCAATAACCTAAAAGTGATTTATATACCAAATTTAACAAAATTTTGTATATAAATCATTTGTAGGTTATTCTAGTACGATTCGGGAAAAAGGAACGGGCTATTTTTGCGAAATGGCCCGCAAAAATCGTTACATATAAAAATAAAAGACTACGTGTGCTCAATTATATCAATTAAATTCCTATTTTATATGTGATTTTTGACAACAAAAAGAATAAGACTAACCCCATTACTCTAGGACTAGCCGTTCTTGAGATATTCTAGTTTTTTCGCGTTTTCGCTACGCCACCTTTGACAATAAGTCCAGCTATCAAATGAGAACCAAATTTAAGTTTAACGTGTAAATTCAATGTCATTTAAAATACTTATGGTTGTTATTTTGTGCAGATAAACTCAAATTATTATTGAATACATAAAGAGAATGAATATGAGTCTGCAGGGAAAGACATGTGCTGTCCACATAAGAATTTTTAACAATATTACAACAATGATTTATAGAAGTGAACGGGATTATTTTCAGGCCATTTCGAAAAAAAATGTATGATCTATATTTAAAGATCCATCAAATTTTTGTCGAATAAAATGTTCAACAAATTTAAGCTGTGTACCAAATTTTAACTCTCTAGGACGTAGGAAATTGCATTAAAAATGCCATCAAATAAGTATATCATGAAGAGTTATATAAAATTTAAAAAAAATTAAAAATTGTTATCTACCAAATTTATTTTAAAATGTGAAGCCTCTCCCATATGCAAAACGTTTAAACAAATAGAAAGATATTTATTATATAATATATCTCTCTTTTCTTTCTGGAAGATATCCCAAAGTTAGAATTTAATTGAATTTGTTTTTTTCCCTACATTAAATAATTTTTAATTAAAAAACTACTTAACATATTTTACTGAATATTTTTTTATATATTCTATGGGATAATGTGAATATTTCCTAAAAATTTCGAAGCAATTCGTGAATTTTAAATTTACTTAAAAAGTGTTTGAAAAATTAGGTCTCATAGGGTTCAATGTATTTCATTTTTTCAACCCGGGTTCAATAAAAAACTAATTGGGTGATATTATTTGTTTATATTCCCATAGGTCCTACAGGCCGTCTGAACAACATACTAAAATTTCATTTTGATAAAGTCATTTTTGCGGCAGTTATCGTGCTAACGGACAGACAGACAGACAGACAGAATGAACAAAGTCATAAACACTTTTCAACTTTGTTGTAAAGTGTTAATAAAAATACTAAGTAGTATATACTCAAATGTATCAATTAAATTCTTGTTTTATACGCAATTTTTGAAGAGGAAAATAATATAACACACTCCATTATACTTTAGGACTAACCGTTCTCAAGATATTTGTGATTTCTTGCATTTTTGTTAAGCCGATTTCGGAAAAATGTTCAATTACCAAATAAAAGCAAAAATTGAATTAAAAATGCAAATTTAGTGTTATTTGGTTCAATTAAACTCAATCTAACGAATTATTAAAGAAATAAAAAAAATATGAATTTGAGTCTGCAGGGAAAGTCATGTGCTGCCTACATCAGATTTTTACTTACCCTGCAATACATGGAAAGTATTGTAATCATGTCGAAAATCGCAACTCGAGTTTTCGATGTATCTACACGATTTGGGACCTTTGAAATACGAAAAAACTATTTTTAGCGTAACGTCTGTTTGTGTGTGTCTGTGTGTCTATCTCAGCAATATTTGTATCCACTCTAACTCAAAAACAAGTTGATCAAATTTCATAAAATTTTATGGGTATGTCACTTGTGGGTGACCCTAGTACTGATTAGATTTTGGTACGATTCGTGATAAAAGAACCTGTCTTTTTTTGTAAAATAGCTTTCAAAAATTTCCGCGTATTCAGAATCGGTGGTGCGTACAGAAACCAGGATGGCCGCCAGGGGATCCTTGGCGAAAATGGAGAATTACGAACGTTTTAACGCCAAGCCAGGGCTGACTAGAAAGCCAAGCTTGAGAGCTAAATCATAAATTGTGGCGAGAAAGTCACGTGATCTGACACGGTTAGGTAGATTCCTGCATTAAAATGGCATTAATTGCTATGCTATGGATATGAAGCTTTTTCGGAAAGAATTAAAGTAAGTTTTCTTATTTAATTACATATTATGTCGACCTTATGCCTTAAACATTAATCTGACAATATTTAACAATTTTTTTCTTAAAATATCATCTCTTACTAGTCGGTTTTTCATAAGCCTAAAACGTATCACTGTTGGTTATTCCTTTATTTTTATGTTATCTACGCTTCATATATACGTGCATGATTGTATTTTTAGTTTACATAATGCTTTTAAAAGGAGTTTGTATGTCACAAAAAGGCTAAATGAGCAAGCACTAGATGAGTTATGCTGTTTATAATATCTCAGTGAACTTTCTAAGTGTTTTTTTTTTTGGCTCGGAAATCAGCTAGGGTAGTAACAGTTTTTGTAAAGTATAGTAACTGAATTGCATGTATAATGGATTATTTATTTATTTGGCATGGCATTAGAAATCACTTGTACTATATAAAGTATTGTATTGCGTTTTTCCCTCTGATATGGGAAGTTTCGATTGCATGTTTTAGAATAAAAGTAACAGAATTTGTTGTTTAAATGTGTTATGCTGCTATGAAATCATGATTTTGTCCAGCACCATTCTGTGTATCTTTACATTTCAGTAATAGAAGTTACGGCTTGAAATTTAACATACACTGTACACTTTCTTCATATGCAGTCATGCATGTTTTGAAAGTAACAAATTTGAATCTAACCCTGCAATGAGTTCAGTGAGTTTTCATTTCATGTACTTTTCTTAATGCTGAGCAGCGCTTTATTCGCCTCTTTATTATTTTTCTTAAAGCACTTTATTCTCCTCAAGCTTCTCCTCCCCTATAATAGTATTTAATTTTTATTTCA
This sequence comes from Amaurobius ferox, assembly GCA_951213105.1. NCBI lineage: Eukaryota > Metazoa > Arthropoda > Arachnida > Araneae > Amaurobiidae > Amaurobius > Amaurobius ferox. The sequence continues at coordinate 29,424,007 of OX578153.1, forward strand.
ATTGTATTTCATTCTGTAGAATATAGTATAAAGAAAGTATTGTATTAATGAAAATTTTTGACAATATGCGTTTTAGTGCCACTTGAACACGTTTCGACTATATTTAGAATGATGTCCCTCTGTCTGTGGTCAATTTTTTGTGTACACGATAGCTTCCATAAATATTAATGGATTTTCACGATACTTTATATCCAGTTTATTATTAAAAAGTCTAGAACTAGATAGGACTTTTATAAATTAAGTGAAAACTGTGAAATTTTATAATTTTTTTGGTAGCATAGGACAAAATTTGACATAATTAGGCATAAAAGAGGTTGTTTATGGCTCAATGATCATGAAACCTAACAGTTTCAATCGTATTGAAAAATAGTTGTGATACAATTTTGTGTTCATGATATCATTAGCCCCCCTAAATGAGCAAGTTGCCCCTACGGGGTTTATTGCCAACAAGGCCGTACCCGGAAATTGAATTTGGGAGGGGGTGGGGTGGGGGGTTCTCAGAGAAATCATGTCCCACACTTTTACGTATGTACATGCATGCATGCGTGTGTACACACATAAAAAGTTGTTTAATACTTAGAAAAAGAAGTTACGAAAAAGAGTGTTTTAAATATTTTTGAATTTCATTTTTTTAATTATATACAATATTATAAAATAATATTTACATATATTTTATAGTTACCTTTTAGTAGTCAAACGAAAAGAAAATAAGTAGATAAGCAATCGAAATAGTGATAAAAAATAAAAATATGCAATTACATAATGCAAATGAAATATCTGGAATAAAAAAACTGAAATTTCTAAATGTCTGATGAGTTCAACAAACTTATTAAAAATATTCAAAACTCACTCAAAGGACAAAGTTTAGTTTTCTTGCTTTTTTTAAAGCAAACACATTTATCACATCTTCATTGTCAATTTTAGTGTCTCTATAAACTGACATCATTGCCAGTCCATTTAGTCTTTCTTGACTTGCTGAATTTCGAAGGTAAGTTTTAATCCTTTTCAATGTCGAAAATGTTTTTTCAGGGGTGCAAGTGGTTACAGGGAGTGTGCATAAAAATTTTAATAAATAAAAAATAATGGGGGAAAAATCTGCATTGCATTCATTCAAAGCTGTAATGGCACACTGTAACTTTATCAACACTCATTTCTTTCTCCACATTTCGTATTCCGGTTCTAAAGTGTCCCACTGCAACCTGTTTCTGTACAATTGTAACGCTTCTACATTGAACACTGTGTTTTCATCGCAACAAACAGATGGTATTGGCTGATCTAATGTAATTAACGTGGCTTTATGATTGGAAAATCTGTTATTTATTTGATTAACAAAATCGTCCAAAAATGGAATAGCTATTGCAATTCGAAAATAAGTTTCAGAATTCGATGTACAAATATTTGCTCGGTATTTTTGCTTCGATGATGTTCGTGGAATTTTAATTTCTTAGCTTACAGAGTGCAACAAATGTTCAGCACATTTGTAAATGTTTAAAAACCTCGATTCTATATTTTCCCTTATATCAGCAAAAGTTTCTTGCAGTAAATCTACATGTTGCATAGCTCCAGATAAATCACACTGCGGAGATTGTAACATTTTGCACACAGGCAGAGTGTATGAAAATAGCATAGATAAGCAGCACAAACTGATCACAAATTCGCTTGATAAAATAGATTTTAGCAATAATGATGCTTTCGAAGACGTATCTACATCACGATTGAAGCTTAAATCTTCTAAAGTTTCTACAATAGTTTTGTAGATTTCTTTGAATTTTAGAAGACTATCGTGGTTTTCTACCCATTTTGTTTCGCACATAGCTGTTAAAGTTTTCCATTTTGTTTCAGGAAAGTTAGATTCAATGTTTTCTTTTAAACACCCCGTTCTTTTAGATGAAGATTTAAAAAAAATTCCCACGACTTTAACAGTGCCAATGCAATTTCTTATGCTAACAACTTCGCATGAATGGCAGAGTGCTAAGTTCAGGAATGAGAACTACAATGAACATAAGTGCTTCTGGAAAATGTTCTCTTATTCGAGCTTGCACTCCTTTAAAACTTCCTTTCATTGAAGAAGCTCCATCATAACCTTGCCCTACCATATTTTTGCAATTTACACCAAATGTTTGCAATGATTTTATAATCGCATTTGATAAGCATTCTCCAGTAGTGTTATTAGCTATGACAAATCATGGAAAATCTTCTCCGAGTACATAAATACTTTCTTTTTTATCGACATATCTCACACAGATTGTCATTTGTTCGTGCCTTGTGATATCTGTAGTTTCATCTGCCAAAATGGAAAAACTTGCAGCATTATTTATTCCCTGTACTAATTTTTGCTGAGCCATTTCACCACAAATTGAAACTATTTCATTTTGAATTTTGGGACTAAAATACGTAGCATTTAAAGAAAGATTTTTTGGATGGCCAATTAAATTTTGATCTCCACACTTCGCTCGCATTCTCATAATAGCCCTAAAATTACCATCATTAATAGTTGGTTCTTTATCATCAATATTGATTGTACCAGACTCAGAAGTACCTCTTAAAGCAATTTCCTTGCGACCGCATAGTTTTATAGTTTCAATTATAGGAATTAGTTTCTGGGATTTTCAGCCACTTGTTTCATTCGATTGGAATCTATTATATTTTTTATGTTAGCTTCAGAATTTCTACATACTTTCATAAAATTCTCAGCTTCCATTACACAGTTCTTATGGTACTGGTTGGAACAATGGTTGCTAAAAATTTCAATGGCAGCCTTCCATTTGTTAAAAGACTCAAAAACTAAAGATTTGAGTTTTTTATGATCTCCTTTTCCACCGCATTCCTTAGAAAACAGGACGCAGAATTTATATAAAGCACCGTTTCCATTCATCGTATACACCAACCATGGGAACCTTTCCAACCACTGATGTTGAAATCGCAAGTTTCTTTGCGTATTCACAATCGGTGGTGTGTACAGAACCCAAGATAGCCGCCAGGTGATCGTTGGCGAAAACGGTGAATCACGAACGCTTTAACGCCAAATCAGGGCTGACTAGAAAGCCAAGCTTGAGCGCTAAATCATAAATTGTGGCTAGAAAGTTACATGACCTGACACGGTTCAGTAGATTCCTGCATTGAATGCTACGTTATGTTATGAAGTTTTTTCGGATTCGAAGAGAATTGAAGTAAGTTTTCTTATTTAATTACATATTATGTTGGCCTTAAACATTAATCTGATAAAGTTTAATAATTTTCCTCTTAAAATATCATCTCTTTCTTGCACGGTTTTTCATAAGCCTAAAACGTATCATTTATGGTTATGCATTGACTTTTAAGATTTGTTTCCTTTATTTTTATGTTATCTACGCTAGTAACTGTTTTTGTAAAGTATAACAAATTAAGTGCATGTAAAAATGTATTATTGTCATATATTGCATGTATTATCGATTATTTATTTGTTTGACATGGCATTAGAAATCACTCGTACTATATAAAGTATTTATTCAGTTTTTCCTCTGATATGTGAAGTTTCGATTGCATGTTTTAGAATAAAAGTAACAGAATTTGTTGATTTAAATGTGTTATGTTGCGATGAAATCATGATTTTGTCCAGCACCATTCTGTGTATCTTTACATTTCAGTAATAGAAGTTACTACTACGGTTTGAATTTTAACATACACTGTGGACTTTCTTCATATACAGTCATGCGTGTTTTAAAAGTAACATATTTGAATCTAACCCTGCAATGAGTTTTGTGAATTCTCATTCCATGTACTTTACTTAATGCTGAGCAGCGCTTTATTCTCCTCTTTATTATTTTTCTTAAAGCACTTTATTCTCCTCAAGCACCTCTTCCCCTATAACAATATTTAAATTTTATTTCCATTGTATTTCATTTTGTAGAATATAGTATAAAGAAAGTATTGCTTTAATGAAAAATTTTGACAATAGGTGTTTTAGTGCCTCTTGAACACGTTTCGACTATATTTAGAATGATGTCCCTCTGTTTGCGGTCAATTTCTTGTGTACACGATAGCTTCCATAAATATTAATGGATTTTCACGATACTTTATATCTAGTTTATTATTAAAAAATCTAGAACTAGATAGAACTTTTATAAATCAAGTGAAAACTGTGAAATTTTATATTCTTTTGGTAGCGTAGGACAAAATTTAACATAATTATGCATAAAAGAGGTTGTTTATGGCTCAATGATCATGAAACCTAACAGTTTTAATCGAATTGAAAAATAGTTATGATACAATTTTTGTGTTCATGACGTCCTTATCACCCCCCGCCCCTTGATGGGCAAGTTACCCCCACAGGATTCTCATTGCTAAGTATGGCATCAATCGAAAGATTCCCCCTCCTCTTCCGATGGGATACACTGTCAAACTTAGTATCAGTCAAAAGATATTTTAAAGATTTTAAAATGAAAGGTAGCATGCTTTAATTATGATCATTTGAACCAACAATACAGATTTTTGAAATTTTTTTCTTGTAAAATTTTCAAACAAAAAACAAGCTACTTAACAATGGATTCTGGTATGAGAATGTCGAGTTGAGCCATACTGAAGTTAATTGTTTTCAATGAATTTCAGTTTGTCAAGTAGCATTTTGTGGAACTTTTAATTTCTGTAGTAAGAGTATGTATAATAGGATTGATTTCAAGGTGCACAGTCTGTTCCCATCATACATTACAGTTTTGTTGGCTGGCTTTTACCGTCGCTCTCTGCTACTAATAACATTCCTGGTTATAATTTCGGACCCAAACACACACAGTCATCAGAGGTGTATCAAGTTTGCATGGAGTTCTTGGCTTAAAATATTGATAGGGCCCTTGCAACAAATTGATTTCTGTTTATGAGTAAAAAAGGGTCGCTATTGATATATGAATATAGTCAACCTAATGCAACTTGATGATATAGACCTAAAACATTTAACTGGGAATTTAAATGAAATTAAAAATTTGTCATTTTAAATGACATAAATGTTTAATGAGTCATTTACTCTTTTTACAGAAGTTCAATTTCCAAAAATCATACCACTTAATATTCGAACTGAAAAGAACGAGAAACAGACGGTGTTGAATTTTGATTTTTTCCACAATTATTTATTATTTGTGTGGGCGCTTTATATAAATATACTGTTCGACTTCAACGAGAAGGCATTTGGGTCACGTGATTTTGAACGAGTCCATTAGTTAAATTCAATGACAGGTAGAAACGTACTAGGAAGAACGGGTTTCCAGAATTGGGGCCTTTAGTGCGAATTAATGCACAATTTGTGCAGTACGAAAATGATTTGTGAAGAACAATAAAGAGCTTTATATATATAAGTACATTCAATGTTGCTGTTAGGATTTGGTGCAATTGTTTTCTTCATAAAGATTAAAATTATTTATTGCAATAATGGTCGTAACTGCTTTATTAAAATGGAAGAGTTAGGGCTGTAATACTTTTCTTGTGAAGAATTCTAATGTGAGCAGCACATGACTTTCCCTACAGACTCATATTTATTTTCTTTATTTCTTTCATAATTCATTAAATTGAGTTTAATAGCACAAAATAACGCGAATAATTATTTGAAATTTCACTGAATTTGCAGTTTCAATTCAATTATTTTTTTCAGGGAAATTTTGCAAAATTACTGAAAAGCTATGTTTAAAAATTCCAAAAATTTTTGACTGAGATCTCCCCCCTTCCCCAATTTATGGGTTGCTCGCTTGTGTAGCATGACATTTACTTTAGGAAAGACCCTGAAATTAATGATCCATCTTCAAAAAGGAAAAAAAATACAGTGACATTCACACATCTTTATATTTTTATCATTATATATTTTACTCTTTATATAACGCTGTTTAACTTCAAATACAGAGAAAATTTTTCGATCCAAATACTTCTGCTGCCATTGAAAATAATTTCAGTAATATTAATGCATCACATTTTATACAGTTACATATTTCATAAGGTATTAATATTTGTTCATTTAAAAATAAATTTTAGTAATTTAATTAATTTTAAATATGTCATCTAACCATTATCCTTGTTTGTGTGCAACTATTTGGAGAGTTCTGCCTTAGAGCTTAGATTACATGGCCATGTCAGCTAAGGAATCTATCACATACAATTACATACAATCATATGTCTAAGATAGCCACTGGTTCATCAAAAATGCATGAAAACCGCCTTGTGCGCTTTTCCTGTGAGTATTTTTTATATTTGATATTATAATTTTTTGTGATTATGTTTGTAACATTTTGCTCTGCTCTATTAATGTAATACTACAGTAAACTTTTTTGTATGCTCTGTATGTTCTTATATTGTTTGAAAATAAATAAAATTTTTATCCATTTGTTGTCAATTTGTTTTTTATTTACTTTCCCTATGTGCATAGTATATAATATATAAGGAAAGTATTGTGACGGAGTCAAAAATTAGAGTTTTTGACGGAAGAGCATGTTTTAAGCATTCGTGAAATCGAATCAATTATTTTTAAAGTGATTTGTGTGTGTGTGTGAATGGAGATATCTCACAAACAAATGGAACATGTTGGATAAAATTTGGTATAAAGTTTACAATTTTTTATACAAAAATTATATTTTTGTATAAAAATTACAATGGGTGAACACTAGAAGCCTATTGATTTTAAATGCAATCAAATGTTTGGAAGACCCCCAAATTTTCGAATGAAATTTTTAAAAAATCAGAACTTTCAATAATGTTACACAAATAATCATTTCGTATGTAATTTTTCATTAAAAAGCTAGTGACACAAATTTAAGAATGCTAGCATGAATCATTCTTGAGATGTTATAATTTTTAAAATAAATTTATCAAAAAATTACATTTAAAAAAGTATTAACTGTTGTGAAATATGTTCACTTTTCATATATATATATTATGTGTTAAATTTGTTAACATCATTCTCGTGGATCTAGTTTATTCTATTCTCGAAAGAAGGTACTTCGTGTAATTGTTTTGTATTTTGACACCAAATAATTTGCCAACAGTCATTTATAGATATATAAGAAATGTTCTTCTCTCTGGTTGTTTGTAACGCTTGGTGATAACTTTTGGCAAAGTTGGCTATTCATTTAATAAAATATCGCCAACTTGGCATTATTTTACCCCCAGATTGATGAAAATATCATTAAATTACAGAAATGTTGCCAATTTGATAAATTAATTATTAAAATATTTTAGTATATGGACTATTGCGGATGCTATCAGTATTGATAATTGCCAATGCATGAAATATATATATAATAGTTGCGTGAAATATATATAACAGTTGCATGAAATATAAGTAAATTGGGTACTTCGAAATAGTTTTAGATGTTGTCATCAGGAAAAGTGCCTAATGTACAATTCAGCTAAAAACATTGTGACATAGATACTATACATTCAGGGACGTAAGTACCGGGTGTGTGTGTGTGTGTGTGGGTGGGGGGGGGGTGTCACATTCCCCCTGACTCAAAAAAGTCGGAAAATTTGGCAATCACTCGGAAAAAAAATCGGAATAAGAGTGTGTTTTGTTCTCCATAAAATTCATTTTAAAAACTTATTTTTTATTTTAATTTTCTAAATGTTCACTTCAAAATCACCGATTCTCTTTCGTGAAACAAAATCCTTGAAGTCCATGTTGAAGCAAAGCCATCTGATGAACGTTTCTTTGCGATGTCATAAATCTCATTTAAATACGTATGAGCCAGCTGGATAAGAGCTATGTCAAAGAGGGTGGCCCAAGAAGTCCCCAAATTTTGTCGGCATTTTTCTTGAGGAAATTCGGAGAAGCAGATCTTGCAACCGGAGGGTGCAGATCATTTGTAGTACACATATGTGGGGACTAACGAGTTAGTATATATGGAGGGAGTATCTTCCCCATGCTAGTAGCATGGCCAAACACAAGGTAAAGTTGGCCAAAGATTGTACGCCAACAGCTGGAATTCTCCCCTCCCTTCGCGACTGACTTCACTGGTCCCAAAGACAGGTCCGTAGCCCGTTGCTGTCATAAGAAATACATTGAATACCGCAGCAATTTTCATAATTTAAATATACATCATATAGTACATTGGAATTTCTACCGAGTAAATGATAGATTAGATTTCATTATTCATATATAAGAATATAATATTAAATAAAACTAGTTATGGTAAATTTTATTTAGGACTGTATTGTTAGAGTTGTTTTTAAGCATCTCTAACGATGACATTAGAAATTGAGCTGTTTAAACTATGCTAAAATATTTTCTGCATTTTAAGATTATTAGTTTTTCTTTAATAAGTGCATAGTAAAATATCGGAGGATTTAGCTAAATTACAAGGCACTATTATTCTATCTGAGACTAGAATAACAAGCCAACAAAACCTGTCCATTTTTATCGAACTGCTTTAAAATATCATGCTTGTAGACTTGACATGATAAAATAAATTAGAAGACAGTGAATGACTTGCTGAATGTAATTCAAAAATAGTTTTCAGAATTATAGAAATGAATAAATATGTGACGTCCTTAAAGCTTTCAGGCAGAAAAATGCTCGTATTATTATTTTTTTCTTTCATAATGAAATTGATATGTGTACGAAATCCAATTATTTAAAGACTTCTCCGAATGCGAACAAATGTGGAAATCATATTTTGTACGATACAAAAGATCAGTACAATTGTTTTCTTTAATTATGCATTATTATTGTTTCATGATGGTCAAAAATTGAATTATTCAAGAAATTAAATGAGCACTGAATTTCATATAACGATAGGCAATTTTTGAATACGGGTACTTAAAAAAAATTTAAAAATTAAAAAAAGTAAAGAGATAAAACGAGATATTGATTAGATAAGTTCAGTTGTAATCAGATTTTGAAAATGCCTTTCATAAAGGAACATCTATCGAAATTGTGCCTTATTTACGCTATATGTTTGAAAATCAATGAAAAATAACACGTCCAACCAGTCAGTAGGTTTTAATCAATTGCGTCGACAGAAAAAATGGGGGGGGGGCGATAATGAAATGAGTTGTTTCCTATTTCTCCTAATATCCTTCCTTCTAACTTCAATAGTTTTCGATAGGTTTCTGGGGGGGGGGGGAGGGTATATCTCCCAATACCTCTTTAGTGACTTTACTAGATTTGATCTCACGATCTTTCAACTAATTCTGGTGTTACAAAGGTCAAATGTCTGGGTTACGGATTTTCCCCTATGGGAGAGAAGGATAATTTTAAAAATGGCCAATCTATAAAGGAGGAATGCTTTCATGGAGGACTTTTTAAGGGAAGCTGCATCACATTTATGTTACATGTTAGGAAAACCATGAAAACCTAACACACGCAGCCCGTCAATTCCTAACTACTAGGTCATGAGTAAACCTTAAAATTTAAAGCTCTCTCTCCATTGCTTATTTTTCATTTCTTCACGTAAATGACCAGAAATTCTTTCAGCTTTTCTTTTCATGGCGTTTCTTTTCATCTGTTCATTTATGTGCCTTATTCGAAAGAAGGTTCTGGTTCTGGTATATGTTCTTACAACATCAAGAGCTATTTCAGGAAATTGTACTTTTATTTTCAGTTGGAGGTTCTCTAAAATATTTCTTGAATTAGAAATAAAATTTCCGTGTAGTTTTAAAAAAATATCTTTTAATTTGGTGACTGTTTCTACCCAGGTATCATGTGGAACAATTAAACCACCTCTTGATAAAGATTCAATCTATTTTTTGTCATTTACGGATGTTGATTCCACTAGATATGAATAAGTTCCTAACTGCGCTTCTTTGTGACGATATGCCAAATATCCTGCAAAAAGAACGCAAGGCTTCTTTTTCATTTACATCAGGACTGAAATGAATGTTATGTTGAGGCTCAATATCTGCAGTAATGCTGACTGCATCGTCTTTTTCTTCTAATTTGAAAAATAAAGTCGCAGTTAGTGTTTGATCTTAGTCATTTTCCACATTTGTATTTATTGGCATAGGAAGCTAAGACCCAAGCAATAGTGTTTTAAGTCGGGATTTGAAATCAGTAGCAAGAGGATGGTTATAAAATCGTCCAAGACCTCTAATTTGGGGAAATATATTTTCTAAAGCATCTTGATTGACTCTACTTGTCATTATGTATTTAATATTATTTTCTTTCACGTCATCATAAAGTCCTTTAAAGCTTGCTATTGAAACGAGAATGCCTTTTTGGAAAGGCAGTATTTTAGAAATGATTCGGAGTTCCAAAACATCTGCTTGCATTTGACTCAGAATTTGCATTTGGTCATTTATATTATTTCCAAAAGCTGAGCGCTTTGATTTATTTTCATCATTAGGAACGCGAGAGTTAAAAACATCGACACATTTTCCCATGCTTCAGAAAGGTCCGGCTAGGGACCAGTGACGTCAGTAATTCCAAGAACTTTGGACAGGAGTAGGTTGCCAGAAACGAATGGCCTACCTCTCTTATACAGACTAACTAATATTATACAAACCTGCCACTCTCGATAGTTTCGTTTTCGCGGCGGCCATTAGATAGACCAAAACGAGGGTTGGCATGTTCTTGGCGATGGTCTGGCTTGGTCTCAGCGCTTGGCGATGGTCTGGTTTGGGTCCAAGACGATTTTCAATGTTATAACCCTGTAGCATGCATTGTAGCGTGGTTTGAGTAACGTGCAGAAGAATTATTTGTTAAGTGATTAGATCATTTCAAGAAATGAGTTGAAAAAAGAAAACTGGTTGCGTTACAGGATATGTAATTTATTTTTATTAAAATTGAAATAACGTTAGTTATCACCATCCTATATACGTGTTCATTATAAATATACATGTGTTCATAAGTACACACGTGTTCATCATACGAAATTAGTGCTGTGTTATTACTGCCAATTAGACTAAATTCTAAGAAGTAGTGGTATGATAAATTAAAAAATATTTCCGTATTTTTATAAAATATATAATAATTGATATTTGGATAGCTTTTTCTTAGAGCTAATTAAGTTGAATGTGATATTGTATGTGTATAAATTTATGTAAAATTTTCATTAAATGCCTTATGGTGGAAAATTCACCCCACCCTCGGGTAATTAATGATTGAGTTCCACAACTTTGATAGTGCATTTATATAAATTTGATATTTACTATAAGAATATTTTTATATTTATAAAAAATAAGTCTATTATCAGTATCCCGAAACAACTTAAGGATCAAGTAATTTAACAATTAACACGCTAGTATACCTTTTAGACTGAAAATATTATATAATATTTCAGTCCTTTGAGTATGTTAGCTTGTAACTTTTTGTGCATTATGTTTTACAGTGAGACAATGCAATGCGTTTATTTTTTAATCCATTTTGATTATTTGAATGAAATATATAACTATGTTTATTTAAATTTACTGAAACTAATGAATATATTTATGTTGCAGATTAATGCATTTTTAAATCCTGAACATTTCTATAGTTTCAAAAATTATAAAAGTACAGTCCTGAACATTTTTTTCCCTGCCCGCTTTTGAAAAAAAATCGCCAAGCCAGCGATAACGCGCCAAATCTAGCAGACGTATTTTGTTTACATCGTACTCCGTGTTATACGTTATAAGATTTTAAAAAATATGTATGAAGAAAAATACGAAATAGGATTAGAATATTTTTATTACCAAAAAATTTTATTACTAAAGAAAAATTTTGTTAATGAAGTCAATTTCTTCAAACAAAATTGAACTGCAAATCAATTGCAAATAAAATATGATATGAAATAGGCTACAAGTATACAAATTGAAGAATATGTATAATATATTTAAAAAGATGGTGCTATCATGCAGAGATTGGATATTAATATTTTGCCTCTATTCAATGCTTGACCAATTATAACATTTGGGTTCAACATAGCTCAGATTTTCTTTTTGCATAAAAAAGTAAAATCTTCATTCTTTCTGCGGAGGTTTTGAAAATGTTTTAACTTGATTCAAACGTTTTCTATCGATGAGCAAAGTTGGAAAAACAAATTTTTGCACTTATTTTTGCTCTTCGCGTGAATTTTAAAAATACTTCTAATGGATTTAAAAATAATTTTAAAACCGTTCTAATTGCTTATAGCCCAATTCTACGTTTTGCAAACAATTCCAGGAAAAAATCTCGAAATCCAATGCTATATTTAGCTATTTTCATTCCCCCATTGATTAACACGGGATTCTCAGGTTAGCTTCAGGCAGGGAAGTTTCCTCTTAAGAAAATTTATAGACAGCCGAGAAAGAGTCAGTATAATTTACGGTGACAATGGTACTAACTTTGTTGGTACCGAAAATGCACTACGTAACCTTGCTTGGAATGAAATCATAGCATTTTCCTCTGTAAAGAAAATACAGTGGAATTTAATCCTCCCACAGCCGCTTGGTGGGGTGGCTGGTGGGAAAGGTTAGTGAGGATGGTCAAAGAATTACTAAGAAGAGTATTAGGCAGAGCCGTTGTCAAGTATGAAGAGCTTGAAACAATTCTGTGCGACTGTGAAGCTACAATTAATTCCAGACCTCTAACTTACGTTGAAGGAAATGCTGAAGGGCTAGAGACATTAACCCCTGCCTGTTTCACGCAAGGTATTACGAACAATGAGGTAACAGATTTTGATGCGATCGATAGCAAAAGTTTGAATAGAAGATTGCGTTACCTCCAACAATTACGAAAAGATTTACGCATGAGGTTCCGTAATGAATACTTAGCCATGCTAGTACATCGAGGTCAAAGCAGAGAAGAAACTTTAAGATTTGGAGATGTGGTTCTAGTTTCAACAGATAAAAAACGAATTGAATGGCCCCTTGGTTTAGCCATGGAAATTTATCTTCGACCCATGCAAGAGTAGCAAAGGTCAAGATGGTCAGCGGGGAAAGGATAAGACCATTTCAACGGCTATATCCATTAGAGGTATCGTCATTAACAACAGACATTGCTTTAGAATCTTTTCAAATTCCAAACGAATCCAGTGACTGTCCTACATCTTCAATCATACCTGAAACTAAAATTTCGAAATCAGGACGTATTATAATGAGTCCCGAAAGATTAGATTTGTAATTTTACAATTTTGGCGAAATTGCAAAGAGCGGAGGATGTTGGGGATTTATCAACTCAACTCAAAAAAGAAGAATAACTGATTTTTAAACTATTTTATAGATGAAAACGGTTCTGTAAGTCAACAGAAATAAAGGTGTTCTTTCATAATTTCTTATAAGTCAATTTTCTCAACAGGTAGAGTGTCTTCCCCTATGAGCGACTATGACTTCATATTTAAAAATGATTGTAAATATTCAAATAATTTAGAAATAAGCAAACATTTAAAATGTTATACTTCGTATGTATGTATATTACATAGGTAATATATTTCAAAATATTGTGCATTTCATTCGCGCTCTTAGCATTTATATGTTAAATTACTTTATTTTACTCACCAAAGAAATAAAATTAATTGAAATTGCGAATTCCAATGTAATTAACTTATTATACAGAAAACCTTTTCCAAGTTAAAATGACAATCCCTTAACCTCCCCAGTCAAAAATATCACGCTACGCTACTGGAGATATACACATTTCACACACACGTCACGCAAAAAATAGTTTTTTCGGGTTCTGGAGGTCCCAAAACGTTTAAATTCCTCGAAAACGTGAGTTGTGATTTTCGATACTGTCACTATATATTACCGTGCATTTTAGGGAAATTGAAAATTGTGCCGAGGTTTTTTTTCACTACAATTATTGGAACTATTAAGTTTCGTGATCATATACACATAAATAATCCCTTTTTGTACATGGTTATGTTAAATTTTATCCTATGTTGCAAAATTAAAAAAATTTAACATATCGAAAAAATTTCGAAGTTTTCTCTCGAATTAAAAAAGAATTCTACATAATTCTGGATTTTTCATTAACAATACTAGATAAAAGGAGACATGAAAATCCATTAAAATTTGTGGCAGCTGTCGTATATACAAGACATCGACCGCAGACAAAGTGGTCAAACGGATATCAGTCTAAAAATTATCGAAACGAGTTCCGGAAGTCCTAAAACATATATTGGTATTAGAATTGCAAAATTAGAAAATTTTCGGGAAAGTAAAACTGTCTCTATAATGTATTTCATATTATGAGAAATTAAAAATTCCTACGGGAAAATCGGTCTAGTTTACACAAAACGTTAGAATGATATAGAAATTCTATACACGCAACTTGGGAAAAGGGTATAAGTAGAGGAACCAAACTTTTAAAAGAGGAGATTATTACATGAAATTCATTCTCACGTGGAGGTGAAAGTAAGTTCAAAAGGAGAAAGCTCAAGACATTTTCATCAAATTTGACACGACCGTTTCCAATCCTAGGGATAAATATGGACCTAGATTGAACCTTCTTCATACCTTGCATACTGATACTAGATATGGAGTAAGAACAACTTCACGCACCACTGACTGATTTCGATGTCTGGCCACAATTCCCAGTCAATATAATTACCTGTTATCCATTCCAGTACACATCTTATAATTATTAACCAAATACATTCCGGAACTCTAATCTCTACAAATATCTAAATATTTGGATAATGTTGTTGCCGCTCTAAAAACATAAAATCTAGTTAATAACTTATTAAAGCATTCTAGAAAATCTGATGTGGGCAGCACATGACTTTTCCTGCAGACTCAAATTCATTGTTTCATTATTTCTTTAATAATTCATTAAATTGAGCTTAATTGCACAAAATAACACTAAATTTGCATTTTTAATTCAATTTCTGTTTTTATTTGGTAATTGGACATTTGCCCAAAAGTGGCATAATTAAACTCGAAAAATCTCAAATATCTCAAAAACGGTTAGTCCTAGAGTAATAGAGTTGTTCTTATTCTTTTCCTCATCAAAAATTATGTATGAAACAAGCAGTTAATTGATATATTTGAACATACGTAGCTTTTTTTTAGATTTTGGCGATTTTTGAGGGCCATTTTGTAAAAAAAAGGCAGGCTATTCTTTTCCGAATAATACCAAATTCTTATCAGCACTAGAGTATCCCACAAGCAACTTATTTACCGAATTTGGTGAAATTTGGTCAATTCGTATTTTAGCTAGAGTGGATACATGACATTTTTGATAGGCCATTTCGTAAAAAAAGGTAGGTTGTTCTTTTCCAATTAATACCAAAATCTAATCAACACCAAAGTATCGTACAAGTAATTTGTCTACCAAATTTTGTGAAATTTGGTCAATTAGTATTTTAGCTAGAGTGGATACATGGAATTTTTAAGGGCCATTTCGTAAAAAAAGGCGGGTTCAGTTTATACGAATCGTACCAAAAACTAATCAGCACCAGGGTCATACCCAAGTGAATTACCAAATTTTATGAAATTCGTTCCATAAGTTTTGGAGTTACAGTGGATACATACATTGCACAGACACACAGAGAGACAGACGTCACGCTAAAATAGTTTTTTCGCATTCTAGATATCTCGAAAGGCGTAGATCCGTCGAAAACTCGAATTGTTATTTTCGGCATGATTCCAATACTTTCACTATACATTACCATGTATTGCAGGGAAAGTAAAAATTCATCTCCCTCAGGGGTAACATGCCCCCCGAGAGGGCTAATGACGTAACGAAAACGAAACATGTAACTCTATTATTTTCACTACAATGATTGAAACTGTCAAGTTTCGTTATTATTGAGCCATACCCTTCTTATACGTAATTATGTAAAATATTTTCCTATGCAACCAAGTTAAGGAAATATAAAATTTCGAAGTTTCCGTTCAAATTAAAGAAAATCTGTCTAGCTCTATATTTTTTGTTTACAGAGAGGGATAGTAAATTTCATAAAAATCTATTAATTTTTGTGGCAGCTATCTTGTAAAAAAGAAATTTACCACAGACAAACAGACAGACAAACGTACATCACTCTCAAAATAGTCAAGACGTGCTCAGGAAGCTCCTAAACATATAGCAGCATCAAAATCCCGCAGTCGAAAATTTTAATGAGAATAATACTTTCTCTATACTGTATTCAATAAAATGAGAAAGTAAACATTATATATTGCAACAGTTGCCCATTTTACATATTAACACATTTATACATTGTGAGAATATAGTAATAATAATTAGAACTTTCTTATGACTGAGTCTTACTTTTTGGTGTTATTTTTCTGAGGACTGTTAGGCACTATAGTGAAGAGTGCTATTAAGGAGTTTCATCTCACTACTTTAGTATATATATATTTACATCTAACTCCTTTACTGAAAAACACATTTGTTGAAGGTTGCATTGGTTGAATGTTGCGTGGGTGAGTGGACTGCAGCTAACGTATAAGAATACTCGACACATCAGAAAACTTAACATTTAATAACTGAAACTTAACAATATAGGAACTTTTACTTGCTGAACTCTAAAACATTTCAGCGTCAAATTGTATCATTATATGCGTGCATAAGGTTAAGCTAGAAAGTATATGCCACGTAACCGATGTTACGCCAAGACGCCAGGATATGAGACTTCATGCTTCAAAGGTTCAGACTTCGATTCTACGCGAATACGAGACTGTCAGTATACTAGACAGCGAGTATACTAGACTGAATACGAGACTGAAGAACTGCACGATGCAACGTCTTAAATATGGAATCGTTGAAATGCTCAGTATGCACTAACAGGACCGCAGAGTCTGTAACATCCCGTAGAGAGTCTGTGGAGTCCTGCAGTCGTGACGTCACCACAGTACTCCCCCTAGGACAAAACAACCAGGTCAAGATTCAACCTGAAAACGAACTACAGGCTTAGTTCTTCGACCAGATCTAGACACACTCTGGGTACTTGCAATAGGAGTCTCCAAACTTCTTATAATCAATTATTTTATTTTTTATGGATTACTAAAAGAAAAGGAATTACGTTTACAAGGTATGTAATTTATTTTTATTTAAATAAAAAAAAAATTGTTATTCATCCCTTATTTCATCCTATGCACATGTTCATCGTAAGAAATTGGTGCAATATTATCACTGCAGCCTAGTTTAAATTCTAAGAAGCAGTGGCATTATTAGTTAAAGAACCTTTTCCGCATTTATATAAAATGTATAAAAATTGATATTTGGATAGCTTTTTCTAGAGAAAGTTGAATGTGTATATATTTTACATGCTTTTTACTAACTGACGTAATGTGGAAAATATTCCCCCCCTCCCTTCTAATTAACGATTGAGTTCGACACCTTTGATAATGCATTTATGTAATTTTGTTATCTTTTTACATGGTTGTTGCGTGGGGATGAAGTGTCATCTGTGTACGTGAGCCGCGGTGAGGCCAGGGTTGCGTTCTCTGTCCTCTCTAGGTGGTCACTGGCACTGCCACTTGGACTACCGGTCCTGGCCCGAGGCGCGCCATCCTGTGGGCTACTGTGCGTCTTAGTGTTTTCTTTGTCTCTTCCGGGCTTACGTGGGTCACTGGCTGAATAGTGCCCCCCCGTTGCTACACGCAAATGCAGGCACGGGGTCAGTGGGCAGTCCACTCGAGTTGGATTCTGGCGGGCTGAGGTCAAGTCGGGGTAGTGGCCCATCTGCGCTTTCCCGATCAGGTGGCGCCAAACGCGGGTTCGACATATATGGGCTGCGGTCACCCTCAATATGCTGGCTATCGGCTTCATAGTTCAGTGATGCTTCAGGGTCCTCCGGTTGCCTAGGTCTGCCTGCTTCTAACTGCACTCGAGTCGGCTGACAGATAGGTAGACTGAAGTTTAGTTCAAAGTTCGGCACGGTGTCAGGCCTGGCTTGGTTGCTGGTGGTCACACATTCATTGTCTCTTGCTTGTTTGAGCAGATCCCCCACGAGTCTCTGGACACTGCTATTTGTGTGTTCAGTGTAGAGATGTGGCTGTGGGCCATCAGCTGGCGGTCCGCCTTCCACGTTTGTTTGGACGTTTATGGCTTGTGCACATGGTTCCTCCGGCACGGTGTTCCCATCAGGTATGTCGTTGTCCACGTTCACGTCAAGTTCACATAAGTTGTTATTCTGCCGGAACTTTCTGTTGCGGTCAAGACCTCCTGGGACGCATGTTCCGAAAACGTTCCCGCTATACCCCCTGCTGTGAGGTCGATTCTTCGCTACTGGCTAAGTTAAATGACGTCATGGGCGGAGCCTAGTATACGCTTTGAAGTTTGACAGTTTAAGACAAAATCTGTCGTCTTCCAGATTATACGTGTTTGCATTTTCCTTATATACATCTCGTCAAGTATTTTACTTCATACACACATATTTATTTGCTTTTGATATGATTTTAAACTAAAGAATTAAATAAAATATATTATTATTATTACTACTTGATCAATGATGAAAATGCTTCATTTACGGGAAAAAAAGTATATAC
Organism: Amaurobius ferox; assembly: GCA_951213105.1. Classification (NCBI taxonomy): domain Eukaryota; kingdom Metazoa; phylum Arthropoda; class Arachnida; order Araneae; family Amaurobiidae; genus Amaurobius; species Amaurobius ferox. Next base: position 29,442,340 of record OX578153.1, read on the forward strand.
AGCATACAGTTTAAAATGCTTGTGTTATATGTATTATGTTTATTAAAGGCACTTTATGCCCATTTTATGTTGTATTCCGTACGTGTATCGCAACTTTTTTAATCCTATTTTCATTGATGACTTATAGCACTTGAGGCAATTTGTTTTATTTTATTAATGTTTTAACTACAAAAAAACAAGTTACCTATCCAAAACAAAATATATAACCGTTTAAATGTGGGTTACCATAACCTTTTTTGAAGTCGGTTTCAAATATTTATGCAAGTTTGTAAACAAAACTATGTGTTTGATTTAAAAGAAAAATCCATACAATGGAATATTTTGGACAAAAAATGTGGAAATTTTTTTAAAAAATTAATCTAAAATTAATAAAAATGCAGGCTTACAATGTAACCTTGGGTAAAATATTTAGTGTAGAGTGTGGGTAATCCATCCCACTCTATATACCTAGTGATGTGCTAATAATTTTCTATGCTAAAAATTTTTATTAATTGATATGCTTCGAAAATTATATATATATCCGTTGTTTGCTGTTCCCATTAAATTCTAAATAAATAGATATGCATATTGGTTTCTTTACCATTTGAATAGGTGTGAGTAATGCTATGCCACTGTCACTAACCGAAAGAAAACAAAGTGGCAAAACCAAAAGAATGACATACCTATATTTTTATAGAACTGCGTCAATGGATTTACAATTAAAGTACTTCAATACACCTTCTTCTGGGTTTTGAGGAAATTTTTACACACATTAACAATTACAATATGATTTGTGTCTTGATTTAATGTAATTAAAAAAAAAATTCGAATAAATATTTTCCTGTAGTTGGGAGGGGGGGGGGGGAGTATCTTTAACCAGGTAAGTCCATCAGTCACAACCAGTGCATACTTTTAAATATATAAGTTAATTTCTTGGCATTCTTTATTGAACTTTTATTTACTTTAAACATTTTCAATGTAACAACTGATACTTGAACATTGAAAATTTTGACAATTGGTATGTACATACTGACTCTAGTTCTCCTTTAATGCTCGCTCCTTGTTTCTATGTGAATAAAAGATACCAATAGATCAAAGTAATTAAACTACTGCTTTTGAGAATATAAATTTGTAATACTTTCTTAAAGAATCTGATTTGTCACCTAATTTTTTTATGCCTGGTTTCTTTGCAGAAGTATTAAAAAGTTATATACCAATAGAATAGATGCTATGGATTTGAATTGATATCACCAGAAATAAACAAGTTGGTTGAGATTTGCACTCTAACTTAGTGTGTTACCTGAAGAATTTGACTTTCAGAGGAATAGCTTTTTTTTTACATTAATTCAAATTTCATGTTAACTACTTTATATGTAACAAATAAATGTATAATAGAATATATAATAGGCACTAATAGTGCCTAGCCTGCAGTTCGTTCTAACTGATATTTCACATAAAGTGGTTTCAACTTTTCTTAGACAGCAAAACCTTCATATAATTCCATATTTTAGTATCTGAACATTCTAAATTGATATTTCGTCTCTATGATAACCATCTACCTAATATATGTACACGTAATAGGTGAATGGAAACAAATATGAGTAAACAGATACAGCTTTCCGAGTACATTCAAGTTAAATGCCTGAAATATAGCTAAAATACTTGTTCATCAAAGACGTCATGTGAAATATATTAGCTGCAACCCCAATTTCAACTTCAAAATATATCTGCTATTTATCTTGCTCATATTTGTTTCTCCAGTCATAATATTTTTTGTGAAAATAGCTTGATGAAACTGTTTTGCTCTTACAGTTTTGCAACATTCTAATATATCAATTTGTGAATAGGATGTAATGGAGAAGGCACTCCTATTGCAGATACTAGCATCTATGGACTAGTTTCTCACTTATTATATGCTCGTCATCATGAAATAATCAAAATTTGCAGTGGTAGCATGAAAGTTAGCATGCACCACAATTTTTTAGAACTTCTATGGGAACTAACAATTTCAGTTCTTCCACGTGGCCGGCTCAAAATTCATATACAATTTAGCTCAGGCCACATGAAGTTGCAAAGGCAAAGTTTATAAACACAAAGCCCATCTATAAGAGGCATTCTAAAAAATATGGGTGATATTCCTATTACAGATACCAGCATGAGCATTCTTAGACTAGTTTCATGCTTATTATGCATTCGTCTATATAGAATATCTGATATCTATAATGGTAACTCTCAAAAAGAAACACCGACCCACCCGAAGGTACACGGGAAAGATACTCCATCGCTGCGACAGCGCGCCCAGCACAAGAGAGTGAGGCCCTGAAGCCCGAACCAACCATCCCAGCCACACAACACCCAAAACAGGCCGAGAGGGAGGTGGGCGCCAAACCAAAAAAACAGCAAAACAGGTTTTATATTTTAGATGTGTTATACAGAATAGCAAGTGTAAAGAGGTTTTTAACTGAATTAACGTTGAGTTAAATTCAAAATGTTCTGAAAAATTTGAATGATGTATCAATACATGCCTTTTAAATGTGAATATCAAAATTTTGTATATTCAAAATTCAAAGTGTAGGATAATGCACATGTAATTGTTATTAAACATTTCCAAAGTTTAAATATTGGTTGTTAAATTTTAAACATAAACAACAAGCACACAACTATAATAGAAGGTCTTTATTTCACTTCTTTAAGACGTACAAAACTTAAAAAGGCCAGAGTGCTTTCGAGCGTTCACGCTCTTCATCAGTGGCTTCATGGAAATAGGAATGATCGTTCATATATAGACCAGAAAAGGTGGCAAATTTGCATAAATACAATTATCAATAAACTTACGTTTATCTAAGGAGAATCCAAAAATACAAAACATTTTGAACAGATTAAAAAAATTGAGCATAAATCACGAAAAGAACAGTAAAAATTTACAATTTTATTGCAGAATTTTCAAATTCAAAAAATTTTAAAAAATGGGGGCAGTCAGGCCCAATCCCCGAGAGGATGACGTCAAAGATAACTATGAAGAGACTTGAATTGCATGGAGTCGAGACTGACTCGCCAAGCATAATTTAAAATCTGAATGGGGTCAAAATTACAAATCGACTCGCGGTAAACATAAATAAAGAGGGACTTAAAAAGGAGAATATTATGAGGGTTATTACAACGCATAAGAAGGAAAGTTCTTTCAAAAAGGGGCCGGAAATTTTCTTTAACAACAAAATGAGCAAGGGCCGTAGAAAGTTTACCACCTTTGACATCCCTAGCATGTTCTGCCAAACGGATACCAATAGTATATTTTGTACTGCCAATATAAATTTAATGTTACCATCGATGGACAACAGGGGAACCACATACACCCCAGCAAAGCTTTAAAAGTCATCCTTATCACCCAGCTTATCA